>VZRR01007843.1:412251-425653 GCA_013398015.1 Oreocharis arfaki | reverse complement strand
GATGTCAGAAGCCATTTCTTTTCGTTTTCAAGCAGCTGTGCCTTGTTGTTTGGANGCAGCTGTGCCTTACTTAGCTTGCCTTGGATACAATACAAATCGGAAGTCCCTACCTGGAGTCCTGGTACATCTTTCAGTTGCACACCTGGCTGCAAACCAGGGATTCTGTCTGGGATTATCTCATTTTACAATTTAGAATCACAGAATCACAGAATCATAGGCTGGAAAAGAGCTCCCATATCACTGAGTCCAACCATTAACCTAACACTGCTAGGTCCAACACTGAACGATGCCCCTATGTGCTACATTTGCATGTTTTTTGAGCACTTTTAGGGATGGTGATTCCACCAGTTCCCTGGGCAGCCCTTTTCAGTGTCTGGCCATCCTTTCATCCTTTCCAAGAAATTTTCCCTGATATGCAATCTAACCTCGTCTGGCACAACTCTAGCCTCTCCTCCTGTCTGTGTTCCCTGGGAGCAGAGCCCAACACTCCCCTGGCTGCCCCCTCCTGTCAGGGAGTTGTGCAGAGCCACAAGGGCTCCTCTGAGCCTCCTTTTCTCCAGCCTGAGCCTCTTTCCCAGCTCCCTCAGCCGCTCCTGGGGCTCCAGCCCCTTCCCCAGCTCTGTTCCCTTCCCTGGACACACTCCAGCCCCTCAATGTCTCTCTTGTGCTGAGGGGCCACTTTGTTTTGGTCATTCTTTACCACACATCCTACAAATACTCAGATGAGATAAGAAGTAGGGGGAGCAAGTTTCTTCCAAGATCTGAGTCAGAGTTAAAGGTATGCTTGGGAATGGGATACAAAGGTTTTCTACTATAGCTGACTGCTTTGTTCCACCTGTACCATGCTGGAGAAGCAAAACAATTCATCAACTTCGGAGCCATTTTCCTTTGCATTTCTGATATTCATTCAGAGTTTTTTTCTCTTTTTCTTCCCCTCAGCTAAGAAATTCTTCCAATATCCCCTTTTCTGGTCTTTTTTGTATCACGACAAATTTGACCGGGTTTTGTTAAATCCTGATTTGATGACTACCACATTTTGTGAGTTCTTTCCTGACAGTAAAGTGGAGAGGAGGAAAGAGGTGAGGAAGAATTGAGTGCAGGGAGACAGTAGGTGCAGTGATTATCACTCCTCATTGTAAGAGGCTGAAAAAGCTGAACAGCGATGGGAAGCAAGCTTGCAGAGACACAGGGTAGTCTTGGAGAGTTCAGCTCACAACCTGTGAGAAGGATTGTGGTGCAGGTTGCTTTCTCTTCCTGATGCTGTCCAATGAATTATTGCTCTTTAACTCACCCCCTTCTCCAGCTTTCCGAGACACCAACAGAGGATATCAGACAAAAAGCTTTATTTGTGTTTTCATTCTTGAAATTGAAAGCACTCTCTCTTAAGTGCAATGTAGTTTGGAGGGACAATCAAAATTTGTGTGTCACCCTAAATTTTCACAGTCATTGAAACAACAGCATTTGGGGCTTTATTCATTCCTATTTTTCCATGATAGTAGCTTCCCTGTATGAGTGACTGAAATGCTGGCGGCAAAAAAACCCAAAGCTAATCCCCCAGAAAACATGTCTATTTTAAAAAAAGCCTTGGAACAAGTGTATAAAAAAAGGCATATACTGGGATATCATGTAACAATAAGAAATTAAAACTAATGTCCTATGAGATCCCTTTCAGTTTGAATGCTTGCAGTGAGTGGGCAACTTCTCTTGAGCACTCAGGAAAAGCAACGTCTTTCAGGAGATCAGCATATGTACCTCAATATCTTTTCCTAATTAATTACATAAAAATAGATATTCATGTCATTAAGACTTGTTTGATTCTCAGTTGCACGCAAAATGTGCTCTGTTACATAAATTCTAGTGACCATCAACATTTCAGCAACTGCTGCGCAAATTTTGTGGGGTATTTTTGATTGTGTTTTTCTCCTGTTTAATTTCCATTGTGAATTAGTTGAAAGAAATAGTGAAACGACTGTGGGTCTCAAAAATTCAGTGCTATACCTTGTGCAGACCTTAGTTGCCTGAAAACAAGAATTTCATGGAAGTCTGAGCTAATTTTGACTTGGCTTGGCTACTTGTACTTGTGATAGGGTGTATTAGTTTCCTTTCTCGTTATTTCTTATCGATCCCAGTTCAAATTTAATTTGGATTTTCAAATTTCTGATTATATTTCTCTGTGATATTGCATTATAGATCACTGTGTTTTCCTAAACGGCTGCATAACATTGGTGTCTTCTGCTTAAACTGCAATCATATTTCATCACACAGTTATCTGTACTTTGCTACTGATCACAATGTTTTTTTCATTCTGCATATAGGTTGAAAATGCATTTGGAAATAGCTTTAGGACATTTCCAGATGCATGGTCTATAAATATAGGTCATAATCATTATGGTGAAATTCCCATTTAATTTTAGTACTTTTTTTTTTTTTTTTTTTTTTTTTTTTTTTTTAAATAGGAAACTGTGATATAGCACAGCGATTCCTCCAAGGGTTTATACCATCCAGGCCTCTCTTTTCCATGATGGTTTTATTCCTGCTTTCCCTCTGTGTCACTTCTGCTGATGCCACCTTACACAATGGGTAACGCAGTGACCTCTGTTCATTTGTTCCAAGTTATACAGTGTTGTGAACCCCATGAAATATTTAACACTAATAAACAGGATGATCATTACTTTAATGGATAATGAGAAAATAAATTAAGTAACTGACATTTAAATAAAATATAAATACTTTATGCAGTTTCTATTTACCACATCGTGGCAGTAATCCATTTAAAGTCAATGAGCAACATAATTGAATGGCTCATGTAATGCAAAGGTCTTTATTTATTTATTTATTTATTTTTACCCTGACTATTCACATGGAAACTCGCAATTTCCTGACATTCTGTAGGACCCTTGTAAACATGGAGGCATTATTATATTTCCCATGTAATATTTTCATTTTACAGTGTATCAGAAGCATGTCAGCTTGGAACTTGCTACTGAAAGGTAGCGTGGCTCACAGATGACAGGAAAATGGAGCAGTGATGGAGAGTCTGAGGCCACCTTCTCTCTGTGACCTGTGGCTGTTCCAAACTTGTGTAGTAACTGGCAATAGAAGAGTTGAAGGAAGGTTTAAACAGGAAGGTCTCACCTTCACCTTTCATCTTTAGAGAAAGGTTGACCTTTTATCCACAGGAATCCAATGCCCACTCACCACACTGTCTAGCAGGAGTGGCACTGAAGGAATTGAGGAAGGATAAAAATAAAAACAAGCATTGAAATGAAATAAGTGCATGTTTTCACAATAAAAAGCCCTTTCTTTTTCAAAAAGCCAAACAAAGAGAATTTTTAACTTTTAGGATGAATATTCATTATGGTCTGTGAAGATTTCACAAATGACTCAGTGCAACAGAAGGATTCGCATTCCATGAAGGTTTGTTACTATCTATTGATCTGAGGAAGATGTGTTGCATTTAATTCTAAATAACATTTACAGTCTTTTTTGAAAAAAAAAAAAAAAAACCACTAACCCAAATATGTTTAAATGTACTGCTTTCAAAAATATTAAGGTTCAAACTTTAGAAATAGAGAATTAAATATAAAGAAGTGAATTAATTATTTTGAACATGCTATCCAAATTTAGTTTAATCAGCTGGGTTTTCAGTTCTTCTAAAAGTGGATATTTTGAAATCAATAAATTTTTATATCATAAACTTGTTTTTTGTGTTGATGAGCACTCTGTAACTCTGAAGATTTTAAGGAAAGGGAAAATAACTCTACTTATGTAACACAAATTAATATGATCTAAAGGCCTACACTAGGGCCCAGAATTTCCTGCCTGCCGACTCTCAAATCCCTGGTCAATGATTGCATAATCTGAGAAAGGGGGCTGGGGGGGGTTATTATAATTTCTTTTTATGAATCAGAGACACCAAGGGAATAGGTTATGATCTTCTGATAAGATTTTAATATGTTATTATATTAAGCAGTCCTGAAAGTACAGGCATTAGTGGGGAAAGCAGTCTTGTCTGCTGCCAGATGAGTACAGAATCGACCAAAGACATCTGCACAAGAACATTAAACAATATCTGGAAGTATTTATCTTTTTTTTTTTTTTTTTAATAGTGCATTCCTTGGCAGAGTTTTGGCTTATGCTGCCTGACATCATCCAGAAGAATCTCCTGGTAACACCTCTGAATTTCCTTCTAAAGATGTTGCTCCCCAGTTCTGGTGGATCTGTGAAGGAAGATGTCTGGTGAATATGATGGGATTTCCACGCCATGCATCTGGGAGGAGAAGCAGTACAAAAGAACATTTTTTAGGGATACAGAACATTTAAAAAGGGCATTTTTAGGCACAAAAATTGTGCCATCACTCCAACATTGAAGAGCAATTTCGACATTGCTGCTTTTCCTCTTATTTGAGTATCTGAGACTGTGTTGTTTACAGCACACACACAGCACCTTTATGCTCTTTTTCCTAAGGTTTTGTTTCAAAACTGACAGAAGTCTGACCGAGGTTGTCTAAACAATGTGGGAGGATATTATGAATGATGTCGTTTTGATTAAGTATAACTGACACACGTGGATGTAGAAATCAGCACGTACAAGTGCTGAACACTTACCCCATATGGCATCACAAAACTAATGCTTAAATCAGGAGCAGCAGCCTGATTTGGAATTTTCTGTTTGGATGCACGTTTTTTTCTGCACCCTATCTGTGTGTTGCAGAAATTCTCGATGTGGCCTAGCATAAGTTTCCCACTTCACTAGTACCTACAGAGCAAATGAAGAAATGTACCCAAAACAGGAAGCACAGCACACCCAAGAAGGTCTTGGCCAGTGTGGACAAAAGAGTTACCAGGAACATATTTTGTGCTGAAGGCAAACACACACACAGTTATTGGGTTGCACAAGGAACCTTAAAAATAATTTTCATCTGCAGCATTTAATATCAAATGGTGAGGCCAGAAAAGGACAATGGAAATATCAAAATAAAATATTTCATGCATGAATCTGGACTTCTCTATTATTTATAGCCACCAGACAAAAGAATAAGCAGCTTTGAATTCAAAGCACTTTGACAGCTGCTACTGGTACGTTTTTACCATGCTTTCTGCATCTCCTCTCCTCTCCTCTCCTCTCCGCTCCTCTCCGCTTAGACCATAAACCACAAAAGGGATCCACCTCAGTTGCATTTTATAATCAAGATAGACCATGAGCTAAGAGAAACTTTTAACTTTATCTAATTTTCCATCTGTATTTTCTCTTTCCCTCACAAACAGATATGGAGAAAACATAAAGAAACAGCTTGCACTGCTCAGCTGAGTGCCTCAAGTTGTGTGAGACAATTCTGACCACTAGTTTGAAGTCTGAATGTATTCTGAATCATACATTAAATATTAATAAACTGACAAAGTGAATGTTTTAAGTTGTTGCAATGTTTACTACAACCAGAGTGGTTAAACAGTGCTAGTGATAAGACAAAAATATTCTTCCTTTCTGGCTTATTCTTGGCAGTGTACTTATTTTTCTTTCCTCTTTTCAAAGGTAGCAAAAAGTAGATCCATTAAACCAGAACAGAACAGTGTCAAATTGTTATAGTTGTGCTGTCAGTTACAGTGGGATCCAGTTCTTCTGTTTGGTTGCATCTGTGTGAATATGACACTTGTACCTGCTGAAGAGACAGAGACATGTTTGCTGAAGGAGACATTCAAACAGGTCACTGTGTCAGAGTCCTCAGACACTGAACACATTGCTGCAGTGCATCCTCCTTTCTCAGACCTTCAAATGACAGAACACCCCTTAGATGGGTGGAAATCCTGTGATAACGAAATCTGAGCCAATGTAAACCACCTGTCATTTTCACTGAGAGAGGCTGAGTGACCAGAAGCTGAAAATCTAACCTAGAATGTCAATAAGGAGATAGATATGTCCCTCTGGACAGGTTTCAGTGGTAGTCACCACAAATGACTGGAAATGACCTGCAAAACAAGGCTCACTTTATATTACCTAAAACATTTGTAATGTAAGTATGTTTACCTTGAATCTTCCTTGTAAACAGAAGAAATAAATGGGAACTTTTTGGTCATCTCATCTTGAATGTCTTCTTCAAATTGTGATGAATACTGTACTACAAATACCTATATTAATAAGCAATGATAAAATGGGAAATTTAAAGGACAATCTTCATTTCAGCTATAGAAAACCACAGTACAGACAGACATCACTTGCATGCCAATGCCTGTGCTAATTTAAAGGATTTAAGGAAAGCCAAAACAGGCAAGCACATGCATCCACATGATAAAGAACTTAATGCTGGAAGCTTGCCAATGTAATGTGACATGAGGTCATCAAAGACCTACCCACGTTTCTTCCATACACTGGACTTCTCTGCTTCAAATTTATACTGTGCAGACTTGAATTAGTCATCAACACAACAGTGTAGTACTTGCATGAATGCAATGATGTTCACTGGTGGCCACTTCAGAATTATTTTGACTTGTGTGTGAGAGGTACAAACTAGAAGCTGAAGACAGGAAAGCTCTTATCTTCACCAGACAGCCAAGTAGATGTTGGTGTAAAAATAATTTTGTAGAGTAGAAGCCCTTATAGCTACAGGAAAAAAGGTTAAAGCTGCATGTTGCAACAGCTAATTGAGGAAAAAAATCCAAATCCACACATGGCTCCCTGAAGCTGCACCTAAAACTGAAAAAAAAAAAAAAAATATAAAAGGCAAATTTTAAACTGCAAAATCGCCATTGCCTGCAGGAGGGATATGTCATGCAAGATACACTTAGACTACTCATTCTAGGGGAACTGCTGTTGGAGTGTATAAGTCCCTCTCATGATATCACCATATCAATCACACCGTTTCCTGTAAGCAGGAAGTGCAAGATCCGAGAAGCCAGCCAGGACTAGCTACGTTGGTTGAAGCTACTCAAAAAGCCTTTACTACTGAATGAGGCTAATGACAGGACAGAAGTGACTCATTCATTGACACGGTAACCTTTACCTGGTAAGGACCAAGAGAAGCTGGATTGACATCACAACTCTTATTTGCTCATACATCACTTGGCTGTCATTACACCCTCCCTCTGATAGATTATTCCATTAAGTGGGCCAGAAATAGCATTGACGTCACAATTCACATCTGCTACTGTAATCATTCATCTATCTACTATTTTCAGGGGAGACAGAAACCCCCCAAAATTGTTCATGGTGCACAAAACATCACCAGTTATTTTATTCGACTTAAAGCTCTTCTTCAAAGAGAGAGTGGAATAGCATGCACATGAGCCATCAATAGCTCCTGTCAGCTCAATGGAAAAATCAAATTCTCCAGCTGAACTGCAGGAGGAAGTTCACAGACTGCTAGACATGAAAGGAAAAGGTTGCAAAGCTTTTAGCACTGGCCTCGTACAATCTCAGACCTCACACCATGGCATTATCACACCTGCACTAGTGCGGAACGGGAGGGAGCAGGCACGCAAGCTAAATGTGGATGGATGACAAGGGCTGAAATTTGAAACAGAAGAATTGTCCAGATGGTAACCAAACAGCAGAAACAGCAATATGGATTAGGCACAGTTCAAAAGCCAGTATTTTGAGAGCAGTTCACTTGAAAGACTACAAAAACCTGTAATTCAATGAAAAAAAAAAAGAAGTTCATTGCTTTTTAAGTGTCTTGAAGGGGAATAAGTTATATGTGCAAGTTATATGACCATTATAAGTCAGGTTGAAAAGCTTCCCATCCTGCAGAGGCTGTTCTGGGCAGCTGAGACATTTCCAGGTCCAAGATGTTCTGTACAAATTCAGTCGGCGATCTACTGGGATTACCTACACGGACTCTGCTCTGTCCCCAGTTGCTGTCTGACTGTTATCTACTATTTTTTATCTGGTTAGGAATAAAACAAAATAATGATAAAATAAAACCAGCACCCTCATGCTTTTATCTTAGAGAAAGGACTATATTCCTGTGCATGTGTTGCTGGAGTTTAGCAGGGGAGGGCACAGCTCAAGCTGTGACAGAAGACATAACCTCTCTTCCACAATCCATGTTCACTTATTTATTTCTCTGCTCTTTGTTTTGGCTCTCTTCTTTTTTAGCATTCTGTAGCCTCTATTATGATGCTTCCTCAAGAATTAGCTTTTGAGACTCTATTCAGCACCCCTGCATGGAACAAGGCAGTGCTGGAAGTACCAGTCACACATTACTCTACCCCATCCTACCTCCAGCAAACTCTAGTTAATACTCTGTAATTCTTAACATTTGGCCATTTTGAACATATTTGACAACAGACCAATTTACCACATCCTGTGTGAACATATTTTGTACCCACAAAGAGGCACAGAGAAAAAAAAGAACACTTGATAAGGCAGGCTAATGGTGAGGGCTTCAAATTTTTAGAAATTTTCAAAGCAGGCAGGAAAGCGTACATTTATGCCCTAGTTTTGTTTCATAACAATTCTTCAGATCTTCAAATGCTATTGGGTTTCTTCCTCTGCAGTCATATCCCTTCCAATAACATCCCTAGACAATATTTCTTCACAAGAGACAGACATTTCTGTGCTCTTTATGCTGACCTCTCTGTTCCCATGTGCATAATTAGGCCAGGATTACAAATTGTCATTTTTTATATTTAAAATCTTTGCATCTGTGTCCTTTTGTGCTGCTGATACTCATAACTAGTTTTAATTTTTTTTTTTTTCTTTGTGTAAAAGACACAATTTGCTCAAGTCAAGTAATGTTTCATCATTAAGTGGGAATCACTGTGGTCTTTACCTTGTTGGTACATTACAGGAAATTATTCATTACGGTTTTACCTTGCTGTATTGAGTCAAGTAAGTGTCCTGCCTTCTGAAAAGTAAAGTTGCTAGACAACTGATGAAAACTAATGTTTTAATTTGTCTCCGAGGTCAAAATCTCCCAATTACAGAGCTGGCAAGAGCACGTAGGAGGTTTAAATAGCTATGCAAACATCTGGTTTAATGGGTCTTGGGAGTGAAGCATTTGGAACCTACTTTCAAAGACTCCTTCAGAGTCTGGTATTTTGCGGTCTAATTCTATAAATTAATATTTTTGTTTTTAAAATGTAAAAATAAAACCACGAAAAACTCACTGACACCTTCAATATTCTTGATAGATGCTCACATAATCAAAAGAGGCAGACATTTCTTGTGTTTTGATCCTATGTTTGGTGTCGCTATAAATTCCTTTATTTTCTTGGTTGGATGGCACTGGCAGCTAAATGCTTAACACAATTACCCCTGTATAGAGGTCTGTCTTACATTTAATTAGCTCCTCACATGCAGAAATTGGTGCAAAAAACAAGCGGTCTAATGACTCACACGGAGAAATTACACTTGTGTTGTTTTCTCCTGCTCACATACCAGGCCACCTATAAACGTCAACACAACCCAAAGCTCACTGACTGTTGTCTGATCTTGACCTACTTTCCTGACTGTTCTTGTTTCCAGCAAATATTGGTCTTTCATACAATCAAATGATGAACATGAGAATGTAAAAACGTTTATCTGGAGCAAACAAATGGAATAGCAGGAACTATACTCCTGCTTGTGTCTGGCATATGCAAGCTTGATGTATAAAAATAAATATAAAGAATGCATAGCTGATGATGCTCTGATACAGAGGACTCCAATAATGCACTATCTCCCAAGAACACTAAATTTTCCAGCACCAAATAAATCAGGACATTGTAGTTTAAGAGTCCTGTTTTGTTAATTGAAGAAAGATTTATTGTGCAGTTGTGCTCACAAGAGTGCAATAAAGCTGCAGTCCACCTAGGGTGTTTCTGAATAAGTTCCTACATCCACTTGAAGCATAGTTATGGATGTAAAGACGCAGAGCATTCCTGCTTTTAATGTAGCTCTTTATTTATGAATTAGCTTTATTATCTATTTTCCAACAGCGGCATTAAAACAAATTGGCAATGATGCTGAAATCCACAAAATAGTGTTTTATCCAGCCAGAATAAAGTACCTTACAGGGCATACATCTGCAAAAAAGCTGTTTGTTTGAATCTCCTGAGTATTGGGGGGGATTTCTTATCGTAGAATATCTCAAGTTGGAAGGAGCCTATGATGATTTTTCTGCTTTTTACCTCTTCCACTGGTATGGGTACAATCACCAAAACTAAAAATAAGCTTTTCAGATGGAAAGGAAATAAAGGGTTTTTTACAATTCAATGACTTAGATGCCAAAGAGTTGAATGAAAACGAGAAAGGCTACGAAAAAATAAACAAAAAGTTTTGAAATGAGTTAACAATTTCAGCATTTAGATTTATAGTCATTTTGGATTGAATTTTCTTGCTACTTCTTTATTAGGATTCATCTGGGCATCCTTTGAGAATTACACAAATGTGCAACTGATCTACTGTATAATTTTGGGAATGGAAAACTCTCTCCAACTGAGTTTCTAGATAGCATGTTCTTAGTTGCTGGATATTCATTTCCTAAATAGGGACTGAACTCAACATTTATGAAGCCATTTCACAATTTTTACCACAAAATTTAATGCATTGACCTTGAAATTAGGTAATTATGAGAAAACAATGGCATCTCTTTTGGCACATGCCAAACACTGAATCTTCAAACTTCCAGAGTCACATCTGTTTTTTTCACAGGTGTTCTGAGTGATGACAACAATAAAGTTTTCACATTCTTAACTGTATTTAAATAAATGGTGAACTCATTACACTCACTGAAACATGCTAGCTAAAGCATGAAGCTAAAAGAGCAATTAATGATTTCCATATTGGCAACTTCAGACATATAAGGATAATGTACTTTCAACATCTTAAAAGATCTGGTCTATAAATAAAGCCTGCATTTAATAGTGGCAAAGTAGGCAGAGACAAACCACTTTTATTGCATTCTAACATTAAAAAAGTATTTAGCATTTTACCAATAATATAAAATTAGGGACAGAAGTAACTAAAATGCACCAAATCCAGACCTTTCTCCGTTACACATAAAATTCTGTTCAAGGCGGGTTCTGTGCGTTGCTAATAGGAAAAGCTGAAGATATTGGCACAGTAGAGTGCCTGCAGTTAACCACAAAGCAATTCTAAAGCTATGTGTCATAGGAAGACTTTTTTTTTTCCTCTCTGTATTTGTTATTTGAGGTTTTTTTGGTTCTTTTTTATTTGTTGTTGTTTTTTGGGGGATTTTTGTTGGTGTTGTTTGGGTTTTTGGGGTTTTTTTTTGGTTTAGTTGTTTGTTGTTTTGTTGTTGTGGTTGGTGGTGGTGGTTGATGGGTTGGTTTTTTTTATGTGAATAAGGGTTCCAAGTGTCTATAAACAAATAATTAAAAGGAAAAAAAATATGTAGTCTTTAAAATAATTTCAAAGCGTCAACCTTTGTCAATAACGAAAAAATGTTATTCAACACGAAAAAAAGTCTTTTTTGTTTTTTCTTCCAGGTAGAAAATCTGAAATCTTAACTGAAAACTTAAAGTTCAACCATCAGACCTGGTGAAAAATGAATGGAATGAATGATTCACTTGATTTCATTGGTAATATCCAAGTAACACCTTCTATATAACTCTATGGGATGCTTTTCTGCAACTGATCATATCGACATCAGGGAGATGTTTAAATACCAGAAGTTTTAAAAAGACAATGTGTAATGTTGAGTGGTTTTTTTTCTTAAATCAGTTGATTAAGAAGTGAATTGCAGAGAAAATAGAGACAACCGTAGAATTTCTCATCCACCCAAATCAAGGTGAATCTTATGGCAGAAGATGAGAGTCTTGGTACCAAACAAAGGACACTAAGGGAGAAAATTGATGGGACAGATCTTCTACTTTCAACATTCACCAACATGTCAACAGGGAGTCCCACAGGGTAAAAAAAAAAATTAAATTGCATATCACTAAGTATCTGTTTAATAAAGAAAACTTAGAACAAGAGTTACAAATCTACCTAATATATATATATATCTCAATCAAAAACAAAACAAAACCAAACACAAAACAAAACAAAAAATCTCCAAATATTTAATTTCCTATGTGACAGAAGGAATTTATGTATGAATTTTCATGTGGTTATAGATACATTTTAAGCAATTCCTTTCACTGAAAAGTTAATTTTCACCATTTTGCCTTGAAAAGGTAGGGAAAAAGGTGAAAGGGAAAAGATTAACAGAACGTTTTACATCTTTTCCTTTCCCATATTTTCTGGAGAAAAAGACACAGGCCATCCAAATGAAATTTGGATGGAAGTTTTTTTCTTCCGCAAAGATTTCTTGACTGTTTACTGCTGTGTGATAGTTTGCGTGACAAGAGAGGGGGAGAAAGAGATGGGCAAAAGGCTTGCTTTCTTTTTTACACTCTGGACTGTTTTTGCAATACATTGATTACTCAAGCAGGTCAAGGAATGTTCCATTTATTATCTTGTTTTCAGACACTCTTTTCTAATACTACTTTAATTTACATTGGTTCTTCATTAAAAAAAAATACACAATTGCATTAATGAGTTAATCATAAGTTAGGATTAATTCTGATGTAATCTTTTTACTTTTTGCTCCCATTTTCTCTCTTCCATTATGCAAGACATAGAAGAGAATGCCACAGAATTTTAATTTCATTACCCTTTAAGCTCTGCGTGGGTGGAGCGTACTGAGTTGGCAGGGGAAAAATATCGCAGTTGTTCTCAGCCAGAGAATAGTTATATTAAAATATTTAGGGAAGAAAGGAAACTTTCTTTTCTTTTTCAGAATATTTAGAAGGGTTACAAACAGCAAAGGAAAAGAAGAGTCAGGAGAGGTTTTTTGGTTTTTTTTTATTCCCAAAGGGGTGATACTTCTGTCCTCTAACATTTCTGGCTAGCATCATTTCATTTTCTGCTGATGCACAGTCTTCAAGTCTTGACACCATTAGTGTAGTAAATACCTCAAATTCCTCTTCTAATATTTCCAGCAGAGACAGCCAAGTAGTGTATAGTTTTCCACTGAATTTTAGACTGATTCCCTAAAGTGTGATAGTAAAAAAAAAGCATCATCATTGCTGATGATTACTTGTATTCAGTGTCCTTTCAAACTTCAAAGAGTTTTCCAATAAGATATCCCAGAATGCCTATAGTAATATTTTTAAATGAATTTACAGAAGCAGCTCTAGATGTTCCATACCCTGGCCAGTCAGAGTGAGTTTGAAATTATCTCTGTGACAACTCATACCCATGCAGAGAAATGGAAAAACTCCTGTGGCATTTGTGCCCCTTCTCAGTCTAATGTGAGTGAATCAATAGTCACAGGAACTAACCAATTTATGTGGCCAGCTGTGAATCCTTGAATCCTTGCCTGCATTTCTCTGAGGTTTCCACAGGACCTTTGTAAGCTCATTCAAATTAAATCTGTCCTGTGTTTGCATCCTTTTTTTTTTTTTTTTTTTTATTTAA
>VZRR01007843.1:396503-412245 GCA_013398015.1 Oreocharis arfaki | reverse complement strand
TTTTTTTTTTTTTAATGAATTGCAAAGTGACAGACTCAAGTTTCAGTTGGCTGCCTTCACAGATTCCCTGTGTCACTTTGGAGAAGCTTAGTTTCTCTACTTACAAAATAAGGACATTATTTACTACTCCTCTTCTTTATCTGGTCTGTCTGTTTTCGAACAGAGAATTCACTCAGGGCTTTGAAAATACTTCACATTTAGGGACCTAGTGCCAGTCCAAATGCTGCTACAGCAGAAGCAACACGGTGCCTTTCTTGATGACTGTGTCTCACTTAATTTTTGGGGGGTTGGGTGATGTATTTCTGTTAAATTCCTGAACTGCTTTATAAAATTCTGCCTTACATATGCCCACGATTTTCTATTTCATCCAGTGAGATGGATTGTGTTCTCTTCTAAGGCTCATAAACATAACACAACACCCTGGAGAAGCTTTTTGTATTTTTTTAACATTTTAGCCTCTGTGGATATAAACCAACTTGCTTGTCTTTTGATTGAAGCAGAGACTAATTAAGTTAGTTATGTAATTATTATTCTAAAGGCTCTCCTCGTATGCCTCATCTGTCTTTATGTTGCTGAAAAAGACATTTTCTTGTCTACATTTTTGCTGCCTGAGCAAATATAAATGTGCTCCTTAGGTCAGCTACTACTGAATATAATTTTTCTAAGTTAATGAGTGTAGAAAAAAAGAAAAAGGAAGAAAAAAAAATCTCACTTACATATAAACATATTTCCTAGCCCTCTCAATAAGCCATGTTGGTTGCTCAGGGTCTCCTTCATTAACTTGAAAAAAAAGCATTAAGATCTATATAAAGATAGGACATTTGTGTTCTTGGCCACTGCAAACTGCCCTGGGATAGAAATACTAATATCCATTCCATGTCAAGTGTTGTATTCTGCCATGTTTACTGATATTCCATATGAGACCGAGTTATTTCCATCATCTGCAGATATCACTAAGCCATCTGATCTGAACTAATCATTCAAAATAACCTCTTTAGACTTTGAACCAAGGGAAAAGATGAATAATGTTGCTTAGGTATGTAGCTTGTTTAAGGAGAACAAATCAAATAAACCAGTAGAGATGGACAGGCTTAAGGAAAATGAATCCACTTTCCTCCATGATTTAAATAGCACTGTTTTTGGAGCTAGGTATTGGCTCTTCCCTAGCTGTGAATGTGGACTCTTCAACATACACCAACACCACATGCAACAGCTGCTGTGGCATCAGAGGCCTCTTCCAAGGGCTCCTGTGGGACAATGTCCCTGTGCAGACTCTCAGAAGTGTCTGTTTCTCCTCCCCTGAGCTGGAATTGGTGGTGGTCTCACATGCTTCAGCTGAGGTGCTCAGGCAAGAAGCTGTCACGAGAGGCAAACAGACTGCACACCATCAGGAAGAGTCAAAATATAGATCAAAAGGAGACCAACCATGTCTTTGCAAAAACCATGAAGAGCCAGGAGTCCAAGCCAATATTTCATGTGAAAAGGGCTAAATATTGGAACAGGGCTCCAGAGAGGCTGTGAGATCTCCATCCTTGAAAACATTAAGAATTTATTTGACCGAAGCATTGAACAACCCATTTTATTCAGATCTGCTCTGCACGTGTGATTGGACTGGATGACTTATTTTAACCTTTTCAAATCTATGGGTTTTAATGAATCCTGTTCCTTTCCTAGTATTTCCCCTAGGGAATCGAAGGGGAGCCGTTCACAGGCTAAACTAATAGTCTTGGACTGTCCCAGTCTGGAAGTGCTGGTTTTGGCTGGGGTAGAGTTAATTTTCTTCATGGTAGCGGGTTTGGGACTGTGATTTGTATTTGTGCAATGAACAGTGTCAGTGATTCAGGGACATTCTTGCTATGCCTGAGCAGGGCTTCCACAGAACCAAGGCATTCTCTGCTCCTTACACAGCCTCACCAGCAAGAAGACCAGGGCTGGACAAGAGCTGGGAGGGGGCACAGCCAGGACAGCTGACCCCAAATGACCGAAGGGATTTTACAGACCATATGGCATCATGCTCAGCAATAAAAGTATAGAGAAGGTTGGTAGGGGCAGTGCTGCTCAGAGACTGTTTGGGCATGGGTTGGTTGTCAATGAGCAGTTGCTTGCATCTGCATCACTTGTCTTTCTTGGGTTTTATTTATCTCTCTTCATTATTTTCCTTTTCATTTATTGATAATAAAAGATAATAATAGCAAATTGCAACGTTTGTAGTCATTATCAAATTTTTCTTGTCTCAACACACTGTTGCCCTTTCAATTCACTTTCCTCATCCCACTGGGGTGGGAGAATGAGCAAGCAGCTGTGTGGTGTTTAGTTAACAGCTGGGGTTAAATCATGACATAGGCTCAGTTGGTTTTTTGGAAGGGCTTTTTTTTGTTGTTGTGTTGTTTTTGTTTTTTTTTAAATTTGTCCTTGTTTTCTCACTCCAAGATATTTTAGAACCAAATTTTCTCTGCATGTGTCTTTGCAGATAACAAAGTAATCTCATTCCTGAATACCCCTGGAAATTAGATCTGATCTTTCATAGATGTCCATTCATGCTTGAAGGCTTTTCAAGAGATTGAACACAAACTGGAATGATGAGAAATCAAGGGAACCCACTATTCTCCTGTCAGACTCCCGATAAAGGAAAAAATTAAATCCCTAACTGTCCTGGTTTCATCTGGGATAGAGTTAATTTTCTTCATAGTAGCTGGTACAGTGCTAAGGGTGCTCCCTGTGCAGTATCAGCCAACCACCCAAATTCTGTTGCAGTTGGTGTGAATTGTACTGGGAGTGGATGTAGTAAAGCTTGAAGTGATCAAACAGAATGGCAATGAGAGTTCTAGAGGTCCTTAGGGAAAGCATGTAAAAAACTGTAGATCACCCCATACAATGCATGAAAATATTTAATTAGTAATGGGCACTATTTAGTGTAGCATAAGGGGGACAGAATTCCTACAGTCATTAACTTAATGAGTTCTGTCATGATTCTACTGGACCCTCCAAGAGACATCAGACACACATCTGCAAAATTTGTGACTGGGAAAAGACAACTGAGCTTAGCTACCTCTGGTCACAGTCATGTATCATCACTGAAGTTCCTTTATCATGCTTCGTTGGGAAATATTCACATGACACAGAGAAAAGCATACAAACTTATAGTGGATAACTTGATATTGTTGTTCTTTTACATAATTTTAAATTATTAATTTAAGAAATTCAAAATTATGGTTACTTCCTATAGTCCCTTTTCCTATCCGCTTGACTCTGTCCAACTGCAAAAGGAGGTTGTGACTGTTGACATTCACAGTTAGAGCAATAAAACAGAGATGACTTTCATGAATTAGGGACTAAATCAGTATTTGGTTTTAGAACAGACAGCAAGAGAAGCTGACAACTGCCACAATTAAGGAAAGACTGTTGACAAATTACTGACATACGATGCACTGTGAAAATTCTCATCACGGCTCTCTTAATTCCAAAGGGATGTTTTTTGTCTGTACGATACTCACTCAATTCGAAGAGCAGAAATACCCTCTGACTTGTGAATTTGGCTGCAATGAAGAGCGCATATGAGAGCACCCACGAAAGTAAAATATTACCTTAAAAAATCAAAAAGTTCGAGGAGGTAACTATCACACTGTATAAACATCATGTGTCTTGGATAAACACATTTTGAGATGTTTAAACTAAAAATAAACTACTAGAACTTGTGTGAATAGTAAGGAAAAAATTTCATAAAACTAAATTAGAAAATATTGCATAGAATCCTTACCTTATGAAATGTATCCAACCGTTTTACAGCTGAGTGCGTGTGGAATTCTTTGTAACAGGTTTAATCTCTCTGTGGATCCTGATGTTTTCACAGGGCATAAGTGGGCTACTATTTCAAGTGCAAATGTCTGTATTTGAAAAGTAACTCTGACCGTTTCAGTTTAAATCATATTAACAGCTTAGATTTTGGATTCCCAATGTGCATCACATTTTTTGATTAAAAGAAGTCAAGCCATCAAAATAAAAATGATAAAGGATCAGAAATTACTGTGCTTCATTTTAGGTAATATTTCCAAAGCAATAATAAAACACTTTACCAATCAACCAGTTAATGACCAATGTGAGTTGTTATAAGGCATTGGGTGAAGCTGACAGAGCCTAATTTATCTAGCTGGCCATTAACTCATCAATAAAAGGGTTACTATTCAAGAGTGTAAAAATTGTTCATATAAATCTCAGTTATGTTACTATTAAAATACTAAATTAGTTTTCTAAAATAATTTACTTTATCATTATCGCAGTGTAATACCAGTAATTTATCACCAACACTTTCTTTCAGCCACTATTGGCCCAATAAACAAAAAAATTGACCTGATTGCAACCCTAAATGTGGAAGATAATTTTATAATGATCTGGGTTTACCATGAGCTCTACATAGCTTTTAGCCAGAGGAAGCTCCGTACACAGACATTAATTTACTAGCATTCAGAAACGGAATACTTGTTACTCTCCACCATTTCTAGGGAAAATCCTACCTATTTTTAGGTGTAACAGTTATTTTCACTTGGCAAGCGTGGATTTTGAGGCAATGACCCAAAATCACGCAATTTGGAACAAGATTTATTTTTCATAGAACCATAACAATAATGCCATACAGAAGCAGACACATCTGTCCAGTATGTTTCTTTGGTGGTTTTGGCATGTATCTGAAACTCAAAATCAGATGTTTGGCTAAATATTACCCTAGTTCAAGAGATTACTCAGTGAACAGGAATATTTAGTGAAAATCCAAGGAAATATGATCAAATCAATGCAAGAGCTGCTGCCTGCACTAGTCATGAAGCTGTGCAACAATGAAAATACCATTTGTCTGAAAATGAGTTCAGGCTACACCTTTGCAAAGTGATGATAAATAGGTATTAGCATAAACCAATTGCCAGCAAAAACTTTTTTTTTTTTTTTTTTCTTTTTCCATATCTTATTGTAGAGGACATACACCTCTTCACTTAATATTCATTTTTTTCAGATGGGATTCTGAAATAAATGGAATGAATTTTCTATAATATTTGTGTAATGAATATGAATGAATGCAAGGGAAAGGATGGGAGGAAGAAGGTAATTTCAACTGTATCCCAAAATGTAGCCCGTGTATCCATTTGAGATGGACTTAATAAGCACTCAAACACCGTGAAGACTTTAATTAAGAAACAAGTATTAAAAAAAAAATTCAGCTAATTTCCTAATTAAATCAACATGCACTTGTAAATGGGCTACCAGTAATTTCCTTGCTGGTGTCATTGTGTCTTTTAGGTGTAATGTATAATTTTTAATAGGCAATTACTTGATTCTTCATGACCCAAACATGGTCTTGAATGGTTAATTCAGTAATGCTATAAAAATCATGCACACTCTCTTTTGACGAAAGATGGTGACAAAAACAGTAAAATAAATCAGAATGTTTCAGAAGATATGAACAATTACAGATTAGAATAAGAACACAATAGTACCAGTGGACTTAGTGACACTTTTCAGACCTGCATTGCTAGAATAGAGCTGAAAATCTTTTAGGTCCTGTTTGATGCTCTGTAATATATCACCTAACATTTCTCCATATTTTTTTCAAAAGGATGCCTCAGGACGACAATTACAGTAATTCATTCTGCCAAAAAAGGAAAAAAGTATAAAGAGTCTGATTAGTCAATCTACTTGGCTAAAGCAGAACAACAGAAAAAGAGATGGAAACCAAGCCTCTCAAGACACCTGCTTCACACAACACGCTGTATTTTTACCAAAGATTTGCTCTACCCTTCAAAATACTTAAAAAACAACTTGTCTAAATAGCAAATTATCCCTTGAAAGAGATGTTGTCCAAACAACCACCTCACCTAGACCTTTGTCAATGTTTAGTGGAACAAAGCTCAGTTGACTGGTGGGCAAGTCGTCCGTAAACAGGTTGTGCTGATAGAGAAAGCTTCCAGACTGGACATGAAAGACAAAGCTTAGCACCACATGTTTGCTCAGAGCAACAACAACAAGCTGGAGCTGTTGACTAAGAATGGCTAGTCCCGATTTTTTGAGATGTTGTATAATTTCTCCCACGACAATCACTTCCTTTTGGTAACATCACAACTGCACCGTGCTGAAAATTTGTCGTTCCTTTTTCTTTTGCTTCCCTCAAATATAGAAAGTCTTATCGCATCCTGAGGTATTTTTCCGGCTGATAAAATAAATTACTCTAGCAGAGATGTACTGAAAAATCTAGATTGCTCATTGCATGTTGATTAGTTCTAAATAAGCTGAGTATCACTACAGGGTACAGTTAGTTGTTGTTTCTATGTTAGACAGATACCAGAAGAAAGCACTGTAAAAAGCTTTGGTTCCAAAAGATTTTAAGAGGATTTTCAAGAAATCTAACTATTCTGACTTTATTACTTTCTATTCTTCTTTCCCCCTTTTTTTTTTTTGTTTTGTTTTTTTTGTTTTTTCGTTTAACAAGGATCTTTTCTTTATCCTTTTGCAGGCTGTTAATGACTCTTCTTTTTAGCACTCATCACCTAAAGGAGGCTTCATTGAGCACCCTGCCTCATTGACTTCTTTTTTCTCTTCATCTCTTTTTGAAACCTATTGACTACTTCTTAATTTTTCTCTCCATAAGTTATTGCCTTTGTGACTGAATGCCTTAATTTATTCCCTATATAATGTCTGCACACTCCTGCTCCCTGTGATTTATGGCATATGTGGTCTTCTGTTGTTTAACTCCATAAACCACTTTGGAATAAAATTCTATGAAAGTAGATGTACTCCCACATGACTAATGAAGTCAGCATGCACTGTTGACTCCTCATCATCTTGAAAACACACACACACTCATGTTTTCAGGCATAGTCAGAAACAGAGTCTTTAAAATATTGCCATTTAAGTTTGTGTTACTGTTGCATTTCTATTGAAATTTCTGCTTATTCTAAAAATCATCTAACATACCCCAAAAAGCTATTAAACTTTTCCAAACTACCGCAATGCAAATAAGAATTAATAAACTTAATTCTAATATTTTAATGTGGAATTTGGGGTTCCAGAAAATCCACAACCCTGTTGATCCTGCACTTTAGAAAGTATCTAGTAAGCACAAAAACCTCCTGAAATATTTAGAAAGAAACGAGCTTGATTAGGCAGGATTCATAAATTCTACGTGATTTCTTTGGTCTATATATTTAGATTCTACAGAGTTCAAAGATTTCTCTCTCTTAACCTTGATATTGATGGAAAGCAAGGTTTCTCATTAACTTACTAAACAGGGGCCCAGAAGCATCCTTTACTATTATCTTAATTATTAGTCATTCCTTCTTCTCCCCTGCACACACACTTCCACAATTTACACAACTAAAAATAACAACAGCACTCTGGTGATTTATTTTCTGCATCTTCTAAGGTACACCTGCTTGTAGCTCATCAGCTGTCATTTACTTAGCAAAAATATAATTATGATGCTCTAATTTATGTGTCAAAAAGGTTCAGTACTTCATTTGGAAAGAAGGGAGCTGAGGGAAAGGAAATGCAATGTTTACGTATCAGGGATCTGCAATTTTCTGAAAAGCTAAAAACACGTAAAGACAGAAATTGCAAAAATTGAAACAGCATTGGCTAATATTTACGTCTACTTAGTTTTTCCGAGCAAAATCTACATGTATATTTAGGAACCCCAAAAATCAAATCAACCATCCAGTGTTTATGAAAACAACTATAAAAGTTGAGTAGCTAACTCTCAAAAAAAATCAATGAGGTTTTGCCACTGGCTTCAGTCAACCTGTCCACATGAAGTCCAAACTTCATTTTCAGGTAGCTCAGTAAACTGTACTTTTGCCTGTGGGGGTTCTAAAATAGCTTGAAGTTTTTGTTTTTTTTTTTTCCAGGAAAATAAGCCTTCTACAATCCTATTACCTGTGTGTGACTACTTGCTTACATGCTCAGCCAAGAAATCTTCTCAAATTATTTTTGGTGAGTGGAATCATGTTTGCTAGGGAATTTAAATTCCAAAGATAGCATGATATCCACATTTGATGGAATGCCCTTGGGTAGTAACTGCAATGAAAACTTGACCTTTTTGCATGGCAGATTCCTTGGAATAGTTATGTTCTTGCCTTAAAGCACCCTTGCTAGATCTTCATGATTTTAATATCAGGTAAAAGGAGTCAATACCGTGCTGGTTGAACTTGTCTCTGGTCTCCTTGCTCATTGTCATATCCTAGAACTTGATTGTCCTACTGATGCATGACAGTGCTGGAGACTCAGAAGGAGGTAATCTGTCACACGGGCATCTGCATTTACAGTTTAATATCCAACACAGATCCTTTCCATCTTTGGGATCACACTTGGGCTGTAGAGGTTTTCCAGCACTGCCTGGGGGCACGTGTACAAGTATAGGATTCTAAAAACAAATACAGGTTGCTCCTTCCCAACAGATTTCTTAAAATTCAGCAAAGTCCATGGATCTAACTACACTTATGTTCCTGACTTTGAGGTTGCTTTTTGTTATTTCGGTTTTCTTTCAACTATCACAGGTCACAGTGTGTATCTTTTGCAAAGGCTTTCTCTGGAGATTTAGAAATGTTTCCAGCACTCTGAGTACCACAAAACCTTTTATTTCATTCTCAGTTGACTTGGATTGTCATGATCAACAAAAAAGGAAATTAGAATTCGGGACAGGTATCTTAGATGCACCACTCGAACTATCTCAAACACACTCGTGTTTGCTAACTTGTAGGGGATGAGGGGTTAGAGCGGGCTTCTGACAGGATGCCAGCTCTGCCAGGCAAATGGTTACAGCAGGTTGTGAAAGGCATGGGGTCCAGTGCTGCATCAGATTTAAGAAAATGAAGGTTGCCTTCCTGGAGACCAAGGATGGTATTCAGCAGCACACAGAAACTTTTTGCCTGTGACAGACCTAGGGGGGATGTTTGACTTGGAACACAAAATCGAGTTGTTACTGTTTTCTACCTCTCTGCTAAGGTTTTCACAGAGAACCTGAGAAATACTTTGGCCCCTGGCACCTCTTTGACTTCTCCAGATCATGAGACAAAGGAGTTGCTTAAGAATAACTGTTTATTCAGAGATTCTCTGAGGCTGGTTATGGGCCTATCATGGGATTCCTTTCCGCAGTCTGGTGCAACAGAGCTTCAGTGCAAGAAGAATTTCGACCAACTCGTGCTTACTAGCAGGATCATAGTGTGATTGGTCAGATAGTTTTATTTAACTTTTTTAATGGAGCAGGCAAAAAACAACCTGTTCTTAGAACTTAACACGGCAGCACTATTCAGGACATTGGATTTTAAATCGTGGTTTGTAGAAGCAACTAATGAGCTTGCAGATCTTTATCATCAGAGCTGTTCTCTGCTTTCCGCAGAGGACCAGCAAAATCCCAATATGCAAAGCTTTCTGCTTGCATTTTCCCCTTCAGACACCTATGCAAGATGCCAGAGCAGCAATCCCTATCAAAATTTTTTTCTCTGCTATGGCAGAGAGCTCAGTTTATTACATCATAGATGCCCAGTTTCACCCTGCTTCTCTCCACAAGGACATTAGCAGTATTTTTAACAAGAAAGGTTTTACTCTGTAGAAATCATACAGATTTGTAACTACAATATTTTGTAATCTAATAAACCTCTACACTACCAATTTGGTCTTAAGCAATGAGAAAAGCCAGCTCACCCACCACTCAGAAGGTGAAGGTTTCATTCAGCAAATGAAACTTTTTGAGAAAATCATGCAAAAAGACACACTGCATTGCAGGCATGGAGGAAATGTATGGCTGGTTTTGGTTGCTGACCAAGGACACACACCAAGGATTGTCCTGTGTCCTGCCTTTCCTCAGTGAGCTGCCCTTCTGGCTAAGACTCACCAAGAGTTCCCGACCCAGTGGCCCAGAGTAATAATTTCACTTTTTTTTTTCATTTGTTTAACTGCAGCTCTCACTATGAAATGTATACCATTGCATGGGCGTAGAAAACCAATTGTGGCCATTTTAATGGTGAGAGTGGTAGAGTAGATGGAAAGGGACTGTCACTTCGTGCTGGATTCAGGAGTACATGAAAATGTACCCAGCTGTGTAGATTCTGGTCAGGAGTGGTTATGTTGTATGGCCAAAGTACATTTGATTTATAAAGGTGTTCAGACTCCTGATACTCAGCGGATGTAGCAGAAAATAGAACACTGCTAAGAACCTGGCTTGAAATATTTCACTCTCAACCTGAGCCATTAGACACTCTAGTGAAAGCCTATGTCTCTGTCACAATTTAATAAACTGTGAGCAGTTTATTAAAAAACAGTGGGTTCTGTGAATGGTCTTTGTAATTATTATAGCATCTGGGAAAAAAAACAAGGAAACTGAAATCAGTGTATACATTCCCTGGGTAGTGATGGAATGTAACACTATCTTGCCCTATTAATCTCCTGTCATTTTTAATGAGACCTGCTGATATACAATAAATGTATAGGGTAAGGTAAAAATATAAGTACAAGTTCAAATGAAGAAAAGATGCATTAACACTGTAAATAGCTACATACACAGTGATCTTTGAGCCGACAACAGGAAAATAAAACAAAACCCTCCCAAATCTGTCATCAGTTCTAGCTGGAAGGCGATATAGGTTATCCTCAGCTCTAGTTGTATAGAAGACAAACTCTACTGGGTTTTCTTGACAAGGTTTTGGTATGAGGGGAGAGTACAGGGGTGGCTACTATGACAAACTGCTGACAGAGCTGATAGAGCCAGTGCCAACCAGCTCTGAGATGGATGCGCTGCTGGCCAAGGCTGAGCCCATCAAGGAGGGTGGTGCTGCACAGCCAAGGTGCTGCTCATCCAGGCTGAGTCCTAATGAGCATTCTTGTGGTCCTAGTGCAGCCTGGGGAGAGGTGTGGAATGCTCCAAGACTTGTCAGTACTGCCATCATGGGAACAGGGTTTATGACCTCCTCCTGCAGGCGGGGGTAACCCAAGTTCTTCTTAATATATCCCTTGAGGCTGGTTAGAGTGACAAGGCGCTGAATGATTGACGTTGGTAAATATATATATATATAGTGCTTATTTTAGAATTTGGTTGCAATAGAAAGCAGGAGGTTAGATGCTTTGGTTATTATTATCTGTAGTAATATGCCAATATGAAAGCATAAAAATATCACTTAATAAAGGTGAAAAGAATGGAAGAAGGAGAAAGAAAGAAAGAAGAAGAGTAGAAATACATGCAATCACCACCCATGGATTTGCAAAAAGACTTGATTGTTGCCTTTGGATGAAGTGATGACCAAAGGTCCTGATCCATTTGGTGGAAGGGAGAAGCCTGCAAAACCCAAATTCCGGTGGACTAGTGTATGCTCAGGTTCGGGTGGAGACACCCAAGAATCTTCCCTGGTAGGGGGAGTTTTACACTGTCTTTTGATCACATGCAGTCCACTGGTGGAAGCCTCAGAAGTGAGCCTGGGGGTGTTTGTGGGGTCTTTAATAGTTCCAGCCAAGATCAATCCACCACAGAAATACAGAGCAAAATTAACTACAGTCCACATTATTTAACCTGCATTTTTATATTACTTAAGAGTTTTAAGTTCTGTTTTGCATTTTAGATATTAGTTATGAATTTTTATTATAATTAGGAGATGAAATGTATAAATTTGAGACCACAGACCATAACTCAAACCTGCCACACCTTGGAATGGTGCTGGTTCATGGAATTAGAGAGAGGTATCCCCCAAGCTTTTCTTCCTGTCCCAGATTTTCCCATATATTTTGGAATAGTTTAAGAAGCATGGGAATAACTATGTATCAAACGTATTTTTCTTTGGATTTTGTTCTTAACAAGGTCAAAAAGTTAACATACTTATCCTATGCTCCTGTGTAATTTCCCTATTCATTTTACTATCAAAATGCTATAATCTGATCCAATTTCCCTCCTCACTCCTTCCCCTCTTTTTCCTGCAGTTTGTCATGCATGCAGCTGATTTCTCAGCTCTGAAACATGATGGGCTGAAGCAATTTAGGTGCAATATATATGCATTTCTTCCTTAGTTGCGACTGCATTGAATACTGTGGGAAGGCTGCTGATAAACGAATGAGAATAAGAGAGAAAGTTCCTTTGTTAAGTCAGGCATAACTTTGAAATCCCTTGAGCTATTAGAGTGCATCTGTTTTTATCCATACAGTACAAAATGAACGGAGATGCTTACAAAATTTATATTAAATGTCACAGGTTTAAACCTATTTAGATGCAGTAAAACAGAAGTTCAGAGTTGAAGTAATTAAAGTCGCTGTAGTTTCTTTGGTTTGACAGAAAATGGACTCATCGTCATGTTTGCAACGTGGCTACAAACTTAAGCTGTATCTCCTTGTTCTTGAATAGAGTCCTTTTAAGTATGTGTCAGTCTGTGTGCTCGTCACAGGAATGAAAGGCAAAGGGAAAAGCACAGGCATATGTGAGGAGGAAACACGAATTCTGCTGGATCAAAGTTAATGCAAAACAAATAGGCAAGGACATGTAGGGTTAGGCCGAAATAATCTTCCTTTGAGTGGCTCGTAGGAAAAGCATGGTTAACTAGTGAATCCTGGAATCCTATTCCAGCCCTGCTCCCTCAGTGGACCAAGACCATGCCACTTTCCCATGTATTGAGACATAAACAGCGTGGGGCTAGAAGCCAAGAGGGAGGATTCAGTAGAGTGCCGAACCAAGAGAAGAATGACTTCATTAACTGCGCCTATAATTGGAGATTCTTGTCAATTATGCTAGTTTGCAAAATTTGTAAGAGTGTTGAAGCCCTTGCAATAAATGGTAAACACTTTTTCAGTTTAATCTTGTTTGGCTTGTGATTTTAGGGCTGGTAAGACATCACCACCACAAAATCCCACGGGCTGGAAGGGCCTCCAGGGCTCACCAGGTCCAACCCGCTGCCTGGAGTGGGTGCTATTACAAGGGACTGCTCGGGGCTATGTTTGGTCACGTTTCCAACTTCTTCAACGACAGAGATTCCACAGCCTCTCTGAGTCCCTGCAGGAATATACAAACACCCTCATGGTAATTTTAGGTTTTGTCCACATCTAATTGAAATAATATTTTTCTGTTTTGTTTTTTTTTTTTTTTCTAAAAAGTGTGGTTCCTTATTCTCTGCATTCTTCCATTACATAGCAAGTTAAATATGCCTAACTGCCTGAAGTACTAGACTTTTTTTTATAAAAGGTAAGCAGATGTCAGCAAAACCTAGATACATGCTTCTCAGAGCCTGTATTTTTAATTAATCCTAATTTTGGTGTAATTCAGGAAGCCTTAATCTCATTTACTTTTACATTTCTTAGAGTTTTAAAGGACTTAGTATCTATTACTTTTAAATCAAATAAAATTGAGGCAGTAGCTTCAACTGGATGAAGACAGGCAATATCTAACTATTTTTGGAAGACATATGCAGGTCATTTTTTTAAAGGGTGGAAATAAACCAGCTTATGCTTGTGTAAAGCTATTTGGCCTTAATATCTAAAACACACCATGATTAGTTCAGCAAGCCTTTAACTTCTTTACAACTGCTGGAACCACAGAACTCACAGCTCGGACTGAAAGATCAGACACCAAAAGCATTTAAAGTAATGGGCTGATGAATACAAAGAGTGATGGCTATGGTTATCCAGCAGACCTTTCACAAGTGAGTGATCTGTATTTACATTAGAACTCAGATGATTTACAAATGCCAAGGTACTACATTTTAATTTAATGACATACACATGTCAGGAGATTTTTATTCAATATATCATATCTAGAAGGCTTTGCACTGTATTTTATATGAAATAAGAAATGGGTCACAAATTAAACCAGAGTCACAAAAGAATCAATGTCCAATATCATGAAAATAAGGCTATGTTTCAGTTATTATTGCTGTCAATGTCTTTCTTTGTATTCTGGAAGGAGTCTAGCTTCTTGAAAGATGAAGGAAATTTTGAGGTATTCATCACAGTTATTTCCATTCTCAACTTCCATGGATCAAAATTATAAGAAATTACAAAAGCATTTTCAGTCAAAAAATTAGATCCTAAAATGCATTGAAACATTTACTCTCCTCAGGAAGCCTCTGGCAGTTTTTCTAATGTAACTTCTGTAATTTTCCCCATATCAAACTTACAAATCTAACCTATGGAATCTGATTAGTTACTTGAAAAAGAATTTTTTTTAAAAAAGTGTTTAAAAGTACATTGAGTCAGGAGAATAAAAAAAGCTTCCATTTTTGTTTTCCTACAACAAAATATTAACTTTTCAATAATGTATGAAACATTAATCTACCTACAACACATGAGGCATAACATGGCTAATGGACCAAAATTGGCAGCTAACTGACCAGGATTTCTCTACTTATATTAATATGCAAATATGTCTCAGAGGGGTATTTTTGCTTCCAAAAGTTAATCTACCAAGAAAGAAGTGAATAAGTTACAAGAAAAAAAAAAAAAAAAAAAAAAAAAAAAAAAAAAAAAACAAAAAAAAAAAAAAAAAAAAAAAAAAAAAAAAAAAAAAAAAAAAAAAAAAAAAAAAAAAAAAAAAAAAAAAAAAAAAAAAACCAAAAAAAAAAACCAAAAAAAAAACCCACAAAAACCAAAAAACACCAAAACCATCTAATACACCAAAAAGCAAACCAGCAGTGTAGAAGGATTCAGATCTTTAAACACAATGGCATGTAGAAATGTCATTCTTAAGTGTCCACAAAAAAACCCCATCCTTAGATGAATCAGATCTGACATTGTTTCAAAGCTCTGAATTACAATTTTTGAAAAACTTTCAAATGTATGCAATGATTTAAATGTAAGGTTCCCAATTAGTAGATGAAGAGAAGACTAGAAATATCTGGAATTAGTTTAATGAATGACAGCTCATAAACCTTTTCTACCAGAAAGAAGGCATAGCATCACTCAAGAAAGGTTCATGACTCTTGTTGCTAAGGGTGAAATTAGAAATATTAAACTAGTCTAAGAAACCCGTGTAAATCATCTGAAAGAGATCAAAATGTAGCAACCCTTCCTCTAAACAGCCTGATATTAAAAGACATTTATTAACTGTTTTTAGAACAGAAGAGGTTAAGGCCTTTAAAAAAATTCCTAATAAGTTAAAGTTTAGTCTTTCCCTTGTAGAGTTCATTTACTCAGCTTGTAAGTCTTTCCTTGTGCATTACTGATACAAATAATTTACATTCCTATAGTCTGTTGTACGTAGAGGAAAGATCCACTTTATTTTTAATAGAAAAAAGACCACATGAAAATTCAAAACATACAGAGTCTTAATGGGCAAGAATGACAGCACTCCTATTCCTCCCCAAGATTACGTAATTTTCATTTCAAGGGACAGCAGAAGGGTTTCCTTTACTTTTTTTCTTTTTTACAAGTAGAACGTATTTGGATAGAAAACCTAAAATTGATACAATAGAAAAATGATATGTAATTAATTGCATCAAAGTGGTTTGAGCTATATGAGCATTAACTTTGAGTGATGTGCAAGCATTACTCTGCTACTGCTATCAGCTCAGTGATTTTATGATTCCTGCCAGCAATGGATGATAAAACAAAGAAGATAAAGAGAACCAGGCATATTTCTCCTTTGTTACAGCAGAGAAAGGGCCAGTTTAAAGAGACAGGCAATTTAGTGGGTTTGAAAGACATGCTGAACCTAATTGCAATGTTCTAATCAATCCTTATTCTTTTAATTTTTTTTTTTTTTTTTTTTTTTTTTTTTTTTTTTTTTCGAAGGTTATTT
>VZRR01007843.1:368442-396428 GCA_013398015.1 Oreocharis arfaki | reverse complement strand
AAAAAAAAAAAAAAAAAAAGTCCAAACCAAAAAACCTTCTAAATATCCCAAGAAACCAACAAAAAGCCTCTGTGCAGTATCAATTAATTAATATTAAACCTCATAGTAGAAAATACGTTATCCTATAGAAGAGTTAAAAGATAGCAATAGGAATTAATCTGTTACAGAATCTTACTCCTCTTTAAGACGATCTGTGTTTCACCTACCAGAAGTGCTGCTTGGTCCCCTAAAGACATAAAATAAGAAATACAGAAGCATAAATGCTGATCAACCTTTCCTGCAAAGACACAAGAATAAATATTGACTTGACTTTCTATCCTTCTCTCAGGCATCAGCATAAAAAGAACTGCAGCTGCCAACACCAAACAGGTGTGTTGCAGCAGCTGTAAGCAGGATCACCAGAGTGAAGCCTGTGGGAACTTCAAGGCTTGAGCTAAAAGGATGCTAATCCGGAGTCATAATTCAGATTTTTGGTAAGAGAAGCAGGTAAGGCTATTGAACAAATCTTTTGAAATAACAAGGGTGCCTCTTAATTTTTAGATCTGGTTACTTTATCCAATGAAAGTAGGGTATCTGTGGGGGTAATACATTTAGATAATGCCTCTGGTCTTTCAAACCTTTTTTTGCTGTATTCAGAGTTCTAGCACCTGAGTAAGGCTATTGCTAACTCCTGAAATGACATAGGGGCTTTAGTAAGACATCTTGTACTGGGGTGACCCTGGCTGGATGCCAGGTGCCCACCAATGCTGCTCTGTCACTCCCTTCCTCAGCTGGACATGGGAGAGAAAATATAATGAAAGGCTTGTGGGTTGAGATAAGGGCAAGGAGGCATCACTCACCAATTAGTGTCACGGGCAAAACAGAGTCAAACCAGGAAAATTTACTTAATCAAACATTAGCAAATCAGAGTAGGGCAATACTAAATAAACCCAAATCTTAAATCACCTCCCCCCTTCCCCCACCCTCCCTTCTTCACAGGCTCAAATTCCCTGTTGACTTTCCTCCCTCGTCCCCACCAGAGGCACAGTGGGACAGGAAATGGGGCTGAGCTCAGATCATTTCCTTATCTCTGCAGTTCCTTCCTCATCACACTCTTCCCCTTTTTCCATGGGTCCCTCCCACAGGCCTCAGTCCTTCAGAAACAGGCTGCTCCAGAGTGAGTCCCCAATGTTTTGCTGTACCAAAAATCCCTGTTGCTGTAGGCTTTCAGTACAGGTACTTTCACAAAGCCTAACAGAAGCATTGTTCCTGTTTAATTACTGAAACACAGACGTGCATACTGAAAGATATTTCTGTACTTAGCGATTTTATCTCAGATTGGATTGGGGGAATCAAAATATTTGGGCTGGAATAGTGCATTTTGTATACACAATTACAGCTGTATAAGAAGAAAAAAACTTTTCCATTTAACTAAAACATAAATCCTAGCCCATGTCTTCGAATCCATACATTTCTTCCCTTCAGTTCCTACATCTGGGAACACATTTTTTATTTTTTTAATCTTAACTTCATCATGTTATTTCTCTATCTGTAATTTGCCTTATCTATGTTACATTTTTTTCTTTTAGTTCTCGCTAATACTGTCAATTATTCCAAATTTAGTATAATTCAAAAGTTTTTGTTGAAGTATTTACAATCCTAGTACCCATCCTCAGTCTGATGACGATTCTTTAATTTTTAGCTTTATCTTTGTAACGCTAGCTGTCATGGTCATTGTGCACACGTCTTAGTATTAAGGACACTAGTTATTTTTTAAATAATCTTGACAGAGAGGATTTTTACTCTAAATCAATCAAGCAGTTGATCTTGTGCAATGTTGATCCATGGCTCAAGGGAGAGCTTCTCAATTGAAAACTATTACTGCCTTTGCACAAAGGACTGCTAAGTGCTGCTCCAGTTCCATCTGTACATCCCTGATCAGGAAAGATAGGAGCAGAAGATCAGAGGAGTGCAAAGTCCATCTTATTGGGGTTCACTAAGATTATGGGACTTTTTTAACTACCAGAACAGAAATTAAACATAGATCGTCAGGTTAAATCTTGAGTGTGAGTTCGGCTTTATAATTTAAGACCAGTGTAGAAGAAAGTATCTCAGTAATAAGAACAAATAAACATTTAAAGCTTTTATTTTATTACTTCAGAAACCGAAAAAGTAAAATGCACCAAGACGTAACAGTTTAAGTTGGACTTGACCCTAGAAGGCCCTTCCAGTCAAAGTCATACATTTTGACATACTTAGGTTTAGCCCAATCTCAAATTATTTTGTAAAGCAGTTATTGAATTCAAGCAAACATACTTTTTCATATTTCGGGACACTATGTTATTGGAATGGCAATTGCCATATTCTTCCTTTTCTCAGTTGTCTGTTATTGGACACCATCAGTTTCGGGAATAAGTAGATATTTGGTCTGACATGTAGAACTACTTTTGGTTTAATCCTTGTCTAGTCTGAGAGCAATTACAATGATGCTTTTAATTTTTAATGTATCATCATAGCATGTGGCTAAGATGTAGGTGGGGCACCTTCTTGCAGAGCAGAGCAATGAGGTTAATATTGTCTCCTTTCTGCACCTGGATTCTCTGATAACTAATGCAGACTGTCTTCTCTTTATTATACCTCACCATTTCCATCAAAAAAGGTAGAAATTTAATTTGCTTAGAAACCTCTGTTTTTTAAATTGGGTTGCTAGAAAGTGCTGAGTTCAAAAGCTCTTAGAAAGAGAAGTAATTACACCTATGTAGCTCCAGTATTATAAAAAGCTCTCTTCCTCAGGATACTTGATTAAAGAAGTAAATATTTTTCCCCCATAATTTTGTTTCCTAATGCAATGAAAAGAACAAAGAAGACAAAGGCAGAAACTATCTGAAGAAACTCATTTTGGTACACAGATCAATAACAGACACATTGAATAGCTTGTAATTAGAAAATGTTGGGTATGAAGTGCGTAAACAAATGTCCACTTTTCTCAAAATGTCTCTGAAGAAGCATACATTCATTGTATTCTCTTTCTGTTGGTCACATGCAAAAATATCACCACATAGCTGTAGCATATGGCCCAGCACAACTTTCGTGCTGGTAAGAACAATAATTCATAAAGTAGAAGTATCAAAAATGGGGTTTCTGGTTGCATTTTTAATCTGCTGCAAATGCAATATTTAATGCGTATACAATAGAAGGAAGTTGATTTACCCTTCTTCATTATTGCAATAATAATACAAAGGGAATACAATATTTCTATGAATATCTATTTGTTCAGGTTAGCAAGAAAAAGGTCGATAATTATTTGAACATGGTAATAAAATGAAAAATGAAAGTGTTTTGTAATGGATTATTACATTTTATGACCATACATTTATTTTACATAATTCTAACTGTTTCATCCCTACTGTGTGTAAGAAAAAAACCCTAATATGTAGGTATTAATTTTAAGATGGACTCAGGTGCAGACAATCAGCTTAACAAAACAACAAAGAAATTTGAATTTTCCTGGTTTTAGCGGGTTTGTAGTTAGGACAGACTGAGTGGACAATTCAATGCAAGTAATACTTGGGGTGGGCTTTGGCTAAAAGAAAAAAAGAGTTATTTTGTACAGCCTCAGATTCAAACTGATCCTGAATTTCAGTCTCTCTTATTGTAGATTATCATTAAAAGCAGAGAGCATGGATTTAATATTAGTGGAAATAGAGGCTATACCAGTAAAACTGATCAAATTGTAGCCTTGTATAGAGATTGCTTTTGCCCAGTTTACCAGGCAAAGAAGAACTGTCTCAAGGACAAGGCAGAAGGAACTGGTGGTTTGATACAGCCTTGGGTCAGACCAGCCCATTCACAGCTTTCCTGAGGTTTCTGAGCAACAGCTTCAACCTCTCTCAGCCCAGTTCCACAGGGACACCAATTCCTCCCTTCATTATGCACAAAGCTGGGAGGCTCTCACAGCCGCAGGGGACTTGCGGCAATAATGGAACTGAGATCCAGTAATGGAATGTGACGCCCTGATGCCGGGACAGTGCCACAGATCCACAGGATACCATGAGTTAGAAGGGGCAGCGAGTCCAACTCCTGGCCCTGCCCACAGCACTAAGAGTCCTACCATGTACTGAGAGAGTTGTCTAAAATCTTCTTGCACTCTGACAGTCTTGGGCTGTGACCACTTCCTTGGGGAACAGAACCTTAGGATGTGTAAATGCAGACTCTGACTGCTCCAGAAGGAGTGAGTGGAAGAAAATAGAAAACCAGTGCATCAACTCTAGCCCATAAAGAGTTGTTTGAATGGAATAAGGCCTCAACTCAGGGTTAGCCAGCATTGTGGATCTATTTGGTTTCTTCCTAGGCATTTAGGGAAAAATAAATTAAGGAGCGTTGGAAAGATCTAGAGTTGCGCTGTCACTTTCGTTCTAAAAGTATTTGGCACATGTTTATTAATTTTCATGTTTTCAAGTAGCAAGTAAAATCAGTATAACCAAATAAAATAATTTGTGACCATGTTGGATGGGAAATTGAGCAACCTGTTCTAGTAGAAGGTGTCCGTGCCCATGACAAGGTGTTGGAACTAGATGATTTTTGATGTTCCTTCCAACCCAAACCATACTAGGATTCTAGTATTCTGTAATTTGTCATTTCTCTAAGTGTTATAGAGTTCCAGTATTTAATTTTTCCAGCACCTTGCTCATTCTTGCTGTATTTTATCATGCCAATTAAAATAAAGGCTCATGGATGCCCTTCAGTAGGAAAAGGCTTCTTGAACCAGTCAGCGTGCCCTGTGTTTTGCTTATAGTGACACAGTTGTTGGTGTTTATCCTGTTCCTAGAGGGGTTTTGTGGTGTCTGCTGGCAGACAGGAGTGATCAGGAAATGGGACTTTAGTTCCACCCTGTGCCCCGTGCTGGAATTCTTAGGGGCCAGCTTTATATTTTGAGAGCAGCAACGCCATCAGACACAATAAAATAATGGATTGTACTCAGCAAGTAGGACAGTGGTGGCATGGTACCATCACAGCTGAGAATCTAGAGGTTACTTTACTCAACAACTTAATCCCAGAAGCCATTTTGGTGATACCATAAGATTTATTTGTCTAGGATAAAAATACATACATTACAAAACTGAGTTAATTATTTCCTAGATTCGTAATCAGTTTTGAGTTGGAAGGGATGCAGAAGGATCGAGCTGAACTGTCATGATATTATCCCTACCTCCATTATTGTTACAACCACCCCTTACAGAGAACCAACACTTCGGTTGGCATTTCTTGGAACAAGAAGTAACCTGACTTTAATTATTCCTACAGTCTTTCTCTCTTCATTCTTTTTCCACAAGTGTGAAAGAACAGCTGCTACCTGATAGAATTATTTTAATTGTTTGCACGCCATAAAAATGTTAAAAGCAATTTTAATTTTAACAGTAAATAGGTTTTATTGCCAAGTTATACTTTTGCTTATAGCTATAAGATGGCAATGGGTGGTTAAAAGAATATTTGATTCTGTACTATTATTTCTCCTGTATCCACTCTATAATCAATGAAGCGATAATATTTTTCCCTCAAGAACAAAAAAAAAAAAAAAAAAAAAAAAAAAAAAGAAATGCTAATGGAAGCAATTAAAATATATGAATAATACTGACACCTCTTTATTATCTTTCAGGTGTACTCAGAGTTACCCAACACATTAAGTGGTAATGATGCAGATACAGTTATTTTCCAGTTGACATGATTAGTTCTGTGGCCCAGACACATTTATCTTGTGCTTTGAAGCCCTTCACACTAAGTTATTGGATTTGGGAAATAAAGTAAATAGATATATGAAATGACCTCATCCCTAACATTGAAAGACATGGATAAGAATGGCATTTCCATGGTCTACAACACTGCTCAAAGTTATACGAGTTATTCTCGATTCTCTGCTGTGTTCTGTAGACTAAGAAATTTCAGAGAAGGATGGTGTAAAGAATAGACATATAGAGCTACAGACACAGAGGTATTTCACCTTGTTGTCTGACCTTTGTGTGAGGCAGTTTTCTCCATGTTTACATCCTCAAAATGTCCTTGTGCTTACAAGATATTCACTGTTCATTGAAGGAAGATCATTGTTCCCTAATCTCGCCGGAGTCTTGTGATGACGACGTCTTCACCTGAGCTGTGTTTTCCAGCTCTCACAGTTTTTTTGTTGTCTGGAGAGGGCCTGCATAATAAAGCCTTTCTAGAAATTTAGATGCTGTCAGGAATCTATTGGCATATGGACAGGTACCCTGAAAAATGAGATACATATCTGTGGTGTATGAGCGAAAATCCCAAATTGCTTGAGCACACTTTCTTGGGACTAACATTCACTGAAACACAGAGGAATCATGACGTGTTGCAAGCAACAATATTATTAATAATATTAATAGTAAACTGGGAGTCTGAATAGAAATTAAAGGCAAGCATGAAACAGCATAATAGACTTGACTAAAGAGGGCTTTGACATTCCTTTGTTCTTTATAACTCATAAATGCTAGATCTGGAAAGGTCCTGTCTGGAGCCTAGAGTATCCACAGAATCAGAAAATCAATTAGGTTGAAAAGACCTCTGACATGTGGCCAAAGTGTAGGACCTGGTATTTGGTCTTGCAGAGCCCCAATTTGATTGATTTACTAGAATGGTGGGCTCCGACAGGGACCAAAATTCAGGAAATATTTCAAGCATTCAGGATAAAAAAGCTTGTCCCAGTAAATAAAAATTCAACAGTTCAGATGTGGCCTAAACTCTATATCTATAAATTTATATTGTTATCTGCAACAGTAGTATAATGAGACACCTTGAAAAACAGCAAAGTACTGAGCACATACAAGATAGAGACTTGGAATGGATCCAGATTAAAAGAGAGGAGATTTAGATTTGATATTTGAAGGAAGTTCTTGGCTGTGAGGATGGGGAGGCCTTGGCACAAGCTGCCCAGAGAAGCTGCGGCTGCCCCATCTCTGGAAGTGTTCAAAGCCAGGCTTGGAGCAACCTGGGATAGTGGAAGGTGTCCCTGCCCATGGCACAGGGTGGAAAAAGATGATTGTTTCAACCCAAATAATTATATGATTCTATGATTCTATTAATGATTATTGATTATAAAAAAAAAAATCTGGTATTATTACTAAAGAAAATGAATTGCTGTTTTTCAAAGTTCCCTAACCCTTTTATGAGGATACGTAGTGTCTGTGCTATTTTCTGCTCACATTATATACTTGTCCTGGTGAGAAATGGCATCTCCTTTCCAAGAGGTTGCTAGAGCTTATTAATACCTACCATAATTGTGTATGGTGGAGGCAGGAACGGGGTAACAGCATTGCTTCAACTCATTTAAGTGTTGTGCTGTGCATTGTGAATATGACTGCTTTTATACACCAGGTAACTACCTGTATTTCCAAGCATACACCAGCTATCATCATGTAATTTATCTAATTCACCTCATTATTATTATTTCTGGCACCTGAATAAAAGGTGTTTTTATTGTGCTCAAATATTTACTTTGTTAGCCTGATTGGCCTATAAGATCAACAGTTTACTCTTTGATCATGCTGAAACTCTGACCCTCCTTCAGTGCCTCCCATGTGGTCAGGCAATCAGTAAGGAAGTATAGGGTTTTGCTTATTTATTTTAGTGCCTAAATAGTACATTGCATGGCAACTATTGCCCAGCAATTGAAGTTGGACAAAGGAACAATACATTTCCTATTTTAAAAAAGTTCAAGAGAAAACTTCCTCCAACAGGTATCATCAATATACCTGATTTTTGAAAAGGATGATAATGTTGGTTTAACAAAATGACACAGAGAAAGAGATTTATTTAGTCCTTAAAATGAACATTTTTTTTAATCAGAATGACCAGTTAAAGCAGCAGAGATGAAAAATTCAAAATTTTTCAGACAGCTGACCAGATGGATAGAGATGTCACTGCTTGGAAAACAGGATGTTGACTATGACTACTGGAAACTTGAAAATTAAATGAAGAGTGTCTAAGAACAGAAGAAATTGAAAAAATTAATTGAATGCCATTTTTTAATTAAGAGGAATAAGATTCAAAAGCTACCTGCTTGTTGCCTCTTGAATGCATTACCCAGAGCTATGAGTTCAGAAACGTTTCAGGTTTTCCCAAGGTGCACCTTCAACTAAAGCATGTGCTCCTTTTTGGACACTTTTTTAAGAAAAAAACCCCATATTTTATTTTAATAAGTGACTTATGTAAAGGCTCAGGAGGTACAAAGGAAACTAGGATGCTTTTGGGGAAAGCATGGAAAATACAGCACAATTATCCACATTGGTCTCTGGAAACAGAACCTGTCCTACTCTAGTCCCTGACCATGTTTTGGATTCTCCAGAAGAGTGGTAATTGAAACAGCCCAAAACTGTGCAAGGTAATGTGATGTGCTGATTGTTAACTGATGTGCATGGCTAAGGCTAGTGCTCAAGACACCAGTTCAGCTCTTCCACCTTCTTCTTTGACATAATTGAGAGCTCTGAATATTATCTGGAGCAAACACAAAAATAAAACAAACCACCACCACCACAACAACAAATAAAACAAAACAACAGAAAAAACACAACCCTAGCTGCTTTAAGTTCTGAGGATGCAGCTGAACAGAATATTATTTCCTTTTTTTTTTTATTTTTGGTGGTTTTCTTTTTTTTGTGGTTTGGTTTGGGTTTTTTGGTTTGTTTGTTTTTTGTTTGTTTGTTTTGTTTTGGCTTGGTTTTTTGCTTGTTTGTTTGTTTTTACCTTAGTAGTTTCTGAATAGGAAATGTGGGGATTGAATGTGAGGATGTCTGACCACTCAGGCTCCTTCAAGCTGCATTCAGGCTCCCACCACTTACCTGGATGTTTCATTGCACTTTTCAGTTCACAGACCATTCTGAACCTTCTCAGCTGTCAGTGGAGCTGTCCAGTCAAACAGGTTAGGCAAGATCTATGCAAGGTGTCAATTTTTGTGCAGTTGCTATAGCTGGCAGATAAAAATGAGTTTCCTTGTAATTGAAAAGGATAGCTACGATTTTTAAAAAGCAAGAGCGTAAATGTCAGTAAGCTGCATTATTTTCCTTTTCAGATGTTGTGTTTTGCTGACATTTAAGCCCTGTGGCTTGCCATGAGAGGATTCACTTGACTGAGCATAGACCTCTGTGTTGTATAGGTTTATGTTCGAGCTAGTCACCTTAGCTAATTACAGATGAAGGTGAGAAATAAGGAGCTCTAGAAGTCAATCAGTTTTTCACCCCAAAGCTTATCCCTTGTGTCCTCCAGTTCTTTCCATTTTCCCATATCTTTATTCCTCTCAGCTCAAAGTCAGTGTTACACCTCACATGGCTGATGGAAAAAAGATCTTATTTCCCAAGGGAAGAGGAGGGAAAGGATGGAGAAAGATAAATATATACAGGGGGATGGGAAAGGGAGACACAACGTTTTAGCAGCCTTTTGTGTTTCTCTCCCTTTGCTGGGCTTGAATATATACTTCCTCCAAATTATTGTCTCAAAAGGACAGTTTCCATCTTAAGAACTACTGTTTCATCTCATATTAATTTTTAGAAAGCTGTAAAATTGCGTAGAGTCTCACTTTGCCATCATTCTGTCTCCTTTCTTTATACCTGATCTTGGTTCCTCTGTGTTTGTTACCTGTGAGTGCATCATGGCCCACATGTCAGTTTACAAAATCTGCAGAAACTCCAGACACCAGAGGACCCTTTTATTCCAAAGGCTGAACAAAGACAATGGACACAATCCCATTTCTCCCTGACAACGCTGTTGTGGCAACCTTCAGGAGAAGTTTCTTCAGTTGCCAGGAGAACTGGAATGGTTTGGTTGCTGACTCAGCTGTAGGTTTAGGAAATTCCATACCTAACAACTGCTATCATAAATTGTTACCTCCTTTTCCAAAATTAATAACAATCTGGGATGCTGCAGCAGGACTGAGGATTCAAGAGAACCAAGATTTTTTCATCTTTGCTTCATTTCTATGTGTGGCTTCCCACAAATGAGGAATGACTTTAAGAACAGGGAAAACATTCTTGGGTTTATGAGAGAGCATGTACTCACAGAGCACCGTGAGAGGGTGTTCTCAGAGATATGCAAGCATGGGAATCCTCTTCGTACCTTCCAAAAGGGAAAGGGCTGGACAGATCTCTAATTCTCCATTTTTTTTGCAGGCCCTTTCAACACAGCTATAATGTTTTTATTAAATGACTACACAAATATGCCACAATTACTAGGATGCTGCAGGAATTGTTTAGTACTGTTGAATGAAATTTTTGCCTCCAGATGAAGTTGGAACTCTCATTCAGCTCACTTTTCTTTCCGAGCTCTCTGAAAGTTCTCAGCAAGTGGAACCTGACCGTAGCTCCCAGTACACCAGCTGAGCATCCCATACATGGACCAACTCTTTCAGTTTCTCAAATTTCCATTATTTGTGTCAGGCAAATGGACAAATCTAAAACTAAACCCATTCAAAACTGACTGATTTTTGTATGCCACCACCTTCCAGACTTCTAATGTTTGTTGGGTTTTTTTTTTTTTCTTCACTTAATTTCCTTATTTTTCTCTTCCTCCTATGGTATCATAGTATATTCCTCAGGACTTTTATCTGTTTTTACACGGTGTTAAAATCTAAAATGAAATGCCAAGTTATCTGTTGGTAAAAAAAAATAACTCAAATAAATTGTGACAATAGATTAAAAAAAAAAAGGAAATAAATATTCATGAGCATTTTAAAATTTGAATTTACAAGAAATAAATATAGTAAATTGCTTTGGGGAAAATATGCAAATACTAAGGAAACAATTATTAATGCTCTGGTTATACATTCCCATTTTTGTGATTCTTTGTTTAAAAAGTTGCACTGAGCTTCTATTGCTCATGCATAATAAAATCCCACATTTTAGAGCATCTGGATTTTATTTTTTGAGAAAAAACCCAACTCACATTAGCAATCATGGAGAAATGTGGAAGCTGTCCACTCATATCTGCTTAAAAACACGTTGGGAAATAAACTTGGTGGTTATTTCTGACCCATCTGTTTCTCATAATTGGATAATAATATATGCATTTTGGTCCTGAAAGAATTCCCCTGGGAGCACTTGATCTGCCTCAAATGACCAGCCACAGCCCACGCTCACACTGCCGCGCAGTTTTATGGGGCACACGTGCTGTCCTTCTCACTGAGGGAAAACTGGGCTGCCCACATGCTTGGGTTGAAGGAGAAAAAGCTCTCAAGGCTGCAGGTGTGATGAGGCAGAAGCTCCAAGGCAGCAGAGTTTTCGCCACATGAAAGAGCAGGGGGAAGTCTAGGCTCTAATTAAGAGTGGCATTACTCCTGGTGTCTAGACAGTGAGTTTCCTTTGTAGGCAGAAGCTGATGCACAGATAATTTTTTTTATTTTTTCCTAGATATCTGTTTTTATGGGTTTTTTGTGACATCATACCAAATGCATACAAATAAACCACATCAGCAGGTTGTGTAGCCTAGAGAATGTGTGGCAAATAAATATGAAAACGTGAGTGTGTCTTTAAAAGAGAGAGAAAAAAAACCCTTTTCATAGTTAGGTGAGTTCTTAGAGCAAGAAATATTGCCCTGAGAGGCTGTGGACTCTGCATCCCTGGAACTGCTGGAGACCAGGTTGGATGGGGCCCTGAGTGCTGGCACAGTGGCAGTTACCCTGCCCACCACAGAGGGGTTGAAACTGGATGCTCTGTAACATCTCCTCCGACACAAACCATTCTATGATTCCGTGATTTTGTGAAAGGAGAGGAGAAAGAAACTATGGTGTTTCTCATAAATATGGAATTGTCTCTGAATAATTATCTTGAGCTGGGAGGATTGCAAGAGGCATGTTTATGGCACTGCTTCATGCTTATATTCATACATGCTGTTTTAAAGAAATATTGCAGGCCCATTTATTCTCTACTTGTCTGTAGCATCTGAGAAATACACTCAAAGGTGTCAGTGGATGTGCAGAATCAAAGGCAAAGTTGTTAGAAGAAAATAAATTTCCAAACACTGTTCCACAGCTTGCCTTCTGGCTAGTGATCAGCTCCCTAATGTCAGCTTTGTTGCAGAAGCAGCTTTTCACCTGGTCGAGGGTGGAAATTTTGGTGTCTTCCACAGACTCTTATTTCTGGGAAAAAAAAAAAACAAAACAAAACTGGTACAGGTTTTTCAAAAGCAGACTTGAAGACAGGCATTTTTAAAGGTAGTTGATATTGTAAGTGTTAATAATGTTTGGAGTGATTTCACTTTACAAAGCATTAGAGTGGTTTTTTTTAAGTTTTTTTTGAGGTTTTTGATAACCTTTGAAATTCAGTGTTACACAATGAACACATGGTTTGATTTTGGGTAAGAAATTTTTCATTTAACAGGGTAGTTAGGAGAAAAAGTTGCTTAGTTATCATAGAATTTTAAAATCACAGAATGGTTTATCTTGAAAAGGACCTTTAAAATTGCCTAGTTCCAACCCCTCTGCCATGGGCAGGGTCACATTTAATAGGCAAAATTATTTGAGCAACAAAAGATCACTCCCAGTGCATGTATATGCCATGACTTTGACATTGAGGAGAAGCTGCACACTTGTGCCAATCTTTCTTTAAGATTTAGTGGCAGAATGGCACCAAATGCTCTGCACTTTTTTCTCTCCGTAAATCCTTGTATATGATTTAGCTGAATAATCCATATCTACAGACGATCCCAAAAAAAACCCACCAAAATATTGTTACTGCATAGTCAATATGGTTTATATTTATTTTGAGTCCATGATGTTTAGCCAGCCCTTCAGTAATGGCATGAGATGGAAATTCCATCTGCACATGGAGTTCAGAGCCACCTGCCCAAAGCAAAGTGTTTGATACCAGCAGATAGCAGTCATTAAACATGAAGTGAGATCTCTGTAGATGTTACATACATTTCATAACCCAGGGATTTGATGGAGCATGTTTTCAAAGCTGTCTCTTTTTCATACAGTGAAGTCTAATGTGGGTTGTCACGTTATATCCAGTGACTTGCAAATCTAAGTGACTTGCAAATGCATTTTATTGTGGAAAGGCAACAAAAATTGCTTTTTTTTGGTTTTTTTTTTTTTTTTTTTTTTTTTTTTTTTTTTTTTTTTTTTTTTTTTTTTTTTGTGTTTAAGGTGCGTAGCTTGGCTTTCTGTTATAATGAATGATGTCTTGGAAAACCAGTGCTAAGTTGATGTGATGATTGATGGCCAAGTCATGTAGTACAGCCAGAATGAAATTGAAGTTTCGTCATTCCTCTATCCTCATAAAAAACTTTGAGAGTTTGCCACGAGAGCTCAAACTTCATTTATTATAATATTTATATTATAATGCTGAAGTGATTCTTATTAGAAATGCCATTTTCATCAACAAAAGATGATCATCACAACTTTTTTGACCAGAGTCTATCAGAAATTGAGAGCACCAAGTTTCAGTGAAGATATTTATTTAAAGCCTAGAATCTGCTTCGTTGTGAGAAATGTCTGGTGAGAAGGTGTTTGTGAAAGTGCATGCCAAGTATACTAGTAAGCCTGCAGATGTTTTTAAAACTCTCGCTCTGCTGTGATGAAACCTACCAGGAAGTTCAAAGACATATTAAAACAGGACACACTGTGCTCACATCTTTGGTCTGAGGCCAGTAAAAAGAGGAAGTGACAGTGCGTGGCAGGTTTGTTGTGAAGCCGGCTGGACCTTCTGTTTGCCCACCAGACAGTAAAAGTGCAGCAAACAGAGTGTGAAGATTCATGCTGAAGGTACAGGTGTTGCACAGACACTCATGAAAAGACTTTTATAAAAAAATTAATGTATGGGGATCTTAGCACAGAGCAGTGCTGACTTGAGGTATCCAGTCTTTCCAATTGGGTGGTCAATCCTTGTCCAGACAGCAGCAGCAGCAGTGGCATTTTTGTCTGGGTCAGGTGCGACACCACAGAGCTTTTCCTAACCTCACATTTGTTCAGCATCAATGCTCCATCTCACAGTTTCACTGTTTACAAGCACTTTAATTCCAGATTTTGTGGCTTGAGAAGAATCACAGAACTGCAGAATAGTTTGGGTTGGAAGGCACCCTGAATTTCACCCAGTTTTACCCCTGCCATGGGCAGGGACACCTTCCACTGTCCCAGGTTGCTCCAAGCCCCGTCCAACCTGGCCTTGGACATTTCCAGGGGTGGGGTAGCCACAGCTGCTCTGCCCAACTTGTTCCAGGGCCTCCCCATCCTCACAGGTAAGAAACTATGAGGAAGGTAGTACTTGTGACCTGTTGAAACCTCTTAGAAAATACGTGAAGCAGTGTCTTCCCTTTCTGATGTTCCCATACGGATGTTTAAGGCTTGTAAACAGAGTTGGACCCAAATATGTCAGCATCCACAAGAGAATAGTTTCTATTATCTGAGTTTCAAGAGGATCAGCTGTTACTGCTATTCATATAAAAAACACATAGATCTTTAGGTAAACTTCAGGATTTTCAGATCAGCTCTGAATAAGATGTTTCTGTGCTAGATATCTCACTCGAGAGAAGTTTTAAGCTCTCTTGGCTCCACAGTTACCTCTTGGAGGACTGAAGAGGTCAAAAGGGTTAGAAGAGATTAAGATTCCCCCCTTATTCTGAAAGACATTGACATAAGAATATTTTTATAAATTATTTCAACCCTTGCTAACAGACATCAAGGATCAACTTCAAGAATTTTCACATTGAGCTGAGTTCTGGGGAATGCGAACCAAACAGTGCTGAATGTTTTTATCTGCTCAAAGTGTAAATTCCAAGTAGGTCCTGTACAAGCATGGAAGTATTCTGAATCCTTTGGTTGCTTTAGAAAAATTATAAGTGAATTTGTACTTTTGAATGCATTTGAATGTTCTAATGTGCTGCTATTTCTTGCCCTTGGTTAGAGGTGGTTAAAAAAAAATTATTCCTTTACCCTAGTTAGAAGTTGAAACATCTGATATTTCAGAACATTTTCTATTGCTAGAGTCAATCTTATTTTGGTTTGAATATGTTATTCAATAAAATGAAATAAAATGCTATAATAATAGCATTTAAAATAAATCAAATGACATAGATATGTCATTTGATTGACCCAAATGTGCTTATATATTTTTCTCTTTCAGTTTAACTCCAGTATTTATCTTGGCTGCCTTACTCTATTTTTCAGAAATATACCTAACAATATGAGCTAACCAACTAATCTGCAAAAACAATTCTATTTACTTAAGAGTGCTGAATTAAAAATTCTACATGATCATTTGGGATCAAAACAAAGGAGGCTTTTAAGCTCTTCCTGAGACTTGTTTTAATTCAGGTAAAATTTGAACCAGTCCAGAGCTTCCAGCAGGGAATTTCTTCATATCACTGGCTGCCATTTACATTACTGATTCTGCTGCTGAATCACGTAAAATGCAGAAAGAGATTTAGGAGAGAAATCTGAACACAAGATTACTTCTCCTGTCATGAGAGCCTTGAGATGAAGTTATCTTTTGTCTCTCCAGTTGTTAGTTCCTCCTGTGCACTGGCAGTTTCCAAACTAAGGCTTATGAAAAAGAGTCTTCAAAGTAACCTTTTCCCTGAGATTAGAAAATAGTCTGTGGAGAAGAGAGAAAAACTTGAAACTATACCCATAATATGCATTCTGAATACTTTATCTCACAAAATAAAGAAAAAAAAAAAAAAAGGAAAACCAAAAAGTTTTGGGAAAACACAATTTTCCTTCACCTTTAAAGAACAATCCTTCTCGATGGAATAAGAGCAATAAAATGCATGCCTGTTTTAACTTTGGAAATTTCTTTATTTATAAAATGATCTGGCTTTATCTGTTGTTGCATAAAGAAAATCATCTCAGATTCAGTTCATCTCCACTTGTCCCTGTTCGCTGGGGGAGTGTCCTGAAGCTGTGGTGTGGGAGCTGGTCCAGAGTGATGTGGGTACTGCTGAGACACCAGACATGCACTGCAGACCCCGCAGGGACCTTTCACAGAGGATTTCAGGTTCCCCTCTGGGAATAACGGAGCTGTGACTGTCTGTCTTTGGATGAAGTGTCAAAAATTTACCCTATTTTTTAACAGGAGCTGCTGGTGTCTCATGTAAGAAAGTCGGCTAGAGGGTAACTTGATAAGCTATCTTGCATATCCCTTGTAATAGGGATATATGATAATAAAAGTGTGTGTATGACAACTAATTAGAAAATTCCCTTGCTGAAAAGCTTATCTCTCTATGTTCAGCATACCCATGCTTCACTCAAATTGTGCACTCTTTTGCTCTCCCAGACAAAAAATACAACACAGAAACACCCCCACAACCTGTTACTTTGACAGTTGTAAAATTTGAAAAAGAACTGATTTATCACCTACCGGCCTCTGATTTCTGAGGCTGTGTGTGAAATCATTCAGCACATCCAAACAAACTGAGCTCTTGGCTGAGCAAGAGAACATGTGATCTGTGTAACTGCATCTCAGCGTGAAGTTTGGGATGTGCTGTGAAGTGCACCATTATCCAAAATAAACAGCTGGCTCCATTAGGAGTTAAGGAAGGGGACTGATAACAAGCCTGTTCTCCCCAGGATAATAAACATCTATTGACTTTGCAGGTAATAATTCAGAAAAGCTAAATGGATTCTTGCTATTCACTCCAGACTTGTTTAATGGTAACAACTGTAGATTAGTTTCTACTCCAAATTACTGCTAATTGAATCTTGCTCTCTGTGTTTGTTTCTAGCTTTATCTGACTCTTCAGGCTTATCTGCAGCTCTGTAAATGTTTTGTGTTAATTCCGAAACAGTCGCAATAAAATTCATTGTGCTTCCCACATCCTTCTCCATTACTGATATGCACTCCATTCCTTACTCACTGATACTTCAAAGAAACCGACATTTCTGACACACAAACTTAACTGAGATAGATGGGGTTCTAATTTGAGCTCAAATGCCTGATGCAAAGACATACATTCCCAGCACTTAGTCCAGCTGCAAGCACAGAATAAAATCTGTTATTTCAGTTTTCAGACATGCCGAGCCAACGCAAACGTAGCAGTGTCCTGTCTCAAACAATGAACAGAAGAACTGTACTGCTCCACCAGTCTCAAATGACGCGCCAGGCAGCTCTAGATAACAAGGGAGAGGAAAAAAAAAAATACATCCTCTGGGTCTTCTTGATAACCTATAACTGTTGCAAACTGGTGTAGAATTAAGTCAATTAATGTCTTAACGTGACTCCTCATGTTTTCCGCAACCAAAGAAATCACATAAACACAAGAGTGATTGTAGTCTCTTCTAAACTTAAAAATTAGGATTTCAGACCTCCCAAATCACACTTTGTGTTCCTCATCACAGAACTTGTCTATGTATGCATTTAACTTAACATTTTGACTGTTTTTCAGGCTGCTCTGTTACATCAGTAGCTGCCAGGATGGAACACGATGCAGTAATTTTCTTCCATTTAATGGAAACTTATCAAGCCTTACTAAAATGCAGTGCAGAGAAGTGATGTAATCCATTGCCCTAGAATTCATGTCATACTCACTGAAAGCTTTTAGCATTGTAGATGTGCAGGCTTTCATTATAGATTTAGGTCATGTTACTCACGCCTCCTGCTCATCTCCTCAGCTCAGCTTTGTGCAGAATATGCTTAAGTGCATTACAGAATTTCTCTGCCTGGAATTTGATTTCATTGATGGACTCTGCTCCTTGGCCTGCAGTTGCATCTTTCTGCGGGATCAGAATGATGGAGAGAAAATGACACATTAAACAACTCAAACCCATGGAAGTTAACCCATTCATTGAGTCTAGATATTTTTTTTGGTCTTACTATCTTTGTGCACCCTTCACACTTGGAACGACAGTTTACTAGTGAGCCATGAAGATGCAGGAGAGGAGAAAGGGTTAGAAAATATTCTAGTAATCTAGGTGTGAAACTGTAATATCAACTTGACCATTCTACTGGCTATGCAATGACAGAGGATAAACTTCCCTCTTGTCTCCCATCCAAATAAAGGAACTAAGAAAACATGGGAAGATTCTGGTTTCTTCACAGTCACCAGCCAGTGGAGGCATTTCATTAGTGATGGGGCAAAGGGAGGATTTACCTGCACCATATCTTTCAGCGAATTGATTGTAATAAGGTGATCTGGCATTTGCCTAATTTTTCTGGTAGTTTCACTTTTAAAATTATTAGTCCCAATGTTTGCAGAAAGACATTTTTGCAGGATGGAAGAACATCCCGTGCTTAATCAAAATGTGGCAATAGTGACAGCATGTTAGATGAATAAAAAGCATATCTTGTCAAGGCCTTGGAAACTATTAATAATTTCAGATAGTACGACCGTGTGATACACTGAACAGAGCAAACAACATTTATCAGCTTTTAATTGGTAGCCTGCCATTAGTTTATTAATTTCCAGCAGTGTGTACTGCTTTAGTTCAGATGGAGAAGTGAAGTTAGTGGGTAAAATAACCAGATTGCATTCACGGTATGATGCAATGATACTACAGGTACAGACATTGTGCTTTTTTTCTGCCACTGGCTTTGTCCTTGAAGCTTAAATTCAACTAAACAGATCTTCGAAGGAAAAATTTTGAGGGTGGAGGAAGGCAAACCTTGCAATATGACCTTTTAAGAGATGAGGAGATTTCTACTATCTTCTATCAGGAAATACACAAGGTTGAATTAACATCTGGCTCAGTTCAGGCAGCTAGATCCATCTACAGCTGTGTTTTTTTCCTAAACTGCTTGTACAGGCTCATGCTGCTAGAGACGACAAAGATGTGAGAAAAGTCACTCCTTTGAGTGTCTCGCTATTCTGTGCTCATTGCAATAGAAGCTAAAATGATGCCTTTAAAATAAATAGTTGACTTTTCAGTCACTAAAGAAGAGATGGTTCCTACTGGTGTAAATTCTTTTATGTGAAGAAAATTTGAGCTGTGTTTTTCTAGGGTGGGGCTTCCCCCAGGCAAAAAAAAAGACAAAATCTCATAGCTGAAGGTAGAGGCTGAGTATATCTCAGGCACACAGAGCAAGAGTTGTCACTGCTACCATGTTCTGTAGCAAAGCATGGATGTCAGAACACATTCCTAAGCAGGAAGTTATTGAAATATTGTATTCCTATTAAAAGTCCAAGAAATTTTTAAATTACATTTCATGATATTGGAAAAAAAAAGGAAGACGGGATTTCAGCATTTGTTCCATCAGAGCTTCTGACCTGCTTCTGTATTGACAGAACTGCCACCTTAAACTGTCTTGCTGAAAATATCCCTGACAATTCCATTGTGAGAAAAAGGAAGAATAATTTCAAGCTAAGATTAAAGCATAAAGATTTAACAGTCAGAAAAAAAAAATCTGAAGGTGATTACTTATCCTCACATTAAATGGTTCCAGCCAAAACCAGTTACAGATTCCTATGTTCATTGTCCAGAATGAAATATTGGGCCCTATGGTATATCAGAGGTCATATTATACTGAATTTTGGAAATTGTGTAAATGAATTTGCATAAAATTCATGCTATTTCATTAAGCTTTCAGTCATTCAGTGTGGTGTTCTTTTAGCTTGTTTGAAAATACTTTTTCATTTACAAAGAAAATTACATCTTTAATTTTATATGCAAATCTTTCTATTTGCCTATGCAAAGCTTTCTGTATTAAAAAAAATAATTATACTACATGATAACAAAGTTAGTTTTACTGCATTCATAAGGGAGAGGAACAATTAAATGTAATCATGTTATAGGTAATGTTTTAGGATTGCTTAGTGACTAACATTAATATACAACCCTTAATATATTTCTTTCCTTCATCAGGGTCTAGGAGGAAAAATTTCCTCACAAAAGCAGGATCCAACTAACCCCAAGGAAAAGTCTTTTTTTGTTTTTAATTTAAGTTTCATATTAATTATAGAACCAGCATGAAGTAAATGAGACTCAAAAGTCTCATATTCATTTCTGGTGTTTTATTTGGTTGGTTTGTTTTTTTTTTTCCTTCATTTATCTGGTTTTGTGTATTTGTGGGAAACTATTGCTGATTGCATTTGTTCCACTGGATCTTCTCTGTTGCCCCATGGTGGCCAAAATACAGCTAGAACTATAGAAATGAGAACAGGTACCAATCCTGGGTGCAAGAGTATTTACCACTCACCCATGGGAAGTACTGAAGTAAGGATTACACATGATTTCTCTAGTTCTACCTCTACTTTAACCTTCAGTAAGTTTCAATTTTAAACAAAAGAAAATTGTAAGAGCTTCTGTGGAGTCTAAGTGATTAACTACTTTAATCTCTTTGAGATTCTCAGATAAACTGAGTTTAGAAGGCTAAACAAACCAAAAGTAGTAGCAATACTGGCTGTATTTCTCATTAATGTCTCATCAGCATTAATTTAAACGGTATTTATTATATTTGCATTTGCCTGGAATACTGTTTCATTTTTACAAACTGTATCCTTTGCTATGGACAGGTGCTTTTGGATGGCTACTGTGCAGCGTCAGATACGCAAATAATATAAATTGTAATTAATACAAGTTGCCTTGACCTTCTCCTCTGAGCAAGCTCTGTATTAACAGGCAAAGCTAGCTGGCTTCAGCAGACAACTCTACATGGATGCCTGTTCCCCAAGGACATATGTAAATCCAGCAATGCAAGAAAATCTCTTCCTTTTCTTTTCGTTGGTTTTTTTTTTTTTCCTTTCCACTGCTGTGATTCAGAGTTGAATACATTGACCTTTTTCCCCTGCATAAACTTTCAGTAGCAAGACACTGAGACAAGCCAGACACCCACTCACTCATCCTGTAAATGTTATTAAGGGGACAAGAGTGCAGATTACTCAAAAACACAGTGGCCAGAAGTTCAAACAAGACGTTAGTGAGGTTCCCACCTCCTAATTTAGCCATACCTATATTTTATTTTTAGAACATGCTGAGAACTCACCTTCTCACAGCACTAAGCAAAATGGGGCCATAACTCCCCTTGAACTGATGGCTGTGCTTTTCCTAGTGCGGCCCGGTGTATGGTTTGCCTCATTCACAACAAAAATGTGCTATTGGCTTGCATGTGTGTTGTCATCCACTGTTACTCCAGGTCCTTTTCAGCAGGGCTCCCAATTTGTTTCTAGCCCATACTAACTCATACGCAGATCTTTTCTGTCCCAAAGCAACTCATTGCACTTTTACTTGCTGAACTTCCAGGATTTTCTAAAGATCCAATTTTTAATTTCAGCAAGGTCTCAGTGAAATGAACATCTGATGTTGATTTACCATCTCCCTCTGAATCACTCAGAAATTTGCTGAGGAATCACATTCTGAACATTTAGGCATCTGATGAGGATATTGAACAGTATTGGCCCAAGTATTGATGTCTGTCATGCTCCACTTGTTACCAGCTGCCAAACAGTCATGGAGTCATTGATCAGCACCCGGTGAGACCAGAAGTCTGGACAATTGTCAGCTCATCACAGAGTCTGGCCAGCATGTGCTTCTTCTTGCTTATCAATGAGGCTGTGGTGGGAGAGTTTTATTTAAAGTTTTAGCAAAGTAAGGAGTTACCACAGCCCCTCTATTGGCTGTCATCCATGAAGCTCATCAGATGTAGCCTTTAGGCCGGGAGTGCTCAGCGCAAGAAAGACATGGACCTTTTAGAGTGGGCCCAGGGGAGGCCACGAAGATGCTCCAAGGGCTGGAGCCCCTCAGCTCTGGAGCCAGGCTGGGAGAGCTGGAGGTGTCCACCGGCACGAGAGAATGCTCTGGAGAGAACTGAGAGCAGCTTCCAGTACCTACAGAGGGCTTCTAAAAAACGGTGAGTGACTTTATACACAGGCAGTGACAGCATGATAGGGGGTGATTTTAGAGTGAAAGATGGGAGATTTAGCTTAGATACTAGGAAGAAATTATTTCCTGTGAAGGTGGTGAGGCCCTGGCACAGGTTGCCCAGAGAAGCTGTAGCTGCCCCATCCCTGGAAGTGTTCATGGCATGGCTGGATGGGGCTTGGAGCAATGTGGGCTAGTGGAAGGTGTCCCTGCCCATGGCAGGGCCTGGAATGAGGGCTCTATGGCATTTACAATGTCACCATTTCAATGTAATAAATTTATCAAGACATTATTATTTCTGTCATTCTTCACTCCATTCCTATTGCTCTGTTTCACTACTACTGGTCAAACATATATTCACGTCTTCAGTTCTCTACTTTCTTTATTTGACAAAATAAAGATAAATAAAGTGTGGGAGAGATCTGCCCACACACTGAGATTACAGAATAAATGAAAATATTCATTTAGAAATATTATTTACTGAGCAACTCTTGCATGGCTACAGTGAAAAGTAATTTCTGCTATTTTCCACTGTGTTGGCTTGGCGAGATTAAAATGAGATTAGAAGCAAAGGCAAACAGGTTACAAGAGACTAAGTGAAAACATGAAAATTGGTACATTCCAAGCAGATGGCTGCAAAACTTTGCACAGCGATTAATGTGTGCTCTGTTCTAGACAAAGCAGTCAGTTTGAGGGAAAAGCAATTTGACATGCGCTCTGTAGATCAACCTTACTTTCTGAAGACGTGTTGGATTGTTTGTTTTTTGTTTTTTTGGTTTTTTTTTAGGAAACAGGCCAGTATTTTTATGTAAAGTATTTCCACAATAAACTTTCACACACTACAACTACAGCAGCTTGACACAGCTGAAGCACAATACAAGATGGTGCTTGGTAATCATCCTTCAATGCCCTCTCCAGACTGTAGTGAGAAACTTCCACCAGGAAAAAAAAAAAAGGGCTGTGTCATCTTGATATACTCTAAAATATACTCACGCTCAAGCCACATATTAAAAATGTTTTCCTTTTAAAGGAAGGCCTCTATTATCCAAGAATACTTTTTTAAGAAGCCCACAGATACTCAGATAATCCATCCTGACTCCTGGTGTATTTAGCCCAAGGAATTAGTGTTCCTGATCCCTGAAGCATTGCTGTGCTGTCTGCCTGAGATGCAGTTTATCTTCTAAATTTGCTTTAAAGATGCAAACCATCTACCACATACCTACATCAGTTGTTAAAATGATTGATCTCCCACAGGTTTCAGAGGTAGGGAACTCTAAAAGGATTAATCACCTCTTCCTTTTCCCTGTTTTGCTTGAGAAAGATGAAGGTAGATTATTACATGCAAAGAAGGTTAAAACGAAGTTGAAACTTCCTACAGCTTTTGTTAAGAAAAACTGGAAAAAAGTGAGACTAGTGTTAGGGAGAAAAAGATTTATCAATATTCAGAAAACAAGATTGAGGGTGAAAGTGCTGGAAGAAGCATGATACATCGTCTTGATAGAATCCCAAGCCCTTGACAATGGTGAGGAAGGAGTTTTGCCACCATCTATTGGTGAGTGGGAGGAAGAGACAGAGGAAGAAAATTTGTTTCCTTCCATCTAACACAAAGCCAATATTTTCATCATTTCCTTAATTCATATATATTTTGGGTGCAGCTTAGTGAAGGATTGATCTCCCTCTTATATGACAAAGAATCACACATGCCTTTAATATGACCCCAGCAAAGATTCATCCTAATCAATACATCTATTTTAGGACAAATAACTGGAAGGAAAAAGTAGAGGAAAATGACAAAGGACTTTACTGCATTAGGGCTCATTCCATAGGCAATTCCTGAGTTGTAAATGGCACTGTCTTCCCACCCTGAGAAAGGAGGTTCAGTTGATCTCTCACCTGAGCTCTCTTTCGAGTTGTTGGCTGTCTTAACCTGCTCAGGCTGAGCTACACCATTCCCTTACTCGATCCAATCTGTTCAGATGGCACAACACTGCAGGCAGCGAGAGCTGTCAGGCTCTTGGAATGGTTTGGGTTGGAAGGCACCTTAATGATCATTCAGTGCCAACCCTTTGCCATGGGCAGGGACACCTTCCACTAGCCCAGCTTGCTCCAAGCCCTGTCTAGCCTGGGCTTGAACACTTCCAGGGATGGGGCAGCCACAGCTTCTCTGTCCAACCTGTGCCAGACAAGAGTTTCTTCCCACTGTGCCATCTAACCCTGCCCTCTGCCCCGTGGAGCCTTCCTCCCTTGCCCTGTCACACCAGGCCCTTTTCCAAAACCCCTCTCCAGCTCTCTTGGAGTCCCTTCAGGTACTGGAAGGGGCTCTGAGGTCTCTGTGGAGCCTTCTCTTCTCCAGGCTGAACAACCCCAACACTTTCATCCTGTCTATCTGTATGTCCCTACCAAAGGAGGCACTTAACAGGGTCACATCAGCACAACCATACCTCAAAATTATAGGTCCTGTTCTAAGCCAGGTTGAAAAAGAAATCAATAGCAATAAAATCCTCTAATGCTCTGTAAATCCCAGGAGAATTAAATTAATTTAGAGCATTGGAGGATTGTTCTTTCTAGCAGGCACCATACTATTAGTATTTATTCCCTGTTAGATGAAAACATGCTTTCAGGGCAGAAAAAACTCTGTTAGTTGTGTAATGTAAGAGCAGTTAACATGTGCCATGGATGTATTGGTGCTTTTTCCTCTAGACATTAAGCAATCAAAATCCATGTAGCATGTGCCTGGATAGCTTCTTGGATCAGCAGCAGCTGCAAGAACATATTCTCCCTCCTAAGTCCCAGTGATTTTTACTGTCTGCTTCATTTCACAATCCTGACTGAAGTAATTACATCACTGTAAACCTTACTGAGCCCCAAAAAATAGTGCTCAAAGAAAGCTGCATAAATTTGCAGGCTGCTGCTGGTGATTGAAAAGCCTTCCTCCCTTCTCTTATGCTCTGCTCCCAAACTTTTTTCCCTAGGCTGATGGAAGATAAAAAACAAATTCAATAAAATGTAGTCCCTCCAGTGCACACCTCTGACACCTGGTCCCCTGAGTGGGAATACAGATTTGTGGCTCAGTACACAATAGAAATGCTTTTTTGGTATAAATTTTATCATCTGCACTTGATGCTTGTTAGGCCACACTCGACACCACCCTGGAACACGGTAATAGGTTTTCTTTCTAGGGAAACCGAATTGAATGTCGCACAACAGGGGCCACAGTAGTGTGTGGCATAGGAAAAGAGACGTCTGCTAGGATAGTGAAAAGGTGGACCAACTTCCAGATAAAAAGGATGAACCTATCCTACAAAGACAGGACAAGAAATACTCTCTGCTTTTATACAGGACAAATACAAGGAGGCTCAAGAGGTGTCCAACAGCAGCTGTTGGGTATCAATCTTGCAACACGTGTGGTTTCAAATTCTATTATTTTTCTAAGATGCCTTCCTAATCTAGCTTTACACTGCTCATTTCTGATGAGCTTCTACCCTTTTCATCTTGATTTGAGGATTTTTTCTACCCTTTCCATCTCAATTTCCATTTATTTCCATTTTTTTTTTTTAAATTTATTTATTTACTATGTCTGCTAACATACTCACACAACCAAAGGAGGGGTCTTCAATAACTGAGTTTCAGAAGAGCAGATAAGTTTGACAAAAAGCAAACCTAATAATAACATAAAATCACTGCAGGAAGTTGCAGGCCACTGCAATTCAGGCAATAGCTAAAACATTTATTCTTGACTGTGCTCTTTTCAGCCCACTTTCCACAGAAAAGCAGGAAACACTGGTTCAGATTCCCCAGGTTGTGTCAGATTTGTGTCTTTGTCTTACAAACACTGTGTGANAGGAGAAGTGGGGGCAGCTTCGTCCTCTTCTGATCATGAAGTAAAAGAGAGATGTTCTGCTATTTTCACGAAGGGAAGACAAGACCATAAAATCGTTTGGGCTGGGCCTTTAGAGTCATCCAGTCCAACCTCCTGCCATGAGCAGAGACAGCTGCTCGATAAGGCTGCTCAGAGCCCCCTCCAAACTAACCCTGCATGTTTCCAGCGATGGGACAGCCACAGTTCCTTGAGGGCAGCCTTTGCCAGTGTTTCACCACCCTCACTGCAAAGAACTTCTTGTGTGAAGNCTAACATACTCACACAACCAAAGGAGGGGTCTTCAATAACTGAGTTTCAGAAGAGCAGATAAGTTTGAGAAAAAGCAAACCTAATAATAACATAAAATCACTGCAGGAAGTTGCAGGCCGCTGCGATTCAGGCGATAGCTAAAACATTTATTCTTGACTGTTAACAGTGAGCTCTGTGGAGGCACTGGGGAGTACAATGAGCACAACACTGCTGCACCATCTGTGTTTTCTGAGATGGTGGGAGGAGAAGTGGGGGCAGCTTCGTCCTCTTCTGATCATGAAGTAAAAGAGAGATGTTCTGCTATTTTCACGAAGGGAAGACAAGACCATAAAATCGTTTGGGCTGGGCCTTTAGAGTCATCCAGTCCAACCTCCTGCCATGAGCAGAGACAGCTGCTCGATAAGGCTGCTCAGAGCCCCCTCCAAACTAACCCTGCATGTTTCCAGCGATGGGACAGCCACAGTTCCTTGAGGGCAGCCTTTGCCAGTGTTTCACCACCCTCACTGCAAAGAACTTCTTGTGTGAAGGCAGCAGGCGTTTATGTTTTTAAGCTGATGAATTAACATTCACTCATCTAGACAACCAAAATGCTGACTCCCATCCAAATTTCAGCTACAAATTGAGCAAAATTCTGCTCTTTTCAGCCCACTTTCCACAGAAAAGCAGGAAACACTGGTTCAGATTCCCCAGGTTGTGTCAGATTTGTGTCTTTGTCTTACAAACACTGTGTGAGAACTTTGACTATGGGGTAAATTGTAAGCAAAAGAGAGAAAAGGAGGATCCTACCTCCTCCAGTGCATAGTGTGGGCATGGTCTGGTTTTGCTGCTGACACCAGGCTCCTGCAGAAGTCAGGAATTCATGGTTCAGCAGCTCTTGCCTGATGGGACTTGAGCAGGATCCAGAGTTTATCTGCTCAGTGCTGCCAGGGACAAGCAAATGGCCTTGTGAATATCCAGCAGTGAGGATTTTAACTGCTGGCTGCAGCTGCTGCTGTGTTCCTAGGGGACCTTAATCTCAAACCCATATGGAGGCATATAAGTTCCTGGCATCTCCTTATGCATTTAGGTTTAAACCAGCAGCACTCCAGTGGCTTTCTGTTGGCTTTTTGAGGTGCCATTAGGAGCACTGCAAACCCAAAGAGCCAAACTGACTCAAATCAAAAAGCCACACTGAGATTGTATTGCTGGGAATGCTTCACAAAACGCAAAATTAGAGAGAGAGCTTCAAGGGCCAGGCATGTATTTAAAAGGGCAACAGGCTCAGAAAAAAAAGAAACCTTCGTTTTCAACAGAAAACAGGAGCTGTGACAAGTAAAGTGGTGGGTGTTGAAGTGCTCTGTTGGGATGCAGAGAAACAAAAGAGCTGTCTGAGAGAAGGATTGCAGTGAAGCCACTGCCCAGAAACAAAGGTTTTGTATACCTGCTGGACAGCAAGGGACCCATCTGCCTATTCCCTTCCCCTGTGAATGTTTATTAATATAATTGCAATTAGGACTCTTTAAGTGTGGCTCACAGTGTCAAATACATACTGGGGTACCTTGGGACTGGAAAACGAGGACTTGCAGAAAAGAGTTAAATGTGTAAAGAGCACATCAACACAGTGCTAAAACATGGTCTTTCTTCTAGGGTTTTAGTAGGATTGATATCTGGAAACTCAAACAGTCCATCTGTTCCGTACTTTTCTATTTTTGAAAATCCATCCAAACAGAGTAGATAAATACTACGGAATCTAACCCAAATGCATCTGAAAAATTGCTTTATACATCTTCGGTGGCAGTGTGAGCTGTTATTAGAAGATTTGTCCTACAATGTCAAAAGAGCCTGCATGTACAGCTATTAATCAGTTTTTCGGTCAGAGTTTCCACATCTCAATATTGTCATTAAGTGAATTGATGAAGATCAGAGATAATGGAATATTTATGCAAATTATGTTAAGAAAATATCTTCAACCTTTCCAGAGCTTATAAGTCTTTATTATCATAATGCTCTTGACATGTGTCTCATCTGAAGACTACATTAGTTATTTCAGTTATTTTAACGCTAAATTAATCATGTCTTGGTTTGGTGTTTCTTGGTTGTTGTTAATGG
>VZRR01007843.1:340257-368406 GCA_013398015.1 Oreocharis arfaki | reverse complement strand
GGGGTGTTGTTATGTTTTCAAAAACACATAAAAGTAGCCCTGTTTCTTAAGAGTGCTGAAGTCTACCTTAACTCTTAGGCTGACAAGCACAGATGGCTACAGTATTAAAAGCCTTATCACAGGGTATAAATTTTTAATAACCTTTGACAACTTTACCTGTGTTTATTTGTGCACTTTCTTCTTTTCCCTGATCTATAAATTAAAAAAAAAAAAAAAATCAAGAAACCCCCAAAACAACAAAACAAAGCCTGCATTAACATTTCCCTGACCCTCAATATAAAAAAAAGTAATTCCTGCCCTTTTTTTGTTGTCTTGGGGAACTTGTGATGTTTTTATGGGTCTATGCTAGAAGAAACTGCATGTTTTGAGGTTTTTTGGGTTTTTTTCTTAATTATTATTCAAGTCAGTAAGGTGCAATGAAAACAACACTTATGGAAAAGTCATTTATTGCCACTGGGACTCACTGTATACTCCTAACTCCTATTTTTGCCTGGGAGCAAAAACAAACCTTGAGCCCAGAGGTTTGAGAGATTCAGCAAACGTTTTGTGCTTGCTTGCAGATGGAGCTTTGAGTTCAGAGTGCAATGCTGCTGCACAGCAGATGTTGTGATCCCTGTGCTGGCAGGTGTGTGAGACACAGAACTAAATGCTCTTTTCCACATGCCTTTTTTGATGTACGAAACAACCTTTTTCTAGGCTGTGTGTGGAAAGGTGCAATCAAAAGCTCTGTTTACCTTCACCTTCTCCATCTTATTTAAAAATTCCATTTAGTCAGTGTGTATTCAGCAGTCAGCCCCATATAAAAGTATTTCACCTCAGATTGGCTGAAATACAGAGGTGGCTTCATGCCTGAGGATTTGCCCTCCACTCACACAAGGTGTGGATTTTCTGTGCCTCTCCGTAAAAGCACACACAGAGACCACGTCATGGGAAATGTAACGGCAGAGGATGCTGATGAAAATGAAATGCAGATGGCCATTCGGTTTTTCTTGTTTGCAGATTATAAAATACATGTATTTTTAAGCGCAAGAAAGACTCATTAATCAAATGAGATTCCATAAAGCAAATAACCACCCACATCTATAACTACTCAGATATATCTGGCTGATAATGTTGCTAACCAGAAATCAGGAAAAGCTATAAAATAATCTCTGGCCTCTTCAGTTGATGGGTAAAAGGAAAAGCAGATGAAGGACCACTTCAGTTCCTGCAGAGGAGGTCTTTAAAAATGTAGCTGCCTCAATACAAAGAAAACCTACAGAAGAGGGTGTAAAAGTTTAAACATTAGTGAATTGTTATTCTTTGCTTTTCTGATTGCATTTTTGTGTTCGGGGGTTTCATATTTTCATTTTATTTTATTTTCAAAATATCTGAAACAAGATAAAAGACAATATGAAACATCTATGAAAATACCAGAGAATAGAGCTGAAAAGATGGTTTATTGTCTTTGCAGCTGCTGATTAAAGGCATAAAGCACTTTTTGGTTCTTTATTTATGTGTATGCATTTAAAGTGCAATTTAAGGGTTGCAGTTGTTTGGTTAAACATAAACGCACCAGGATGTTTGAGATGCTTCAGGTATCCTGGCTAGCATTGAGATAGGACTTAAATCTCTTCCAGGTGGGTGAATTGTCATAACTTTCCTCTCCTTGCAAGTGTTCAAATCAGTTCTTACATTTCATATGAAATAATTGTCTTCCTGCATTTTAACTCCACACTGTCGTGTTCTCACTAACAACATTTCAGAACATCAAGAGTTTTGCAAATAGGCTGCAAATTTATAGAGTAAATTCCAAAGGTTAACTGAAAACTAACACAATGTTTTAAAATTACAATTGCTTAAAAATAATGACAATTTATATGTTAAAATACACTAGAACAATGATATGGAGAGTGAGGAGAAAAGTTTGAAGAATCCAAAGCCTTTTTCCTCTTAAATTACAAACAAGTTTCAATAGGAAACAATTTGTTTGCCATCTGTGTTCATTTTAACTCACAGTTCCTCATGGCAAATGTGGAATAACATGGGATATCCCGCAGAAAAAGCTCCAAGCAATGAATGCTCTGGTTGAGAAATGGAGAGGGGGGACTGTTGTGATCCATCACCTTCCTCACAGTAAAAGTGTTTCTGTCTAAAAGTCCTAAAAGTAATAGAGCTTAAATATTCTTGTAATTTTGGAACAGGTATTTCACTATATGATATTGAGATAACCTTTTCAGCTGATGTCTGTTGAATGACATTAAAATTCAATTCACTTGACCTGCATGCAGAATTTTTAAAAAAACAGCAGCAAAGCCATTGAAATTAGTTTAATGGTCATATTTCATGCCCTTATTTAACCACAATATTTTCTTAAACCTTCAGCAGTTACATGACACCAATTCTCATTCTTCTCCAATTTGCAGGATCCATTGGGATGAAAACAGACGAAAAAAAAACAACAACAACAAGGATTATTTATAAATGTGGTCTTTATAACACAGGCTTAGCATTCCTCAGAAAAACTAACCTGGCACGTGATCACAGTGATACGAACTGGGTGATCACCAGAATGCATCAAAAGGTCTGTGATCATGGGAATAAATCCTGTAAATATAATTTATATGACCCTGCATCTCCTTTTCCTCAAAACTTAAGAGAAATCTTTTGTGTTTGTGTTGGAGAGTCAGATCTGAGAAACACATAAATGCATTTATGTCCTTACACAGGGGACTTTCAGGCTTTGGTTTTTATGTTCAGCTAGAACATCTGTGTGAAAAACACCACTGTCTTTTTGCTAATGCGTGCCACTTTAAATATAGTTTCCAGTCCAGTGGCACAAGAGGTCCCAGGAGTTTTTGAAGAGTTTCTGTGAAAGCACACATTAATGAACACTCCTCCTCCTAAAATTTCACAGTTATGACAGAGTGGTTGAGATGCTGGTAGCAGAAAAAAAAAAGGGATAGTGATTTATTTAAGTTCTATTATTTGTGTTAAATTCCTATTTTTTTTTTTCTCGTTTGCTGGTATTTGTGAACTCCGTTAAGAAACAATGGGTGCTTTCATAATGCTTGGTTTTAGCAGTCACTGGGGACTTTTCTAATGAACATTGGATTAAGTTTTTTGAGTTATATGGCATAACCACTGAAATTCCTCTTCTTTCAGGTGCTGCACCATTTAGTATGCCCACTGATGCAGCTGTCACGTATCTCTGGCAAGCACTGTTCTGAGACACTGCCACACTGACCAGTGCCAGATCTGGGAATGGGATCCTGAGCTACAAATTAAAATGTGTAAGTTTAGATCAGTAGGGTACAGGAAGCTCTTCAGGGAGACAAACCCAGGTGTCTGCTCTAAGGAGAGCTGGGTGATTCTCCAGATTCTCTTGACTGCATTATCTGTGTGCCAGATCAGACTGACTATCAACAAACAGGATGTACTACAGACCATCTCACCTCCAGATGTTTGTGCACAACTTTGGGGGACTCTTGGAGGCTTTTCGTAGAGGTTTGTATCCCAAAAAGACCTTTTTCTTACACTAAAGTACCTCAAATCTCGCACAAAATCTTAGGAACTGCGTTCTTCCAAGTAGGAAATATTCAGCTCGTATTAGGTGTCCTGTTTTCCCCCACCTTATGGATAACACCTTTCAAAAAATTTCCTGTGCACCTAACTTAACGTACTTGCTAAGATTCTAAGCTAGTCTGTCTGTTTCAGTAAATCAGAGCTTTTCAGAAGACAAAATTATTTCAACAATTTACCACATTTGTAAGATCCAGGGACGGCCTGCATTAGGCAGTCTTAGTCTGATATTGTTACCTGGTTCATTGAAGTGAGAATATATCCATTACAATCACATTTCCTGTTCATTTTAAAGAGTAATTTGGGTAGTAGAGAAACCATTCAGTTATTACCAGCAATTCCAATGTCTTTAATTTTCTTTGCTCAGTTTGCTATGGTCAATGTCTGGAAAACAAGCAATCATCTTCAGCTGTTAGTAGGGATTTTTTTGCAGTTGTTTTGGGTTTGTTTTGTTTGGTTGATTGTTTGAGGTTTTTTGGCTTGGTTTGTGGTTTGTGGGTGTGATGGGTTTTGTTTGTATATTGTTGTTGTTTTTGTTGTCATTCTGGTTTGAGGTTTGGATTTGGGTTTGGTTTTGGGGTTTTTGCCCTACAGGTAAAAATTTATTTTTGTGTTGAGGAAAGGAAAAAACTCTATGAAATTTAATTCTGATGAAAACAGGAAAATGACACTATGTCTGTTCTTGAAATTTGACATTTTTATACCAGGGTAAACACTATCTAAAATCTGTGAGTGAAAACACATAAGAAATAATGCATGTCAACGTGATCCTCTCTTAATCCTAGCATGCATCATAAGTGATGTTTTGCATTAGTTTATGGCACCAGGCATCGGGTGATTTTCTTATTAAAAAACCCAAACCCTGTTGCAAAAGGCAGCCTGCAAGGTCACCTATAGATCCCTAACCATGAATTATCCCTGCAGGCAGTTCCTGCCCACACATGACCTTCTGCTACCATCTGCATCTGTCCAGTTAAATGAATCAGCATGATCATGAATGGGAGATGGAACATCAAGAGCTTAAATGGGGAGTGGTGGCCATGATCAACACCACCATTCCCTTTTGCTATAAAACTCCCTTAGTGGAGAGGAAGGTTAAATGCTAGGAAAAAATTCTTCACTCAGACACAGCTTCTCCGGCACATGTTGCCCAGAGAATCTGTGGCTGCCCCCGGATCCCTGGAAGTGTCCAAGGCCATGCTGGACAAGGCTTGGAGCCAGCTGGGATAGTGGAAGGTGTCCCTGCCCATGGCATAGGGTGGAACAAGAGGGGTTTTAAGATCCTTTCCAACCCATTAAGATCCACTCTATGATCCGATGATGGAAATGCAGAAGAAATGACTGGGGCAGTGGTAAAACTCAGCACTGTGAGGGAACACGTCACAGGAAAGAAGAGCTTCCAGGGGCACCAGCGAGAGGTGAGTCACCTCCTGCCATACTTAGGTTGCTAACAGTGGTTGCAGCCTCTTTGAGAATAGTTGCCTCACCAAAATCTCACCAAAGGAGCAGTGTAATTTAGATGTAAGGGAGTTATCTCGTGTTGCTACCTATTGGCAGGTGCATGTAATGTGACAAAAGTTAATCATTTACACAAGACTTTTACTAAAGCAGGCAGTATAATTGTGAACAAAAAAGGCTGTACATAGAAACAAAGACATCATGCCAGATTAAGGTAATAGAGAAAATGGGATTTCTAAAGCAAACAAAGTGCATGCAAACCGGAGAGAGGAAAGCAAGAATGTAATTTATATTTACAGCTGACCTAAATTTACATTTAGGGGAACAGAAAAGACTGGGACCTTTATCAGACTCTATTGGGAAAGCTTGGGTGAGAACAGGGAGAATTCCTTATTAGAGGCAACAGACTGGATAGTTGAGAAAGGTGTCTGGGTCCTATTAAAAAGTTGAGATGAGAATTTCAAGACACACCATGAACACTGGCCTGCACTTGTAATTGAAAAACATTGAAAACTCCTAAAAGAAAGGCAAAACTTATGAAAGGGTTCTTTCTCAAGTTTGGTTTATGGAGATGTCAGTAAGGAAATTAATCAATCCGAGGGAGAAAAAAAAAAAACACCAAAAAAAACAACAAAAAAAAAAAAAAAACAAAAAAAAAAAAAAAAAAAAAAACAAAAAAAAAAAAAAAAAAAAAAAAAAAAAAAAAAAAAAAAAAAAAAAAAAAAAAAAAAACAAAAAAACCCAACAAAAAACAACAACAACAAAAAAAAAACCCAAACCAAAAAAAACCAGCTGACCTCAATCCTAAAGGAAGCTGAGTTGTTCTGGGAAAGGAAGAAAGAGTCAGCCGTTTTAAGCAGAACAGGTGGAGAGATATAAACCGTTGGTGTAAGATATGAGGGTTAGAAGGAATCTCACTGAAATCCCAGTTTAGATCACAAGTAACAGCACAACCAGGAAGAAAAACAGGGACTCACCAAGAATGGTGTGGGTTTTTGGGAAACAGCATAACTCAGGCACTGCTACACCACTCAAGCCATGCAGTGTAGACATTCAGCATAAAATGCAGCTTTAGATTTAAATATTCTGAGCTTATTCTGAGCATCAAATTATTGATGCTAAAACTATAATGATAACCTCTGTTGGGGAGGTGGGAAGACAGAGGAGAAAGCAGTACTGGCAAGCATTGTAACAGCTCAGAAGGTAATATTTCATAGTATGTCAAGGGCAGGATGGAATTTGGAGGAGAACTCCCATGTGCGGACTCAGGACCACAGGACACCAATTCCCATTAATCCTTATGGGCCTCTGGAAGAAGAAGATGATAAATCCTGCAAGGAAGAGGTATTCCTCTTACATTCATTGTAAGTTTCTCTGAGGAGATCAGTGGTGAAATGATAGCAAAAGAGCTAGTTCAGGAATATATTTCAGAAAATTTCATGAACTTTTAAGGACACTGAAAAGTAACAACAGACCAAACTGTTGGCAGATATCTTTTCTTTGGTTTCTGCTCAGGATGGGGCACCAGAGGACCAGCCTTTTCATATGCACAAGAAAAAAGCTGACTGTCCCTGCTTTATACCATCTGTTTCCATGTAAATCAAATCTGTACTGTATGAATTTTAAATATTTTATTTCATTTAAGAAGAAAAAGGAGAACAAGAAAAAGGGAAGTAAGCATTTGATGAGAATGGTCAAGATGAGGGTACACTGTATTTAATGTCTTTTGATTTGTCAAATAGTCCTAAGAACCATTATGAAGTTGCCAGTATCACAGTGTGAAAGGACCCCCACGTTGCATATGAATGCTCACCTGTTCTGAGAACTGTGAATCCCAGAGACATTTGGTACATGGTGCTGCAGCATATAAATAGAAAACTGACAAATTTCCAAGGTGCAAAGGAAACAAACACCTAAATACTTCTTGTCCTGAAGATCTGCTGCAGAACTCTGAAGTCTAAGCAACAGATGAAGGCACATTTTTCCCAGAGCCCTGACAAACACGGCAGAGAAGTGTGCAGAACTAAGGTAGCATACTCTCTGGAACGTTTAGGCTCAAAGTGGGTGCGTAATCTGGGCATCAGCTTCAGAAAGGACATTAAGGAAAATAGTGAATATGCTGAGTGCACCCAAGTAGTCAATAACATGTGCTATCGAAGCCCTCATGCCATGATGTTAGAGTAAAAAACTGTCCAGATGAGACCTTGCCATTGATGGGGAGACTGAGTGGGGCAGTTTTTTCGACCACACAACACATACAGCGGGCTGTTTGAGGGATTCATTTCTTGCTGCAGTATTTCTGTGGCTGTACAAGGATCAGGAAAACAGGCAGAGCACAGTATGGGTATCATATTACAGGCAGCAAGGCCATTCAGGGTGCCATCCAGCAGGTGACATGTCTCTCACGTGTGACATAGCCCAGGATTTGCGATGCTGGTGAGCAGGGCCTTAGGTGCACTCACCACTCCATGCCAAGGGGTCCCTCTACCCTCAGTTCTACAACTTGTAGTTTCTACTTCTGTGTGCGTTGGTCTTTTCTTCCTATATCTTCATGCTTTGCATTGCAGCATTAAAGTCTCCTGACTCTGTAGCTTATAAGGTTAACATCTACTAGACAGCACGACCAATGTCACATATTCTCCCATCAAATATTGCTGAATAATATGCAGGCACAAAGCTTGAAAAACAGTCATAGAATTAATGAATGGTTTGGGTTGGAAGGGACCTGAAAGATCACCTAGTTCCAGCCTCCTTGCCATGGGAGGACACCTTCCACCAGACCAGGGTGCTCAATCATTATGCAACACCTGGACATGGTCAACTGTGGTCCAATTAGTGTTAACAGCACCACAAGTGAGAACAGCTAACCAGCAGGTTCTGTTGGAAACTAGATAGGTACTGTGAGGAAAATGTAGAGGGCAGCCAAAGGATCACGCTCATCTGAGGACCATCTCATTGATCTCAACAATTAAAGGAAAGATTTTCCTTTCTCTCTCTCTCTTGCTTGGTCTTTCCTTAAATTTTTGTTCCCCTCGTCCCCAAGACAATTTTGAAATCAAGGTCTGCTCTCAGCTGTGGACCCCAAAAACCTGTCTTAATTTTCTTTGTGCAGCATGATACAATTATTAGAGTACACCTGTCAAAACATATGGAAATAATTTGATTGACCGCAGGGGGAAGCATAGGCAATAAATCTTCAGCACTGTGGTAACAGTGTGGTAATTATCAATGCAACTCTGAACGGAATGGAAAGGCTGTTTTATTCTGAAATTGCACACAATTTGCTCTGAATTCTGCATAACCATATACTCCCAAGAACCTACATGACTTTGGCAATCAGATGTGAATTCTTGAAATGGCATGGGTAACAAAGGGCATAGAATACTTTTTCATATCTTCCAGGTTCTTCTTCAGCTGGCATCAACATTCCCATTTTGAATGTGCATCTTACATCCTTTAGAAGCTGACAGAGTGTGTGGTGTTTTAATCTCTCCACCCTGTCACAATCCTGCAGGCCATTAGATTTGTCCCACAGTGTTTTGCCTCTTTATCTGCATGCCCTATCCATCTGATCTTTATCTTCCCACCATCACTTCTTAAAGGTTTGAGGTTTATTTTAGACTGTCTTATGTTTCTGTCTGGGTGCAGGTAGTCCCTTGCTATTAGGCTGTCCCTTTTTTCTCTACATGCTTGCCAGAGATTGAGCAGTGTAAAAAGAGATTTGGGTACTTCAGCCTTTGCAGAAGTCTCTCACTAAAGGATGCAAAAGAAAATGCAGAAAATGAAGCAATTGCATGAGCTCATCATGTTTGGGTGAGCAAGTATGGCTCAGATAATTAAAAAAAAATCACATAAAGAAATAGGTAAAATCTCGTCAACAAGGGTATGGGTCTTGCAAAGCGTCTGTGAACCACACAGAGTAGGAGGATAACTGGAGAGAAATGACACACCCAGGCATTCAGAGACCACATTAAATGTAAAGACATGGTAAGTCCTTCTGTCATCAGATGATTCGTTAAAGAAAACTCAGAAGAAGGGTGGTCATCAGCAATAAAAAAGATTAATAAGACATTGACCAACATATCTCTTCAGAAAACATAATTTTAAAAACATTTGCTTTATCTCTAAATAGCTTTTTCTAATTCTGAAGTTTTCATGGCACATTATTTTATATTTTCTTCCTGTATACCACACCACCCCTTTTATTATCTTCCCTTCTTCTGTGGACAATAAACAACTCATTCTCACTTTTGACTCTTTTTTTTTCATTCTTGATATTCTCTTGAATCTATCTGAACTGTCCATACCACTTCCCTCCCCGGATCTCAAAACATTTTCTTCTCCAAAGATTGATAGAATCTCATTGATTTCAATAGAGAATGAATAAGAACTTAAACTGATGTTTTATACAAAATTCTGACCATATAAAGTATTTAAATTACTAAGTACATTAAAGCTAAGTATTGTTTTAAGGTCAAAAGGCAGGAACGGTTTTTCCATATTAACTATCTCCATTAATCTGCACAGTGCTTGCCTTTGATGTATTAATATTAATAGGCTGTTAGTCTCACCCAGGTTAAAACAGGGCGTGTAGAATATATACCTTCATAATTGCCATTAGTCCTGATGAGGCTGATTCTTGAACATCTCCAAATATGAAGAAGAGCATATATCCTCCAGTCTGTTATAATAAGTCATGTGAATGATCATTCGCAGGAATTAATGAACTGCATAATTCCTTTGTTAAAAGCACTGTGTTAAAACTGTACACAATGATAAAAAAAAAAATCTCCTTAAATTTACAGGTTTAGAATTTTAGTGGCCAGTTCTTTACTGGAATAAGATGGAATGTCTTTCAAAAGCTAGGTCAGGATACAACCCTTAAGTGATTTACTTTTTTTTTTTTTTTTTTAATAGTACTCAATTCTGGTTACTCTTTGTGCATTTTAAAACAGTAAGGTTTATTATCTAACCTTATTTTCTGTGTGGATGGATTTCAGTTTCTGCATACTTGGCCTACTTTGCAGAGTTCAAGTCTCAAACAATGCAGAGAATTACCTCTGACATTAAGATTATGAAAACACTACACTCAGTCTTCGGGAAAAATGAAAAGGATAAAAGCAAAACCGCTTAGGTTTTTAAATACCCTGCTAAAGGCCTAAAGTAATAGAACATCTTAGTTTTCACTTATTCTCACAAAGACAAAAATGTAAGTATTATTTTTTCCTAGTAATAGAAAAGTGGCATGAAGAAAGGTTTTACTGTCAGCTGTTGTCCTTGGGTCTAGCCAGTGACCTTGTTACAATTGCATGTGAATACAAGAAAATTTGCAAGGCTTTCTCCTGCGCTACTACCAAATGACGAGAGGTAATTATGAGAAGCATCTGGGAATTACCCAGTATTAAAAAAATAGATTAGCACGCATGATCAGAATCTTAATACATTCATTTCCTATCTATTTTTCCTTATATATCTTGGAATATTAAGAAGGAAATTAGTAAGTGAATGGGGAGGTATTTTATATTGGTTTTGTTGGTTGTGGGTTTTATTAACAACACCCCTCTATTCTATATTGGTTTTATATAGGAAACAGAAACTAAATAGAACAAATTAGACAGCAGGGATATCGAAATGACTAAACATTAGGTGAAGGTGTATTTTTGCACCGTAAGTGGGAATGGAAAAAAAAAGGAATAAATAGTGTTAAGAAGTAACAACTGAGGCACAAGATAAAGCATACAGCAATTGTTCTTTGGTTTTGGATCCAGAGTGCATTTCCAGGGTAAACAGTAATCAGATATGGGTAAAATCAGAAAGAGATAGACAAAATAAAGAGGTAAATGGATGCACTGGATAATATTTAGGATGTAGGAAAGGACAGTTCTGAAACTATTAATGGTTTCACAGAGGACATTAACTCTTTTGTAGAGAAAAAGGAGGGAGAGATTCAGCAGGTCAGCTGGAGAGGGTCTGTAGGTCCACAAAGAGAAGGGAAACACCTTCTCAAACGGCAGGGAAATAATCGTAGTTTGTTCATCTACCTGAACAGGGAAAAAGGTATTCTAATGTATAATAATGGGATGTCTCCCTCTAATGTTCTGTCTTGAAAATTATTGATCAAGAGAAACACAATCAGAGTATCTCTCCAGCAAAGTAGGAAGAGAGATATTAGGATAAGGCTTTTTCCCCAAGAAGGTGGTTGGGCAGTGCCCAGGCTCCCCAGGGAATGGTCACAGCCCCAAGACTGCCAGAGCTCCAGAAGCATTTGGACAACACTCTCAGGGTTGCACAGGGTGGGATTGTTGGGGTGTCTGTGCAGGGCCAGGGGTTGTACTTGACCATCCTTGTAGGCCCCCTCCAGCTCAGGATGCTCTACTGCTCCTATGATTATATGAACGTTTTTGTCATCAAAAGGATTGTAAAGCATTGGAACAGGCTGCCCAGGGAAGTGGTAGAATCACCATTCCTGGAAGTGTTCAAAGGGTGTGTGGATGTTGCACTTGGGGATATGGTTTAGTGGTGAACACAGTGGTGCTGGTTAATTGGCTGGATACAACGATTTTAGAGGGTTTTTACAATGTAAATTATTCTATGATTCGGTGATTCCAACCATAAGCCATGCATTAAAATTGCAGGACTGGTGAGCTGGCTAAGCATCATTTCTTGGTGTTGCTTTTTTCTCAAAGAGAACACAAAAGAATCAATATAGTGGGTAGGAAGGGGCAATAGTCCTGCTGATTACATTTTATTTTAATAAAGAAATAAAATTCACACCTATAATCAAATCTAAAATGCAGATTTTCTAAGAAGCAGAAATTAGAGTATCTGCTATGCTGCTTTTCACCAGCCATTGTCTTTGCCTGACACATACAAAACATTTCTTCATAAAAATATATAAAAAAACCCAAATACATTTCACAAAAGCAGCAATACTTACCTTGTTTCCAACAGAGAAAGGGTTCTTTTCTTTAACTTTTTAAAAATAGAATATTACAGCAGGAAGACTTAAGAAGTCAGTATTTCGTGTAGTCACAAGAAAACTTCATATCATAAGCTTAAAAGTAGAATTGATTTCATAGATTCTTCCAGAATAAAACAAAAATTTGGATAAAACTTAATTAAAAGTCTTTATGAAATGTGTCCCAAGGTTGCTTGGCCTTTATTTTTCTTTTTTCCTGCCACATTTTGTTCTTTATGACTGAATAAGCAACAATGTAATTTAAAGAGTTCAGGGAAGGGAGAATTGGATGAGCAGTATGATTATGAAGGATATATACTCTAGGCAAATTTCTGAGTTCTCCTTGAATTGCTCCACCACATTGTTCAGCGTTTTCTTGCTCTATTTTGTGCATGTCTTTGGTTCATAATAGACACAGTTTTGTTAACTCTAACGCACTTCAAATTCTGCTGCTTGATGACAGTGAGAAAACCTATTAACAGACTTCTTGCCAACAGAAGCGAGCTGTGTTCATAGGGATAATCAAGGAACATATCCCCTGTGAGAAAAGATTCTCATTTAACTTTCAAATAGGTGGCATGTAATTTGACAGGTTCATTTGGCACAAATTCGTAAAGGATTTCTCATGTTGTCCAAGATTTACGTGGTGTTCCGAGAACATGTTTTCAGAAAAGCCTTTTTTAATGCTATATCTTCAAGCCTTTGCAACATTTTGTTGAACTATTTCTTTACCATTAGGAGTAGATTGGTGATGTAAATTGCCTTATATTCGAATACACTTTAGGATCATGTTGGAGCCCTTAATGCACTGCAAGCTATTCTAACAAAGCAATAGATCAATACAGATGATTAGGTAGATCACAGTAATGGAAAATCTGAACTGTAAAAAGACCCCACAAAATCTCCCCTTTGTTGAGGCAGTTTCTATGTGTCAGGCACTATCTAGCAATTGAATTAATAAAAAAATTGAATAGCCCCCAAACTTCTAAAGGAAATTTCCTGAATTAGAAGAACGAATAAGCTCAAAACTTCTAAATGAAATCCAGGCAAATTACCTTCATACAAGTACAAATGTCTTCCTAAAATCCTCTATCAGGCATGTGAAAGAGGAAAAATATTAAGAGCTGCGTGTTCCCCCGTTTGCTAATCATGAAATCTGCTTCCTCATTAACAAAAAAATGTGTAGCATCTCCTCCCCAAAGGAAGTTAATAACTTTTCCAGCTAATTATATTTAAACCCAGCATAAAGTAACAGACAGATTAAGATCTCTATTGCTGTGACAAATTCAGATGGATTACAGCAGTTGATACCAAGGACTGCACCAAAGATCAAGGATGCAAAGGCAGAAAACAACAATAGCTGCTTCAGCAATTCCATTATGATGTTTTTCTGGGTTCTGGCACCCTTGAATACACAGAAACTCTTAAATAATAAATCTCAAATGTAGCTACAATTTTCCAGCTACTTCTTTAGCTCTTGATTTTTCATGAACACTGTTGACCAGTGGATCAACCATAACTCAAGAGACTACTTGTATGTAACTTGTGAGACTACTTTAAGAAGTTTTGCAGAGTTAAACATTTATTTAATTTCAGATACCAGACCTACAATTAAAAATGAGTAAACAAAATCTGTTTTCATACCTATAGCCTATATAAGGATGTGTTTACTTTCCTCTATGAATTTGGATCATATTCAGGGTTTTATTCTGTTTGCTTCTGCTTTAGCAAAATTCTTTGCAGAGAATTTATAAAATATACATTAATAATAAAAGGTTACTTTTGATATTGTTTTCTTGGTGTTGTTGAGACTCATTTTTCTAATGCTGACATGCCTAGTTTTGGACTGCCTAAATTCCTCACTGTCATTGCATACCATGTAATGTAATTGTTTGTGATTGCAGAAGAAGTGAGGATTTATTTCTGTAGGACCCCACACAACCCATATTTTTTCCATGACTGTTTTTTTTTCCTGCAATGCTGACATCTCAAAGGGAAGAAATAGTTAACAATTCCCTCAGAGGGTTACAAAGAACAAGAGTGTGAAACAGGGTCTTGCCTTTCAGTGAAACAGGCTTCGTAACTTCAAAGGAAGGCCCCTGAACAAAGGGCTACCTGGGTTTTATTGAACAGTCTGGGGTTTTCCTGCTGAGTGTCAGCTCCTGCTGTGTCTCTTGTCACCCGGCTGGCACCACAGGTCCCGTGCCCTGTGTGATGCAAGGGATCAGAGCCAATTCACAGCATCTCGAGTCTGGCACTGGGAGGTCACCACCTCTGACCCAAGAAACCCCTGACTTAAAAGAAGCAGAAGATTAAGCATGCAGACTAATCAGTATGAGAAGAGAGACAATCATCAACCAATAGACAGTAGAACGCTAATTAATGAGAGAACTAGGTAGCTTGTAGCCCATGAACTGTGATTTTTCTGTTTGCTGAAGTGGATATATAGTGTAAAGTTTTGACAATCAGTGTGCTTGATCTGTCAAAACCTCCGCCTTGTACCCTGAGCAGAATAAACAATGTCTCCTTTCTATACTAGGCCCTGTGTTTAGAGACTCCCTAAACTGTCAAAGCTAGAGCCAGATTAGCTAATTATAAATATCCACATCTCAGCGAAGTGCGCTGTGAGACTTACCTGTTCAATGGGGTTGTGATTTGAGATCACAACATCCATTTTAAAATTGAGGCTGCTTGACAATTCTGATGTGCGGAGTCCTTTTGTTGAGATCTCTGCATCTCCTTCTGAGATGCTTCAACAACTGATGCTGCACAAGAATCCAGACCATAGGGCATGGCACCTTAGAGAGATCATCAGATTGCTGGTCTCCTTTTTTATTGTTCCAGAAAGAATTAAAACTGAGTAACCAAGAATCTCCACAAGGACTGTATCACAAGGCTGTCATATGTTTAGAAGCAGTGCAGATTGAAAAAGGAGTATTACAGATGTGTGACAACACACAGGTGTTGTTTGTCCTGGAGACCAGATAATCTTACTGCACACATATCAGGGGATTTTTACTGTGGAATAGGCGTTTTCCAATGTAAGGGCCTGAATGCCTGCAGCTGGAAAGATTAGGTCAATCCACTTTTTTCAGAGATTAAATTACTTCCCATCTAAACCCTAATTAATCCACATCCCAGTGCTCCTTCCAAAAGTCTTCAACTTCCCAACTATTCTTTCAAGTCTTTGTACTGACCAACAAGCAGGGACACAAGCACTTCTTTCCTTTTCTACCAGCTCACTTTCCAGGCTATTTCAGAACGAGCTTTGTCTTCTATTCCCACAAGTCTGATAAACCACTCTGCTGTGTGCAATCCACGTAGATGAAGTCCTTCAGCATGGGGATTCTCTGACTTTTTTAAAATCCATGTATTTTAGTAAGTAAATATGATAGAGAAGAGATGGGCCCTGAACTTAATCTTAGCCACATGATGGAAGAAGACCACGAATGCATGGTCTTATTACCATAGGGAAAAAAAAACCAAAAAAACCCCCCTGTGCATGGCCTCTTGCCTGGAAAATTTGTATATAGCCTGAGAAATCTGTTCTCATGTACTCATCTCACAGTCCAGACCAACTTAAGAGTAAAACCCCACTGTCATCAGAATTTTTACAACTTTAAAGTACAACTTTAAACTTTGAGGCAATAGAAATTCAGTATAGCGTTGTGTAGCTTGAGACTGTGCCAAGTTTCAGTGCACATATCTCTGTTTCAGAGTGCAATAAAGTAACTTGAAAATGAGTTTATTATATTACAGGAGGGAGCTATCTTTCATGTGTTTCCACCTGCAATAGGAATAATAGGCAATTAATATTTTATAAAACCTTGTGGAGCATGTAAAGCAGCAATTATTGTATCTGTAATAACTGGTCTATGAATATGTATGATAGAATATTCAACGCAGCTGTATACATGAAAGACTTGATCAAGATATATTAGGATAGGAGTAAGATGGGATACAAGGCCTTCGAAAACTAAATTTTGTGGCATTTTCACAGGAAATATTCATTCAACTCTATATATAAGGTATGATAGTGGAATTTTCATCTGGAAAAGAAAACACTTGAGAATTTACTGTGAGATTCAATATTCAGTTAAGGTTTTTTAACACAAAATGATCAGAACCTATGGACATATGTGAAAAACATTGACACAATCACTCAATCCTTTTTTTTTTTCCCCTTTTAAATACTGTTCTGCTGACAGATGATAATTACTTCTGTCCGGCAATGCTTACTTCCAGTAGTATTCACTAAAATTACAGCAGCATTAAAGGGGAGAAGTGTAATATTACTCCTTACTCAAGATCCACATAAGAGAGTAATTAAGTCCTGTTAGGTGGGGAACAGATGATGGAAACTTCCATCCCATCATGTCATGGCTGAGCTCATGGGCAATTTTTAGCTGGTGATGGACAGTCCATTCCCAAAAAAATTCTAAATATAAGTAAAATATTTCGTGATAAGCACAAACAGTGCACGCCCCAGCACAAACCAAACCATGAACAGAAAGCCATGCTGGAGCTGTGTCCTGCACCCACCTGTGAGATCCCTACCAGCTAGAAATGACCAGCACTGCCAACAGGCATTCTTACACTGAACTGCTTCTGTCTCTTAAGCCACTGAAAACATTGGCTAGTTCTGCTTTTTAGCTGATGTTTATGGCGTTCAAGTATATCACATATTTCCCCAAGCGTGAATACAAGGGTCTATTTCGCTGTCTGCAGTATTTTATGATATCCTACAAACTCATCTCTGTGCTGCAAGAGAGAAGGGGAAAGGAAACATGGAAGCACGGGCTAGAAGGACCAAAGGATGCTGAGATGGTGTCATGCTGTGAGCTCAGCTGGCAACCATGCGCCACACAGCCATTCACTCAGGCCCTGTTTCCCCCACACCTCAGTGGATGGGGAGGAGAATCAAAAGTTGTAAGTTGACATAAGAGCAGTTTGATAATTGAAAACAAAGCAAAACATAATAATAATAGTAAATAATACTAATTATAATAAAAAAGGCAAAACCAAACAAGTGAGGCGCAATACAATTGCTCACCAACTGCTGACCAATGCCAGATGCCATTCTCAAAGCAAATGGGATAACATTTATTTCTTTGTGTTTCTATGCATAGAGAACTTGTCAATCCCTTCACGACAGCCAGAAGGTGGTCTGAATAGTGTTCCTAGAAGAATTAACCTACCATCCATAACAGTAGTTTAGGATACTACAACATTTAACCCACCATGCTGTGATATGGCAGGTATGTGAGGTTGATGAGGTCCTGGCACAGTTTGCCCAGAGAAGCTGTGGGTGCCTCATCCCTGGAAGTGTCCAAGGGCAGGCTGGATGAGACTTGGAACGACCTTGGATAGTGGAAGGTGTCCCTGGCCATGGCAGGGTTGTGGAACAGGATAACCTTTAAGGTCCCTGCCAACCCAAACCATTCTGTGATTCCGTGATTCTGTGTTTGAGCCCCACAGCATGAGTGAATACAAGAGGCTACAGCACCTTCTTAACCAGCAAAGCCATCAAATAGCAAACAAGACTTCATTTAACTTACCATATCAAGGAGAAATATGACTTTACTTTAAGACAAGATTTTCCAAGGCTTTATCTGAAACCCCCAAATAAAAGAAAACTTTGGCATAGGGCTAAGGATTAAAATCATATGATTGCTAATGAAAAATACATACTGAGCTATCAAGCTTGTGCAAATTAAAGGGTGTTTTTATCTCTTTCTTAACACAGGATATAATATTCTATTTCATTAAGTGATTCTATCAGAATATTAAATTTTTCCATTAGCAGGATTAGATTAGGTCTTAATATTAAACTATGTACATCAGTCCAATTAAACAAGATAGGCCCCCTTGCCCTGTTACCATGCTGGTATTATTCCAGCTAAAAGCCTTTCTCTTACACTGAACAGGGATTCGACCAGGGTGCAGCTCTGACCAGGAGCTGTCCTGGGTAACTGTTCGTAATGAAGGGCAAAAACCAGGAGGTAAATCCCCCCTGTCAAAGAGGCTTAAACACAAATAATGTTTTTATTTTTTATGGAGAAAATTACATGAAATACCAAGCATGTGGATTTAGTAAATATGACTTTATAAAACCATAATCAAGATTGAGTTTATATTTCTTTTTCCTTTTTCTTTTTTTTACAGTGCAGCAGAAACAAATTAAATTTGATCTGAGATGCACTACTCATAACTATCATTCGTGTTGTAAACATCTTATCTGTAATCAGAAATTCAATATTGCAGACCACAAAGCCCACTGAGGTGTTAAGCTGAAAGGTAGGAGGAAAGCAGGGTGAGCTTTTCCTGGGGAAAACATAAGGGTTTTTTTCCCAATTGAAAAGCCTTAAATGAGATTCAATTAGTGGATGACTGGAAAACGATGCTTAATGTCCAATTAGAAAATTTTCTTATTAGAGTCATGATAATTCTGCAGCCCAGGGGTGGATGCTCTATTTTGCAGGTAGCTCAGACACCATATTTTTATTCTTCATAATACTTTATATTATAATATAAAATATTTTATATTATTTAGGCCTACATTAGCATGAATGGCCAAGCAACAATCCTGTGCTCCCACAGCCTTCAGTAAAACACCTGCAGATGTATTAGAAGCATACTGGGGCTGTTCACTGACGCCTTTGAAGAGAGGCTTTAGAAATTGGCCAGTAACAAAGCATACTAATGCTAGATGCTCCTAACTTAAAACAAATGCAAGCACCTGTCTATTATCCAGGTATATGGATAAAACTAATGGAATGGAATGACTGCTATGTTCTGCAAGCCAAAGGGCCGGCTTTGTCTAAGTCAAGTTTCATGCACCCCGTTGCTCTGTAATTTGCGTTTCTGAAGGAGTTCAGGCCATGAAAATTGGAAGAAAATTGATTTGGGTTGTGGTACATGACTGTAAACAGGCTAGGACTTGGCTTAACAGAGATTAAAGCATGAAATATGAACAGGAGAAAAAAATTACATGTTGGATGTAAGTACCTTGAGACATCTTGCAAGTAAAAAAACTTGTGGTTAGAGCATCAGCTACTGTGGAAAGCAACAATGAAAAGCTCGTTCTCCAGGCACAGTGCTGACTCAACAACGAATTGCACACTCCTATCCATAAAAAACCTCATGTAATTATAACAAAATGAAAAGGTATTTTGTTCAAGAAGGTATCAGTGACTAAAACAAACTTTTTGGTGTGCAAAAAAAAGTTATGCAAATTGTCATGCTGCTTTTAATAAAGACCTAGAGGCCTTTGGGCAGGAAGCAAACATTTTGAGGCAGTCACAGTATGTATATCTCCTCCCTTCACCCTCTTAGTTGGAAGCTAAGGTTAGAAGTTGTCTTGTAACTGGGATGGCCAAGGGAGAGTGTTGGTGCTGCGGCACACCACAGTGGTGTCTCTTCTTAGTCAGAAGACTGGAGGAATACAAGGATTCAGCGTGAGCTGTCAAGTAACACGAGCCTGTTCCACTGGCACTTATAAAGTCACATGAACATAATTACTGGAGGTTTAAAGGGGTACAGGGTAATCAAACCAGGCACAGGCTCTTTATAAATTCACTCTGCTCTAAGAACTTTTATATCAAACTCCAGGCTGCAATGTGTTAGCAGAGAGATGTTGTTAATTTACAGGCAAAGGAGGTCCAACATGCTATAATTTCATTACAAATTTTGTTATATTGAAATCTGCTTGAAATCAAGAGTACATTTTCTGTTTACCTCAGTGAAGGCAGTATTTCACCCTGGCACCATTTTTAAAGTCTGATCTTGCGAGCCCTTGAGGAAACCTGTGTTTGAAAATAATGATAACTATAATGTTCTGATTGCAGTGAGGATTTTGTATATCTCTGCAGCTAAAATACGAAAAAAATTCTTGTACATATTTTTAATCTCATAATTTAAAAACTTTATAGCCAAGACTCATAGTATTTCAATGTTTTGACTGCTGATATTAAACAATGTAACTGCACAGTATTGGAATAGATCAGCTTCCTAAAACATATTAATGTAATAAGCAATCAGCTTAAAATTGTTTGAAATAAACATGTCTACTTACTTAAATAAAGTCAGTTCATTTTCTTTCCCTTTGGTGTGACTTACACCCTTTCCTGAGTACTTTCATCTCTTAGCATAATTAAAACCCACTAAACACTACTTCAGTTCATCATCCCCAACATCACTAACGGATCTTTCCTGCTCTCAGTGATCTGATGATTACGGATAATATTTCTCTACAGAAAAGTCATTCGTATCAGAAGCACATCCCAGAGTAAATTTAATTTGTAACTTATGTGCTGTAAATATAAACACTGCGGTGAAAAGGTTTGTCTTGTTTATGCTTTTATGTAGGCATATTCATTAAACCTGTATTTTCTACGGTTTATGACATTCATTCAAAATTGAAATGTCACACAGTCAGTTTGGTCTATATGACTACAGAGACTTGCTTGCTGATTTTCCTTTTCATTATTACCCATTACCCTGATGTCTCTACTCCATCATGCTTGCAAAAAGTATATAGCATTTACTACTTACAACTTCGTGCATTCTGTGCCTTTAATGGAAGGGGATATTTACCTCCTACAGGAGAGACATTTTATGATTCTTCTGGGAGGCAGCCAGGAACAACTGGGATACATGAACTAGGTTGTCAAATAAGATGCATCTTCTTTCTTTTGTTGTTCAGCTGCTGTTAAAGGTGTGTCTGATTAGCGAGAGACACTTCTTTTGGTTACAGGATAATGTACAGGTATATTTGGGAATGTGGCTCTGTGTAAGCTTGAGGCTGAGTTTTGCCTTTGAACTGCAGTCCGGCAGTGACATGTGATGATGAACAATTCTCTGCCTGGAGAAAGTAGGGTGATTCCTGCAGCACCAGGGAGCTTGTAGAGCCGAGGGCTTTGTCATGCCCTCCATGGCAGAGACAACTGAGCAGCTCCATGGCCTCTGTTTATTTGTAAGTGAGCTGAGAGGTTCGCATCAGTCCCCTTAGGAAGTCTCAGATTAGTTAGAAAGCTTTTTTTGTGCTTTATTCTTACTGAATTGCTTCAAGAAAGAATGCACTGCCTTTCTGCTGACAACCCTGCACTGAGAATGTTCTGTTTTCACCCACATATGCTGATGACACAAAGAGTCAAGACCTGCTCATGGGTAAAAATCTATGACATGATACCTTGAGGAAAGATCCAGACTGGAAAACTCAAGAAAGAGGAAAGAGCAGAAATTAAAGGAACCTTCTTGAGATGCAGGGATCCAAAATTCAGTGCAGAGACGTGAATAGGACAAAACAGAGCCTTCCCCAAAACTGTGGAAGTCTTGTCCAAACAGCACCGAACAGCCAGAGAAAATCAGTTTTCTGCTTTGTCTTCCAAGAATCACTACTGGTACTCCTCCTGTTTTTATTATTATATTATTATAATTACTTACTGGTAGTTGATTCTTGGAAATTCAACACAACAGTGTTGAATGAAAGCATTTACACATCCTGATGAACTGGTAGCTCAATGGATGTGAGAAATTACTAAACAAACTGTGTTTGTTTCTTCCACTACAACTTCAGCTTTTTGTTTCCATCAACGCACTCTTCTAGCAATCTCATTTTACTTTAATGCGATTTTGCAAAATTTTCAGGTCTCTATGAAGTTTTCTGTCTCATTTTCATTTATAGAGGTTTAATCCAATACCTTTGCTCTCAGCATTTTTAATAGTGCTCAGTGATTAGGAAGAGGAATAAAAGTGTAAATCAGAAGCAGCTATCAGCAGTATTAAATCATATCCATCCTGATTCCTTACTGCAGGAGAAGTGCTACCACTGAGTTAAAAAACATGAAGGACAAGGATAAGGATGAGATGGCTGGATTCAGGGCATGACTGACAGCATCTCCTACAGAAATTAAGATCCTAAAGTAACTCATGGCTATTTAAGCCACCCTGGGCTGTGTCTCTCATTCACTGTCTAAGAAGTAATTCAGGCATCACAATTTGTAAAACATTTGCCCACTTTTCAATTCAAATTCTACTTTTATTATTTATAGCTTAATGCTTGAATTCATATTCAGACAGAGGCACTGTTTGTATATTCTGGATGAGTTATGACTCCTGCTAAAGTTCATGGAAAATCTCCAATGGATGTTGATAGGAAGCAAGGTTTCAGCTTTCATATGAAGGGAAGATTTAACAAGCAATGGTTTTCATGTATTTTATAAAAATAAGTAATCACATAACATATGCATAGGGTTTGCTAACATCTCAGTGGGCTTTTGCTGTTAAAGCTGATGTATTGTGGTTTTGGTATAGATTTTAATTGTGTTAAATTTAATTCCTGTGTAATATGAAACTTGATATGTTTAATCAGCAAACAACTGCTATGCCAAAATTAAGTAAATTCAAGTTGGAAATACTTTCCTTCATCATATATTGCTAAGAGTCTGCAAAGTTCTGAGTTATAGAAAGGTAGCTAAGACTAGTTTAAGTTGCCTTAGAAAGAGCTACAGGTATTCCTTTTTCTTATGTATGATGAGTCAGTTTTGAACACTTGGATATAAGAAATACACTGATAAACTGCAGTGAGTCTGAAAAAGGCCAACAAAATATTCAGGTCCAGAGCATTTTCCCTGTGAGAAGCTGAGGGAACTAAGCTTATCCAGCCATGAGCAGAAATGGCTTAGAGGGCACCTGACAGCATCCTTTCCATACCTGCAAGGAGTTTCTGAGTAGGTGGAGAGTGTTTAGCGAGGTTGGTGGCAGGAGGACAAAAGAAAATGGTCGTACATTGGAATGGGAATGGTTACAATTCGACATAAAGATATATTTCTCAGGGCAAGAATGGTCAGGCATTAGAACAGGTTGCCTAAGAAAACAGGGAATTCTTTCACCCGGGAGGACACTGGTGAAAGCTGACTGGAACTTTGTCTGAATTCAGGGCAATTCTGCCTCGAGCAGAAGGCTGGAATAGAAGGTTCAAACATGAATAATTCTATTATATTAGCATGAAAACAACAGACTGCCAGAAGTAATAAGATCTGTTCTACTTCTGTTTATGACTCTTTTGCAAACTTTGAAACACTTAATTTCTAGAACCTCTGGTGAGGAAAGGGGACAAAAGTGATGATTTAAATTTATTCTAGGTTGTACCCATCACTGATGATTTGGTATGATGAAACCTTGGAGAGCTGCCATACTAGACAACCATGACTTTGCCAAGATTCTGAAATCCTACCCACAAATATGAATGAAGATTAAAATTTTCCTAGATTCTTGATCATGAAACCCACATTTTCTGTAACATCTGTTATTTTTAGTTAAAACTTGAGCGGATATGGTAAAATTTGTTGAGGAATTGTTATATGCATTATTCTGCATTTCTCTGATTGCTCTTTTTTCATACGGGGCAGATTCTTCATATTCTCTAAAATGCCATGGTTATTGAAAAACAAGTTCACCATTTACGAAAATCCAACACAAATCACCTAATTCATGCTTCATAACAATGTCTTTTTTTTCTATGTCCATAATCATTAAATTGAGAGAGAATTGGGATTGTTCAGAAGACGAGATTGTTGAGAAGTCTGCAGGGAGATCTTAGTGCCCTTTCCAGTACCTAAAGGGACTCCAGGAAAGCTGGAGAGGGACTTTGGAAAAGGGCCTGGAGTGACAGGCAAAGTGGAATGGCTTCCCACTGCCAGAGAGCAGGGTTAGATGGGATATTGAGAAGGAATTCTTGGCTGTGAGTGTGGTGAGGCTCCGGCACAGGGTGCCCAGAGAAGCTGTGGCTGCCCCACCCCTAGGAGTGTCCAAGGCTGGGCTGGATGGGGTCTGGAGCAACCTGGGATAGTGAAAAGTGTTCTGCCTGTGGGAGGGGGTCAGAATTAGATGATTTCTAAGGTCCCTCCAACCCAAAACCTTGTTATGATTCAAAGATTCTTTGAGTCATGATTTTTTTCCACCAGCTCCAGAAGAAATATTGTGACTTCCATACTAAGCATTGAGTAATTTGGGTATGCTCATAAAGTTAATAAAGTGAGAACTTTGCTATGCTACCCAGAGCATCTGTTACTATGTATAAAGCTGAATTTTCTTTCTTTTGCACTCTCTTTCCCCTCACAGCAGCGAATTAAACAGGGAAAGAAAAAAAGTTAATTAAATTCAGATAGAGTGTGTCAAGCATTGTCAAGATTTCAATGACTACTTTAATCAGAAGTAAAACCCATATTGGTTAAGATGTGTAGTAATTAAAAGTCTTTCAAAGAAAAAAAAAGTTTTGATAAGGAAAATTGTACTGCATCACTAAACCTTCATCAATTTGTCAAGTACAAAATGTCAAAGCTGATGAATACACCTAATTGACATTAGCACTAACATAGAGTAGAACACCAGAGAAAATAAGCAGAAATTTAACTACCATTTTCTCTTCCTCCTTTGATGTTTTTATAGATGGATAAAGCAGCTCTAGGTAAGGCCACTTACAACAGCTCCTGTCAGGGAATTTTGGATTTCACTGTATGGAATAACAGTCACTAAGACACAGGATTCTTGCCAATTTTTTTTCTTTGTGGCACTAATGAGGATGTCTATCTGCTCCCCAGCACTTTGCACCTCATCATGACTTGTTATGTCCTCTTATTATCAGCACCCAGGTAGCAGGCAAGAAAACTGAAGTACACCAGGGTGACATGACTTCTTCAAGGTCTCACATGTCATTGACCATGTAAAGACTTTAGAGCTACTGAGTCCTAGATCTGGTCTATCTGCAAGGCTGCTGCTAATGCTGTTTAATGTTATTTTGTCCAATGTTGATATCATCCTATTTTTCCATGACTTATTCATAGCATCAAAACATTTGCATCCAAATAATGTCCCTTAAAAGCAGGTATATTGCCTTCACTGACAGCTAAGTACTAGTAAATTGAATTAATTAAAAAAATAATTATAATCCTTGGTGAAGTCGATTATTGGTGTGTTAAAAAATTAATTAAAACAATACTTTGAAATAACATGCTGTTCCATAAGGATCACTGTCAGTGTTTACTTTTTCGAGGGAAGATAAAGTCACTATGTGTGGATGTCATTAAAATAGCAAATTTTACAGGGAAAACTATAGATGAAGACAATATAAACAACAAGAGGAAGTTAATAACCAGGAATTCAGCTGAATGAATTTCCTTGAATTTGTATTTTGTGTTGCTCATATACCACCAGTCCCTTGAGCTGTCTTGACTTCTGTAAAGGCTAGGTCATTTGGTCTGTAATCCTAGGCATAGAAAACAAAGTGTTCTTACTGGAACCAGATGTTGGCTTTGTTACTGCAAGATATATAAAGAAATCCACTTCCATCAAGCAATAACTTACAAAAAATTCAATCAGTTATGTAAATCTGATACAGTCAGATGCAGCATTTAACTTAAACTGTGGCTCTGGTTCTTGGGATATGTTACTGAGCTAACTCACACCATCAGTCTGGTGTTCCAAGGAGCTCCAGAGACACACTTAACAGCTTCTTCCTTTACCTTCCTCTTTGCCTCTTGAAATATCTCCCACTTTTTCCCCAGTGAATGGACACTGGAGCAGAAGTTTTTGTGCTCTTTGAGAGCCGCAGTCCCTCACATTCACTTGCAAAATGTTTGTTGAGTTGCATATCTAATACTGCCTTCTTTTCACGGTTCCTGCATCTTCATCTAGTAATGTCTTGTGATCATTTTACCAGTCAGATAGTTTAAAACATAGTTTTACATAGGTGTTTTATTACAATTTTAGCAGGCAGTGTTCAGATAGGTCCACACAGGACCACACAGGACAGGTGTGTGTGCACATGCCTGTAGTGCAGCACAGGGAAGGAAGGACTGAAGAAATTTAGTGGGAGTCTCTTTGTCTGAAGATTGGATGATAAATGTGCTTCTCTTGAACTTGGATCATAGAATCATAGCATCATTTAGGCTGGAAAAGACTTCTTGGATGATTGGGTCCAGCAATTAACTGAGCACTGCCCAAGCCCACAACTAAACCATATCCTTGAGTGCTAGAGTTAGGTGTCTTTTAAACCCCTCTAGGGATGGTGACTCTGCCACTTCCCTGGGAAGCCTGTTCCAGAGAGTGACAGCCCTTTTTTGCCGTCTAATATCAACTCTAAGCCTCCACTGTGACAACTTGAGATAAATGTCAGCCTGGGTGTGGAGCACATTTGGAATTCCTTGCGAATTTACATTCTGTGGCTTTCCACTGGTGCTGTAAACAGTGTAGAGTTGTTAAGTACCTGCAGTGGACACAGAACGAGGGATAGGCAAGAAAATGGATAGAAAAGATGAAGAAATAAAACCAAAGAGAAGGAAATGGGTGCTGAATTTTAAAGTACATTTCAGTATTAACTCATATAACTCAACACCAGGAGGAAAAGCAAAGTATTCAGCAAACATAAGCAGAAAAGTGGAACAAATCTTGAGTCAGATTGATGATACCTCAGCGACTGTATTTCAAAGGGATTTAGATGGTTATACCCTACATTACACAGAAAGTGTGATAACCGTGCAAGTAAATGTTAATTTCCATGGAAATTACAACAATAAAGCACTTTGAGGTACTATCTTTCATGCAGCAAAGGTCCCAGGGTACTTTACTATTCAAAACAATTTAAAACAGTGACAGACAACGTTTTCTGTATTTGATTTAAAATCAGCAATGAAAACCAGATTTTGCATTTCTAAAAATGATAAACATTCTGCCTTCAGAGACAAAACTTTATCTATAGTGCCTCTGATTCCACCAGTCACCCGAACTCTGCACTTCTAACCTGCCTCTCTGCCTGCTGATGCTGCTGGACAGACCTCCCATCTGTTACTGAACATCAACCCTCCCTAAGGCAACAGCTTTACAGCACTGAGAAACTACAAAATGGTACTTACAGTTCACTCTTCCTTTGTGTCTAGGTCTGTTGGTGGAGAAGCAAATGTCTTCCAAAACAACACTTCAACTGCATACGGCACCAGGGCACTTCCTTGGGGATATCAGTCTTCATCTTGCAATACTCCAGAACTCAGCTCTTGGACCTCAAGATCCTTACTTGCTCATTTTTTTTTTGCATCATTCTCACATTAGGTACCTCTGCTGTTTAAAGGTCTGTACTGGAATAATTCTTCATAAGCTTGGCCTCAGTAGACCCAGACTGTAGCAAACTGTGTTTTAATTTCTCATCCATTTAGAAAGCCTAAAGTCTTTTCTACCTTGTATTTGGGTACATTCACATTGGCTTTTTTTGTTGATGCTGAAATTTTCATGATTCTGGAGAGGTAACTTTGAAGGGCTGAGGAACATCTAGATGCTCTCTTGCTTACTTTTCTTTATTACATTGATGCCATGTTTCATCAGCTGCAGATCTTCAGGATTTTTCATTACACTGATATCACATTTTATTAGCTGCAGATCTTGTCTAAAACCTTTTGCACACTAAGTTTGTTCTAAACGTAAATCCTCCCTAAATGCTGTGGAATTAATTCTTATTAAGTTTTATTCAAATCTAGGATAGAAAAAAAGCAGGTAGCCTGATGGAATGTTCTCAAAAGAGCTTACTTGTTATTAGTTGCCATTTATTTTAATATCAGTATTTGAAGGGCTTCACCTATTTTGTAGCTATTTTTCTGGGAGCAATCATTTGCTATGCAAAGGCATTCCTTGTGTCTGAAAACAAACTAGAATTTGAGAATTTTAATACAGATTACATGACTAATTCTTGTAAATTTTGCATTAGTAAGAAAGATGTTTCTCTTTCTGTTGGTGAGTTAAACCGGCATGGTTCAGTTGTTGGCACAAGGACTGGGTGGGATCCACAGATCAATCACATCCTATTTTTCCTTGACAAAAAAATCTTTTATGGAACATATCATCTTGAGTGTGATCCCACAGCACATACAGGACAAACAAAGGATAAGACCCAGCCAGCACGGATTTAGGACAGGTGTGGAGGATCAGCCCTCCCTTTGGCCTGTCCGTCAGGCTGACCCCTCCTCCCTCGTGTGGGGCTCCTCCTGTGAGGTTGAAGTCTGAAAACCCTCCCGCCTTCTGGTAGGTTCTGCAGTATTCGATGTTCAGTTGGTTGTATTACATGTCAATTACGTTGTACCCCTCCCCTCCATAATTTTGATTGGACCCTCAGACCCTCAGACCCC
>VZRR01007843.1:287622-322281 GCA_013398015.1 Oreocharis arfaki | reverse complement strand
CTTTTTTTTTTTTTTTTTTTTAAATGCTCCCTAATCTAGGGAAAACAATAAATAGAAGGAACAGCTTTCAGATTTCAATATACTATCTCTCCAGAAGAGCAAAATAGTTAGCATTACCAGACAACAGCCCATCATGTCTAAACAATAATCACATAAAAATTCAGTAAGGAAAATAATTTGAAATGTGATCCAGTGATCACTGGCCTCATCTTTCCAAGACAATTTGGAAATATACCAAAGCTTTTCTATTTGTTTTCTAAATCACAGTCTATTTGCAAGTCTGATGACACAAAATGTTGTGTGCTATGTTTCCGAATGATCGTATTTTATTTTTCTTAAATTGGACAGGAAATAATTTTGACTTTTTTTTTTTTTTTTCCCCATAGGGAGCACAGTGTCTTAGGACTTGATGTAACTTGAATAAGAGTTCACAGCCCTAGTGTCAGTGGGCAACAGAACACTACCAAAAACTGAATAAATTATCAGGCAAGTAAGATATTTGCAAAGAAGATGAGGGCACGGGAGTTTTAGCAATATTGAGAAGAAAAGGGCTTACACCTGAAATACTGCAGACGAGTAAACAGTGGTATTTTGAGAGAGGTTTTCTGATCTCTGCAAGACTGAAGACCTTGGTAAACTAAAACATACATCTCATCTCTATGATGGTGAAGAGAGCCTTTGACATTTGCTCAAGGTCCCAGCTGCCTTTTGCGCCCTTGGTGTTGGCCCATGGTTACTGAGGATGAAGATGGTTTAGGAGAAGACTGAAGAAGGTCAGTGAGTACAATGTCTTTTATTTTGTCTGAAATTGAAGAGTCCTGATGTAGATGTAAAAACACCCAGAATGAGAAAAACAGACTATTGGGGAAAGTTTCTGCCATGGAGGTTGTGGTAGGATATGAGATTAACTACAGTAAAATGCAGAAGTTGAAGAGAAATTTCCATACAGACTTAAGGGGAAATTTATGTAGAATAAGATGAACTTTCCTTTGTTTCAGGGGGAAAAGCTATCCTAGAGACTAAACAGACAAGGAAGTCAACACAATATGGCAAAACCCAGAGAGAATTTAACTGCCAGCATCAAAAGCAACACTAAAACAGATAAAGGTGGAATGAAGAGTCTGAGGTCTGACCAGAGCTCCTGGGCAGTGTGTACGTATTTTCTGTGAAAGCACAAAGATCATTACAGTGAAAAGTCTGGAGTTTTGTCCAAACCTCAAACACCACTGGTGCTCTGCAGGAAAAACTCTGTTTGAGAAATATCTTCCTAAAGAAGACAGCATTAAAATTAGAAGACAAACTGATACTGGACATAATTAAGGATTTTCTGATGCCAAAAACTGGATTATCAATTATTATTTTGTTTTCTTAATAGTACCATGCTAATCAGTGCAATCTGTTCAATGTGAAGTAAACATAATCTTTTCATTTACTAGCATCAAAATTATGAAAAGATACAGAATACTTTGATATAGCTATGCCCATAAACATGTGTACTAGCTATATCAGCTTTAAGAAATGAAAGTTTCTTGCCTTAAACTCTGAGACAGCAGACAGGAATGTTGTGCAACTGCTGTTCAACTGCTTACAGCAGGATTGCTCTACAGCTGTGGTGGTGATTTTAAGAAATAAGGGGTGCAAGGCTTTTGGGAGGGCATCTGGCTTTTTATTACGCTAGTATATGTACTTGGTGGGGGGAGAAAAGGGAATTTTAATTGTGCAAGTCCTTCTTTATGCATGAGGAGTTTGTATGATAGTTTGCTTGTTTTGTTTTAATAGTTAAATAAAGAGTTTTAAAAAGGTGTAAGGGTTTACCATAAAGAAATTTAACAGGTTATGAGAAAAATCCAACATATGCCAGGTGTTCAGGCATTTCTATTCTTTGGTCTATTTTTTCAGGAAACCCAAACCAAATATTTGTTTTATGAGATTTCAGTTTTCCCAAGAGCGGTCTTCACTTCTGCCAACAGATGGGAGTAGAGTCAAGGAAATAGTGAGCTGCTGGTGTTAGCATAGTGTTCAGGCCACTAAGGCATACTTCATAGGACGGCAGAAAGAACACAAAGTGCTGTGTTTAGAGTGTGAGGGAGAAATTTCCCTAATAAATTCTCAGAAGATAGGTCTCAGTCAGAGAATATACACAAAACAATACTTTATATCTTCAATGTAATCTGGTTTTCAACCTAAGCATCCTGAATTGCGCCACGTGTTGCCACCCACTCTCCAGTCATCCTATAGAGCAGTGTTCAGGAGGAAGAAAGCCCAGAACTCTCGGTCTTCCAGTGAAAAGATGATTCATGAGCACAGAGAAGCCATCAAGGTCATCCAATCTGACTTCCTCTAACAGTGACCAGAGAGGAACTGATCTTGCGTTAAAAGCTTTTAATTACAGTAAACCAAACCATTTATATTCTTTTCAGGTGAATGCACTTTCTGGTACATCTCTTTGAATGGTGATTGCTGGCTAGTCCAAATGAGGGTTTGGGGAAAGACGTGTTTATAAATAGCTTCTATTACTAGAAGATTTGCGTGTTCTGCTGCATCTTTAAAGAAAAATTGATTTTTTGGCTAAGCAGAGAGCAGAACACTGTAGCCTTCAATAAACTCACACAGATTTAACTGCCCTGTGTTTTAGCTCTTGGGTCAATGTCTATTCCCATTTCCAGCATATGCTCTAAGATTTGGAACACTCTTCTGCAGTACCTGCATTTCTCCACTGACTAATTAAACAGGGTGGTCAGAAGCACACCTGATTTAAGCATCCCAAATACCTAATAGGATGGGATTGGGTCACAAAGATGTAGTCTTGACTAGTGAATTGAAAAAGATTTAATCAGAATGTGTCTGAAGAATAGTTAAAATTATTTTATTTTCAGAAGCTGGAAAGCTTTAAAATCACTTATATAGTCCATTTGTCTTAAAACTTTCATGTCTAGACATGAACAAAATGTAGAAATTTCAGGCCTGTGTGATCTGACACATGCTTAACTATTAAATGCCTTTGAGAAATTGCATACTTAAATGAATTCCTATCAAATTTATTGACAAATTTAACACATTCCCTCAAAATATTTTGATTTAATTGAATCAACAATTCCGAGTGAAAGTATTTAACTATGTCCCTGTCAGAAATCACTCAAGTGTCTGTTACATCTACATGAAAGGACTTATGTCAGCGCGGGATTACAGCAATGCATCAGAAACTTGTACCAACACCGATGAATTTCCAGTGATAGTGGAATAAGTCACATCCCTGGCACATCATGAAGCTGTGTAGTGGGTTGGTCACCTCTTTGAGAAAGAGGCCAGGGCATCGGAATTATCCCCTTCTGTCCTTCAGGAAAGCAATTGGGAGGATAATGGCCACAAGCAGTGACCAGAATTTCCACTTTACCGCCTTGCATGAGGTGATCTTGACTGAACAAAGTGTAAAACGTAGGAACACGGATGAACATGCCTAAAGTTAAGGTCACCATCATGGACCATTGCCCTTTTTTTACTCCTGTCATTGAGCAGGAATGCCAGTGATTTGTCTTTGCTTCTCAGAATGGATACACTGGCTCTTAACTTTTGTTCCCAGAATGAAAGTCTGGAATCATTAATACGAAAATCAATTTTTATTAGCAACTACCAAAATTATATTCCCATTTTATTAGCATGTAGTTTTATGAATATGTCAGAAAAAAACCCTTCTTCCAGTTAATGATTTCTGTTCTGTGTGCCCTTAATATAAAACTTCCAAATCTCATTAGCAGAACCAGCCATTGAAATGCACAATGTTAATAAAGCACAACGGAAAACTGCTGATACAGTAAATTTGGAGTACAAATGTGGTAACTTTCATAATCACAGCGGAAAATTGAGTACTGATGGTGTATACTATTATCTTGACTAATATGGAGAATACCTTGGCAGATGAAAGACTATAGGAATATACTTTTTGTTCTGTGAGTTGAGGGAATCCAACAGTTCAGTGGATCTCTTAGAGACTGAGATTTAATTAGACTTTTGCAGAAATCCACTGCTCAGGTGTGGTCTTTGCATTCACAGAGATGATCATGTCAATCCTTTAAGCGTATTTTGGGTTTTTTTCCAAGTATGTTATGTAGGATTTTAGGTATGAGATACTTTGTTCCATAGCTTGATTTGTAATCCATGATTTATCTGGTAATCAGGGGGATTTAGCCTCTTTTTAAAAGCTGAAGTCCATGAGCAAAGCTAGTTAATCTGTTTACACAAATATATATTAGCCATATGCACAGCTCTTTGGATTGCTTCCCGTACTATTCCCTGGGTACCAGGAAGGCAAACAGTTTTGGTAAGATTACTGAGAGAGGACATAAATAGAAACTGGGGTGGGAATTAGCTGTTCTAGCTGGACAAATAGAAGTAGGTAACAACAAACAAATGAAAGTAGACCTAAACAGCTGGATGTCTACATGTCAGTTTGCTACCAAAATCGTATTTTAGCCAATGCTGACAGCTCATTTAGTCTTAGGGTCTCAGTGTCCATTTGTCTGCTCTGATGTGAGCTGGGTGATTCCAAGATTCTGGATCCCGCCATCAGTGGCCAGGCTCTCAGCCCAGATATCCCCAGTGCTATTGGTTCTCTCCCAGCTGGAAATGAGCAGGCAGAGCCCATCACAAAGGTAACTGGAATAAGGATGGCTGAACACCACACTCTTCTGGGTCTGAAAACAGGTTTGGCTCAAGACAAAGCTGGTCTGGTCTCTGCTTATGTATTGTCAAACACATGCCCATCTGTACAAATACTCAGTGGAAGAGCAGTTGTCTACGGCACGTTATGTGAGCAGCAGAACAACAGAGCTGTTTCACATTAAATGATGACTCATTGTAACACATATGATGTTACAATGATGTCCAATGTTGTTGGACATTCGGAAATGGTAATTTTCACTGCTGTACCACAGTTTATGCTAAGCCTTCTACAAAACTCCGGCATGGAGTTGATAAACCCACTGAGTGATGAGTCCTTTGAGATATTGCTGAACCAAGGTTAAGAAAAAAAGCCCAGTGAGAGCCTTACACTTCATCATTTTTTATTCTGGGAAGGCAATGTTGTGTGTGGCAGGACTTCAGCTGTATTTAAACAGAAACTGATACATTATTTCCTTCAGAGAAGTACAGAACCTCTTCTTACTAGTACTGCTAATTAGACAGTGAGGAATGTATAATGAAAAAATAATGACCATTTTGCCAGTCCCTAGTTTCCTGGGATGGGGAGAGGGAGCAGGAGATTGCAAACACCATTAAGATGTTTGTTTCACTCATTTTGTATTTGAAAACCAGGGCTAGAGAAATGCTGTTTGAAAGTAAGGGCACACATTTTCAAATTTACAGTGTGGCACTTACAGGGATTTCACTTGAAGTGGAGGACTTCTGGATTTCGAACTTGAGAAATCTGCCTGATAACATTTGCTTTTAAACCTGACAAAGTGACTGATGCTGTTTCCTGAAAGAAAGCTTCTACGTTACCCAAACAAAACCTATGAAAATTCTTTTTGTACTGATTAAGCAAAAATTACCCTCATAACTGTGTTGTGTAGCAGAGTCTTGGCTCAGAATATGAGCATACCTCATCAGCTGTCCTGTCCTGCATTATACCTTGAACAGGTTTGTTTTTTTTTTCTGATAAATGGATTCAGAGTTTGTTTCCAGGTGAAATGACAACAACATTGCCCTGCTGACTCTGCCAGAGTGGGATTACCCCTTGTGAAGTCACACAAAGGAAGGCAGTAATATTTTAAACTGGAAACACAAAGTTTCCTGGGGTTGCCTGACAGGACCCTGTGTTTCACAGAATCACAGAATAGTTTGGGTTGGAAAGGACCTTAAAGACCATCTTTTTCCACCCCCTGCCATGGGCAGGGACACCTTCCACTAGACCAGGTAGCTCCAAGCCCTGTCCAGCCTGGCTGCAAACACCTCCAGGGACAGGGCAGACACAGCTTCTCTGGGAAACACCTGTCTCCTTCTTTGTAGATTCTCAAAACCCACCTAGACAGAGTTGTGTGCAACCTGTTTGAGGTGAACCTCCTATAGCAGAGGTGTTGGACTAGATGATCTCCACCCTTCCAGTCCCAACCTTCTATGATTCCATGGATCTGTGACATCTTCTTCAGGATGAGTCTGTGGATCACCAGCAGATTTGGGAACCATCTCTGGAACCAGAAGCCTGATTGTGGAAGCTAAACACACCAAGGTTACTAAATCCACAGAGGAAAAAATGGTCTCGACTAAGAAATCATTGTATGCGCTACGTGCTCTGAAACCTTGGTCTACACAACTGCTGAAAACCCTCTTGCTGGCCTGAGATATCCCAGATCTCTTTGTAAATACATTTACCCACTCATTGAAGAGAAGCCCCAATGGAACCAAACATGGCAGCTGTATTTGCATTGCAGCTGTACTGATACAGAGTGAAAGGAGCAGAAAGAGAATAACAGAGTAATTTTCTCCCCTGAAAAATCCCAGGGCAATTTAGCTTTGCAACTACACTTCCTTACCCTACCCACTCCTCCAAAAACCACCTAGGGAATAAATCCTTTCCTGTGAAAAAGGACAGATCTTCCATGGTGACAAGTAGTTGGAACCCTATTTTTTTTCTCCAGCTGCAAAAACATTTCTAACTATTATTAAATGCTTTACCTTTTTTTATTCTCCTGGCTGTTTGCTTGAGTTTTCCTTCCTCTGTGCCCTTGTATTCCCTTGAGTTTCCCACATGCTATGAATCACTGTCCCTCATCAAATGAATGCTTTATTATCTTACTTCTTAGTCTGTTATTTTGACAACTTTTCTTTATTTTTTTTTTCTTATTTTTCTGTGTTTTGTGTTGTTTATTTCTATAAATGAATCTGTAGTAACTGGGCTCTTTCTAACAGAAATCAACAATTTGTTCCACAAGCACTAAGGAGAGTTATTAAAGCTTTTCAGATGTTGAGAATTTTTCCTTTCATGCTTTCTGTTTTTAAATATAGGATGAAGAGGTTATATATTATTTACAGTACAATTTGTTTTATTATCCTTCATTACTCCCAACGATGGTAGATGAAGGCTGCAATGCTGGGAAGCCCCAGCAACTTCCTGGAGTACCTATCCTTTTACCATGCATTATAAATTAGATAATGAATTACTAAAGAACCAATTTGTGTTTTTCTGAGCAAGTTAGGCACTGGCGACTCTGCTGATACTCCTAATGTTCTCTTTAAAGACCAAAATGCTGATATGGCCAGGAAAGCTTTTCAATAGCTCTGCAGCATGCAAACTACGCAAAGAGTGACCTCCAGGTCTGAGATAAGCGCAGCACGGCTCCTGCAGAGTCAGACAGAAAATGAAACCTTTTTGGCTCATCTGCCTTCAAAACCCTCAAGATTCCCATTTTAATAGTTATATTTTATTTATAGAGCAGCTGCCTACCGGGCTAACCCTACTTGTGCCGGACATTCGGTGTAAAAATTTCTTCATCTTCTTTTCTTTCACTTCAGTAGGCTTTCAATCTTCCTTTGTTTGCCCCCTCAACTTTTCTGCCTCAGATCCCACCTCACTATCACATGTTTTCCAGCCCAGCATCCCCACAAACTTAATTCTAATTTTAGGAAGGAAGTTCTTTTTATAGTAAAAAAATAATTATGACTTTTAATGTGACAGTAGTTGTAAATGTTGAAAGTAATGAGGAAAGTTTTCCTTTCTCAAAGCATCTGCCTTTAAGGAACTAACTCAGGGCTCCAGTTCACAGTTTTTGAAGTGCCCTTCAGCATGCACTTTGTTTTTGGGGAAATGTAAGCTGTGGTAGGTATACACCCCTGGATTCATCCCTCTTCACTTCCAGTGCCTCACTGAATCATGCGGATGCCCCGGGCTTCTTCTCTTATCAGCAGTGAAAAATATAGATAGCTGCAGAAGATATTTTATTCAGTCTTAAATTCTGGTTCAATTCCTGCAAATGTCTGTTCAGTTCAATAGTAATAGACAATGTCCAGAATGGTCAAACTTCCCCGAGATATCCTCAACAGGTAGGATGAACCTTTCTCCAGGGGATCATTTCCTCTCATCCAGCTGGAGCCAACTTCAATTCCCATTGCATGGTCCAGGAAAAAAAGACTCTACAACTTTTACTTTGCATCTGGTAGTTAGCAGCAACAGAAAGCAGAAAGAAAAAAAAAAAAAGTTCCGAATCTTCTACTATATTTAGCTATTTTTCTTCCATGGTATTATTATTCATAAGACTTTCTTAAATGGAAAATTAATAAGAAAATAATACATTACACTCTTTCTGTCACAGAGATGTGTGAAGGGCTTGGTGGAACACCTCCAGCATTCGCCTGAAAACCTCACTATTTAATGCACTTCATTTTAATACCAATTCTCTCCAGAAATTCTTGCTGCAATTAATTCAAACCATCTAAATTTAAAGCATACTAATTAGGCAGCCATCAAAAGGGAAAGTCTACCCTTCCAGGAAATTGGAGCCTTAAATATAGCTCTCATCATTTAACTATTTGGATTTTAAAGGGAAGAAAGGTATCTTCCTGGGCTCTAGAGATATATGAGCTCAGGCACTCACTATAAAACAGGATAAAGCTCTGTATTAGTCTGGGTGAATAATGTGATTTCTATTACATTTCTACCTTTTTTTAGCTAAAAAAATTTAAGTAGGATTGTAAAAGGTTCAGTACCAACAGAGCAATCTGCCTTTTCTTGCATAGTGCTCATGAATTGAAAAGCATTGAGTTAGACTGGTTATCTCAAATATATAAAAAAAAAAAAAAAAAAGAAGGTTAAAGAATACCTCCAGCTTCTGAAAAGGGCTCACAATGTGGTCCCAAACTGTCTAAGAGACATTTGCAGCACTGCATGTGGCCAATGAACTCCAAGAAACGAGTTTCAGAAGACTGTGTAAGATCTCCTGTTTCATGGTCTTTGACAAAAAAGCAGCTCAGGAAATTTAATTTAATTTAATTACAAGTTTCCTCGAAAGAAATCCTAGTTTCTTTTCTGGTTTTTATTTTTATTCACTCATGGCCTAACATAAAACCTGTGAGGACTCAAACTGAAACTAATGGTGTTGCAGGCTCTCCCTTGCGCTGTAACCCCACCTGACGAGGCAAGATGTGAGCTGGAGAACTTGTCCTATGAACTCTTCTTAAACTGAAACTTTTTCAAATTGCTTGTCCAAGAGGTAAGTGGAAAGCTGTCTCCTTTCTTCTCTTTTTTCGCACAGTCCATAGAAATGGACCTATGAGGAGAAATTTATATGAATTTTTTTTTTTTTTTTCCCTTGTCCTGTCTCCAACTCCCAAATACAGCCGTTCCTTTAGAAACACATGAAAAGCTCCACGATGCCTTAATATCAGTTTCTGGGTAAGCCAAACAGGGCTCGCTTAAGAATTTGAGTTGGAGGATTACATATTGCCATTTTCCCCTCTTCCAAAACCACAGTCATGTCACAATGACATGAGTAAATATGGTCAGCAGGACACAAAGAAAACAGCATTCAAAGACTCTTTCATTCTAATGAAATTTGGACTTGAATTAGCTGACAGTTCAGGTAAAATACAGTCATAAAGATACAGTTGACCTGCACCCTAATGAGGCAATATCAAGTTGGGTGAATATATGATTGATGACCTAATCTCCTCAAGTATTTTTCTCTTCCCACCATTCCCACAAAAATCTTCATCAATCCATACCAGTGCTATTGAATCTAATATGCACTGAATTTGAGGAGGCTGGTGTAAGATCTAATTACTCTGGTCATCTGATGGAGGATACCTTTGGAGGTGTCAAATTAATGTCAACCTAAAAGAGATACAAGCAACTACCATTGTTAATGGCTTGTTTTCTTCTGCTCATGCTTTCGAGCTTTATAATGCTTGAAAATTGCAAGTCTTTATTATTATTATTATTAATTAGTTAATAATTTAGTACTTTTCTATTTGGGGAAATACATAGGTGTTTTTTTCAACTTTTCTTAAAAATGTTCAGTGACCGGTCTGGACAGTGGTTACATTGGATCTTTAGCTGTACATACACAGCATTAGCATTACATTTTTTTAACATTCTGCTTAAATGACAGAACCACATGTAGGCGCCTGTTGAATGCACACTCTGTTTGTGCATGCACACTGCAGGTAAGCACCTCTTCTGCTTTCAATTTCAGTAGGTAAATGTGCTGATTTCAGTTGGAGTAGAGTTAATTTTCTTCCCAGTGGCTGGTATGGAGCTGTGTTTTGGGTTTGTGCTGAGCACAGGTTTGATAACACAGAGATGTTTTTGTTATTGCAGAGCAGGGCTTGCACAGAGCCAAGGCCTTTGCTGCTTTTTGCACTGCCAGGCTGGGGAGGGGCTGGGGGAGGTTGGGAGTTTGCAGGGAGGCACAGCCAGGACGGGTGACCCCAAGTGACCACAGGGATATTCCAGACCGTGAGACATCATGCTCAGTGTATAAAGTGGGGGGAAGAAGGAGGAAGGGGGGATGCTTGGACTGATGCCATTTGTCTTCCCAAGTCACTGTTACCTGTGATGGGTTCTGGCTCTCTGGAGGTGGCTGAACACCTGCCTGCCTGTGGAAAGCTGGGAATTAATTCCCTTTTTTGCTTTGCTTGTGTGCAAGGCTTCTGCTTTCCCCATTAAACTGTCTTTATCTCAACCCATGAGTTTTCCCGCTTTTACCCTTCCAGTTCTTTCCTTGATCTCACTGGTGGGAGAGTGAGAAAATGGCTGCAATGGTCTGGGGGCTGGATGGGGTTAAACCGCAACAGTCAAAAAACCTGGTCATTTTAAACCTTCTTCACATCCCAGAATTCATCAGAAACACACGTGGGGCTGGCATCTTTGCTATCCTGTTTTGAAGTTCTACATACATAAAGTGGTGTTGATATTTATGTCTCTGAATTATTTTGAACCTTGTAAAACAGAAGAGTCAAACTGCTGCAAACAACTCATGTGTCTTTGCAATATTTCTTGATCACAGCATTATGGAACAATCAGCCAGAGATCATTACATATCAGTGGCTGTGTAAAGTTTTTGATCTGCTTCTGTGCTTTCCTAATTCCTGATACGCGCAACAAATGCCCGGGAGTCCTTTGAAATAATTTTAAATTCAGGTGTTGTAATTTCACCTTCTCATAACAAGTTATATTATAACTTGTTATCAAGTTGTCACTCTTAAAAAGCATTTATGGGATTTCCTGATGAGTTGCCCTAAAATTTGTGTACAGTCTGAGCTTTTGTCAGCCAGATGTTTAAAGCAAAATGGCCACCAAACATCTCATTTTCAGCTTGAAGGTTTTCTTTCAGTCTTTTCTCTTTTCCTTAAAGGCGTCAAAAACACTGTGAGAGAAAAACAAATACCTTTTTTTTTTTTTTTGAAACAATTATTTTATTCAGTAATGTCTTGTATAAAGAGATTTTTGACAGGAAGCTTTTCCATAAGTGTAAGTACTTTTGTAGTATTTGAGTATTTTTAACATCTGCTTCTTTTTTTTTTTTGTCTAATCATTATCCTGTTGATACCAGTTATTACTTTGCCATAGAATTTATCTTTGTGCCATATCTATGACTTAAAAGACGGAGATTCCATGAAGCAGAGTTGTATCAAGCTTCCAATTGCAACAGATCAAGAGAAAATGTGTCTTAAGATGAGCTGATTGCAATAGTATATATTCAGTGATGAAGTCATGAGCCAATGGTTTAAAATCATTGACGAAATTTGTATTTAAAAAAAAAAATTCTTATTCATGCAAACAGTGCAGTAGATGATCATGGTAAATATGAGTTAATATCTCACACAAGGAAAATCTGAGTATATCTCATCACAGCTGCCAGATCAGAAATTTGGAATCTTATCATGCCATTGCATTTTTACTTCTATTTTTTTTTTCAGCGTTAGTTTGGCATTTCCTGCAGTTAGTCTCTGTTGGATCACCTGTTGTTCTTTTAAGTGATACAACTGCTTTACTCCTCAGTGAAGGAACCCATATGCTGTATAATCTGCTCCTCCCTGCTATGGTTCTATCTTGATTTTTATCTTAGATATTCAAGAGTCTTTTATACCCAGGTCTCTTTTAGGCAAGTTGATCTCAGTGAAAATTTTGGGAGCGTATGAGCTAGATTCAGTAGTTATAGGTTTGATTCTTGTGGTGCCTAACTTGACTGACAAGTTTAAAATGCTAAAAATTCAACAAAAGAAACAAAATAAACAAAAAAACCCCTTGTTTTCAAATGCTTACATAGCTTAAAAACAACAAACAAATAACAAAAATCTTGCCATCTGCTTCATACATTTTAAAGAAATGATTTTTAGAAAAGGGAAAAATTATTGAGTAAAAATATGGAAGAATATAAACCTTGAGAATTGAAGCTCATTCTCTGGTGCCTATAGACTAAAAATAGTGTGAAATGATTTGCCCTTAGTTTTATATTCAAAATGGTTCAAGCACAATATTAATGTTACCACAGATATTCCGCGAGTGTCAAGTTTCCTATAAAATAGATACAAGAATGTTTAGATAAGACTTTGCAATTGGAATGTATAAACAGTTTGATGGACTTGCTCGCTTCCCAGTTACTTTCTATCAAAATGTTTAAATCATACAAACTTTTCTCAATAAATTAGATACAAACGCTTATTTGCTATCAAAATAGATAATAAAATTTCTCTTTATTAAAAAATATTAATAAATAATGCTACACTGTAGATTTCTGTTTAAAAATAATTTGAACATTGGTACATTCAAAAAAAGAGTTTATAATTTGGTTCCGGTAGCCAAATTATTATTGCTTAACGAAATGTTTACAGATTGTATTTATAACAAGAATTTACAGAATATTTTAAAAACAAACAAGAAAATTAATATCTTGAAGGATTAAAGCTGTCCATTTGAACAATAAAATCAAAGCCATCTGATTGAAAAAAGTGCAGAAGGAAATTAAAAGGATAAAATTTTAAGCTGTTATATATTTTTCTTTCAATTTTTGTAAATGTTTCAATAAACAGAAAAATTTATGATTCATTTCAACATACAAATTATCTTTAACTGTTTCTCAAACCATACTGTTTCTCAGTCAGCATATCAGTTGAAAAGACTATTGACAAACACGTTTTGTTTTCAAGCAATCGATGAACCACTGAAAAAAAAAATCCTTCAAAAATAATTCTTTCTTTGAAACAAAGGCTGCACAATAGTCCACCTACAAAAGGGAGAACAGCTAAAGAAATAATAGTAGAATTTTTATTATTTGAATATTTTAAGACAGAAGAAGTACACCTGTGTTTTCCTTAGGGAATATTATAGCTCAGCCTCTGTCATTGGATTGGTAAAGTCAGCAGCACTGTTGTACTCACAACTCAACATATCACTGTGGACACAGAAGGCTAAGTGGTCATCTCCCCTCTTCTTGACCAAATACGTACATAGCCTCTTAACTAGAATATTTTTTTACCTGTAAACCATCAAAACCACCCCGAGGGCTCTTTTTTGGTCAATTAAACTCAGCTTCTAAAATAAAACTTCATTTTTTTTTTTTTCTGCTAGATGCTAAACCCAGCCACAGAAGATTTCTAGTTTATAGAAAAACACTGTTTTAGGCTGCTTCTGATGGAAACCTTGCAACAACCTCTTTCACTGAAGGCCCAGTGGGGTACATGTGGCCAGGATAGTGTTAGAGAGAATCATGAACGGAGTGTGATGTGCTTTCTAAATCTTCTGTCTCTGAAAATGAATACAAAGGCGTTATTGAAGCATTTTATCTGGCACATGTATATAGTTGTGAAGGACAAAAGCACAAATGGTGAGAAAGGATGTGGATGTTTCAGGAGCAAATTACATGGAATAAGAAGGAATTGCAGAAATACATAAGGAGTATCCAGCAAGTCTGGTAAGATTTACTTTTAGGAAAACCCAGATTGTTTTAAATAGCATTTAAAATAAAACAAACCAAGAGCAACAACGAAAAAATCATTTCACAACTCCTGGTTACATTTGATACTTTGATGATATCTAAGATTTGCCTAATAATTGCTGTTACTTACACAAGACATGGAACTGGCTAACAGAGATCACTAGAAATTCTACAGCTTCTAAATCTGCTTTCAATGGAAAGTGGTCTTGAGAGCAGCAGAAGGTATTTTGAACTCATAATCTGTGCCACTTTGTCCTGAAAAGAATAAGGTGTGAGACTGTTACAAGGACAACAATAGGAATCGGGGTCCTCCAGCATGGCTTGATGTCTCTGATATTGAGGTTGTCTAAGAAACTAAATTAAAAAAAAAAAAAATTAAAAAAAGCTTCAGGAAAATCTAAGTCGATTCCTAACTATTTATGTTTGTCTCACCTGCATAATTATATCTATGAGAGCCTGGAGAGGCCAGAATTTATTTTCAGTATTATGATAATTTGTCCCTAATCAAACTTATGTTCAGAAATATCCTTTATAATTTGATTTTTAATGACTGAATCAAGGGTGGACACAGAAATTCCTGTTATTGTAAACCCAAATAGAGCATCTTATTAAGCTTTTGTATAGTTTGCTCATTATTGCTCTAAAGCTGTTACCATTCCCAGAGCTGAAGTGTGGTAACGTAATGTACAAATATTCTTAATCTGCTTCAGTGAAGTGTCAGATAGACTGCCTTAAATTCACAGCCTTCCAGATTTAAAGGTCTGTTTAGCTGACTGACCACACCGAAATTGTTTAGAAGGACTCATTTGATCTGTTACTGTGACTCAGCTGGGAAGATAGTAATGAGCTGATAGTGGTCAACAGCAGCCTTAAATCTCAACAGCTGTTTCTGCAGGGATCAAATTTATGCCCTAATTTCCTGGTGTTGAATACGTTGTTAATGTGTCTCAAGATGGGTTTATCTCTCTCTTTGCTGTCTGGTGTATGTTATTAAAAATATCACATCAATTAATATTTATGAGTGTCTTTATACGAGGTGTTTTATAAAGACTCATAATCAGGCCAAAATGACACCCTTTCTTTTATAGATTACTGGGATATGTACCCTGTCTGCATAGATTATAGAAAATAAACAACTTAAAATATTAGTAACTATTCAGTAGTTCTTCTATCAAAGGGCAGGACACTCCATTTTAAATTCCTCGCTATGAGCCAAATTCGACTTTATCATTGTAAAACTTGCAATATATCCATTATCTTCAGATTAAAGCTAAAAGCTTTTGATATGACAAGCAGGCAATTCATCCTGTTTATCATCTGACAGCTAATTCTCCTCCTCGTGCTGCAGTAGTGGAGTACAAGTGTTCATTTTGTCACACTAGCTTTACCCTGCCTGAATTTCTTCCCTTAATGCATGTTTATATTAATCTCCAGATTGTCTTCAAAGTGAGAAGGTGGATGTCCCTGCCAAAATTTTAGCACTTCTAAATAATTGATATAATCTCACTGGAGCTCAGAGAGAATTCTTAACCAATCCATCAATCTGTTTTAAAGAATGAGCACAGACTTGGGAAAGTGGGGGAAACAGACATGAAAGGTAATTACTTTCAGCAATAAAATGTCTAGCTAGAAATTCCAACCGTCAAATTTACAAATTTTCATTTGCCTCTAACTGCCTTTGTAGATGAGCAGACCAGTTGGATGAGTGTTACATTTACTGTTTACTCTGTTTCCATCTCCTCCCTTTAAAATCTGCCCAGACACCACACAGAAATGGTAGAAGGCAGATGTACATTGGCCTTTGCAGCTGTAAACTTATTAGCTGAATGATAATTTTTTTTGTGGATTACAGGACTTCTCATTTGATGTTAAAATGAGTCCATAGGTCCTCAATTAAAAAAATTGGCCTAAGTATTGAAAGAACTGAATTTATTTATTCATTAGTTTATTTTGTTGGGTTTCTTTTTTATGGAAAAATGAAAAAGAAGTCCTTAAAGAAGTAGATATGTTTTTCTTGCTGAAATGACTTTCAGGTGCTAAAGGAGTCTTGTCATTTTTACTATTTATATAATTGCCTGTGGCTCAGATACAGAATGATATTATTTACTCCAGTTTACGAGTTGCAACCGGGTTAAATTCACAGATTTCGATACAACACTAATTGGAGAACTATTGTGGTAGCCCACTGCCCAGGGAAAGTTTATGGTGCGGAGGGACAAGAGCATTTGTTCCTGAAGGTGGCTCAAATGTAATTGACACTGATACACCCAGAGTCATGTTTGAGTTCACTCCTGGGCTTTCTCTGAAATGCTGCAAGTTCAACATTTACTGAGCAGTGGTAGAGCCCAGATTTGGATCTGCATCAAAAGAAAAAAAAAAACAAACAAACACTGTCAGGATGTAGCAGTGAGACCTTGGGGATGCCTTCCACACCGTTGCTGTGGGTCACGTCATCCCTAGAAACAACTGATCCAGATAAGAGGTATTAGAACTTTGAAAATAGAGAAAAGTAGGATGCCTTCCCCAGCATATGCTATTTGTAGATAATGACTTGAATGCAGAGACAAGGAACAAAAATGTGATATGCCCCTGAAACACAAGTAATGAGCTGCCCAGCTTTTCTGTGACAAGAAGGGAACAGAAAACTTTTAAAAGTCTGAGTGCAGCTCCTCCAAACATAGCAGGGCCCAGAGACCATGCCTTCAAACAGCACAATTTTTGGGGGGAACATCTGTAATATTCTTATAATATGGAACCTGGACAACTTGGGAAGGAAAGCCTAATTAAGAGAAGAACAAATTAAGCACATGCAGGAGAAAAACATTGGTGAGACACAGGAACAGGTTGTCTGGAGAAGTTTGTGTCTCCCAAATCCCTGGAAGGGTTCAAGATTGGGCAGGTCTTGGAGAAACCTGTGGAAGTACAGTGACAGGAGGCTGGAGTGAGATGGTCTCTAAGGTCCCTTCCAATGCAAACTGTTCTATGATTCTATAATTCTCTGAGCTGGACCACCTGCATCTACTTTATTGATATTTTATGAGGTGTGCTGAATAAGGATCAGGTCTTAAATCAGAGCCTGTGAGACAACAATCACTACCAGAGGATTAAAATGAGTGTAGCATCAGGTGGTCTCAACTTTTAAGTGTCATTACATGGATGATAATCCTGAGGCTGAGATACAGCAGGAATATTTCAAAATAAACAAGCAACCTTATAGTTTTCCAGCAGTAAGAGATGCGAGAAAACATGTACTAGTGAGCTGTTAAGTCCATACCCTTCTTCATATCAGGACTTGCTGCAAGCAATAGCAAAAGCAAAACTAGTCCCAGGATCGATTTTACCCTGCTCTGATGCATGAGGAGGCATTGGAGTGCCCAACATCTCTGATACACTTACCCAGCCCGAGGCTTTGCAGGACGAGAGTGAAAGGCCTCAAGCTGCACTAGGGAAGGTTTAGATTGTATATTAGTAAAAAATGCTTCACTAAAGCAATTTTCATACCCCAGCACAGGGTGCCGGGGTACTGGTGGAGTCACCATCCCTGGCAGTGTTCAAAAGGCACGTGTGTGACACTTTGGGATATGGTTTAGTGGTCAACACAGCGGTGCTGAGTTAACAGATGGACTCAAGGATCTTAGAAGTATTTTTCCAACCTTCATGAGTGTATGTTACTACAATTCTGCTGGAGCAAGCTGCTCTGGCTTCAGGCATTCCTGAAGAGTCTGCAACAGGGCTTTAGCAACCCAAGGATTTGCGTACTTCACATAAAATCCTTTGAGTCATTTCCATCTTAAAGGACATTTTCTCCTTATATTTCTCTGCTCTAAATCTTACTTATAAGAAAAGACAGTCCCTATTTGAAGGTTTTATTTTTAATGCCCTGTTTTTTCATCTGAGTGTAACAATGGAGGATGATTGAAGAGCTGAGACCCAAAGACTCTTCAATTTTACAAATTGGTTTAATTTGATGAAGAAGGAATGCTACATTTTGTTAAATTATATTATGATAAAGAGGAGCTGGTAGCTTCTCAGCATGAATCTGAAAGCAAATTATTTCCACAAAAAGACGATGTATTTAACCAGACAAGTAATTATGTTGTGGTGCTACTATCTCCCCTGCTTCAGATTAGAAAAAGAATTCAATTATCACTCCATTAGATCAAAAAATAATTTTAGTGATACATTCAAATTGAATTCATTTATTCCTAAGCATGCTCTGGATTAACCTTCATGCATTTGGCTGATTAGAATCTTCAGTCAATACTGTTATTCAAAAAATCTACATTAACTTGCTACGATTTTTATTTTATGTTAACATATTCTGCTATTGATTTTGCTGATGCATTATACCATAAATCATATTTAATTTTCCAGGTCAGATAAGTGGGTTTCTCACAGAGTTTAACAAAAATTGTTTTTCTGTTATCTTGCCTCCTTAGCCCACTTTCCAGGTAACAATTACATTTCCATGACCATCTTGGGACGTTGTAAAGGTGTAGTAAGTACAGAGGTAAAATCCGGCAAAGCAAGAAGGAAATCTTATCCTTGTTTTATAAATCTATGATTTTCTTGACTTTTGCATTTTACATTTTGGCTAAAAATTCACGTGATTCCCTTTCTGTTTCCTTCTCTGTCACAACCTAAACCTTAGCAGACTAAGGTCCCATGTAAAGATAAAATTGCAGTAAAGAAGAAATAAGAGTAAGGTGATGTTACAAGTTTGGTTCCAGATATACTATTTGTAGGTGTAAGAGGTTGACTATGACAGGTTTCCACACTGCCCAGGGAGACATTTGAATTCTTTCTTAGGAGATCAGTCCTGACATTTTTTTCCATAAAATCTTTATGGAAAATATATGAAAAAAAGTCTAGCATTTTAATACATGCAATACCCCAATTTTCCAAAAGTTTTAAGTAAAGCATTGCATCAACAAGCCAAGGAGCTTGTCCAGACCATTCAGAACTCTTAAAGATAAGTTTTTTGACCTCTTTTTTCTTTTAAATTAGATATCATAGATGATACAGTCTTCTCAACCAGGTTGAAGAGGCAGGAGGAATATTCTGGAAGCAGCTCGGGGAAGTCTCGTGATCATTGCCCCTTGATCATCAGCTTAGAAGGTGTCTGCTAGAAATAGAGCACAGCAGAGGGCAGAGAGCCTAGGAACTTCCTGGGGTGTGTAGAGCAGACCTTTCTGGCTCAGCTGGTGAGTGAGACAATCAGAGGAGGAGCCTCACTGGCGCTGCTGATGGTGAAGAGAGAAGGGCTGGTGGGAGATGTGGTGGCTCGGGCCTGTCTTGGGCCCAAAGTAAATTTCCCATTCTCAGAGAAGGCAGGAGAGAGGTCAGCAGAACTGCCCCTTGGACTTCTGGAGGGCAGGGTTTGGCCGGTTTAGGAGACTAGTTGATAGTTTCCCCTGGAAGGCAGTCCTGGTGGCAAATGAAGTCGAGGAAGGCTGGATGTACCTCAAGAAGGAAAAAGTAGAGATACAAGAACAGGCAGTCCCCACGTGCCAAAAGGTTAGCGAGTGAGGAAGGAGATTTTCCTGTCTGAACACAGAGTGTTTGCCAGAGCTTGGGGGAAGAAAGGAGAGTTCATCTCCTCTGGAAGCCCAGGTGGAACTTAGGAAAAAAATTCTTCAACAGAAAGGGTTTTCAAGGATGCTCTGCCCAGGGCAGTGGTGGAGTCACCATCCTTGGAGGGGTATAAGATTTGTAGATACAATGCTTAAAGGCTTTGGTTAAGGATGGGCTTGGCAGTGCTGGGGTAACAGCTGGGCTCAATGATCTTTAAGCCTTTTTCCAACCTAAATGATTCTATGATTCTATGATAATATTCTCACCTCAGCAGATGAGTTTAATGTGTTTTATCATCCTTATATGAGAGCGCATAAAATCTTGTGCATTTTTAATTATGGAATATATGCGGGCACTAAACACTTCAGAGAGGAGTAAAAATTTTATTTTCTGTATTTTTTAAGGGTTACATATGGTTGCATGTCCCAAAATTACTAAAATCTTTCTGGGTTACTTTACGACTATGCACTGAAATTTTTCCTGTGGTGTTTTAAATTACCTCACCCATTTTCTTCAGTTCAAAAATCAGTATAACTTGGAAGCTATGACTGTTTTCCTTTTTGTTCCTTGTTGACATTTGTTACCTTTTATTTTTATTTGTTTCGATCTTTACCACAGAACTTAGGAGTGTGATAGAGTTTTAGCAAAATAATCAACATATTTGATAGCTGAATTTTGATTCTGACTAACTCTGACATTGAAAACTCTTAGTTAATTTATGCTAATTTATTTGTCTGTCCAACTGAAGTCCCCATTTATTGTATTTGTAAGTTCTCTCTGATTTGGACTTATGGCCTACTAGAAAGAGATTCTGTGAGATACTATTTAGCATTTATTTTTGCTATTTAAAGTCCTTAGGAAAAAACCCACACACTTAATGGTGATTTCTCTCCGAAATAGAAAATAGCCTTTTTTTACAGCAGTGTCTTATAGCATAAGAGAAACCTCATCCTTTGCTCTTATACTGAATAAATTGTAATATAATTTTATGCGTGCTTTAAGAAAAATCTCCTCTTGTTTTCTAGCTCCACTTCATGGACTGAAAGCTATCTTTACTAAAAGATAAGTAGCAAGTTCAATCAGTTCACTGAAGCAGTGGGTTTCTCTGAGGTGTCACTCACAAACCATCTTCCAGCTTTATCCCTTCTGTTCTTGTTACAGTCCAAATGCAACATCCCACTCAGGCAAACCATACCAACATATAAAAATGCCAATTTTATCAGTGCAGTCTCTTCAATGAGCTTCCTACCTCAGCTTCCTTAAAAAAAAAAAAAAATCTTTTTTTTCTCTAATTTCAGGGTTATGCTCATTTATTCTTATTCTATAATTCTCCTGAATTTCACTTTACTAGTACCTTGTTTTCCTACTTTTGCTTTTACAACCTTCTCATATCTTCATATAGGGAGAAGAATTTGCCTGCATGGAGACAAGCTATGCTAGCCCCAGTAGCTGTCAAAACTTTTGCCATAACTTGGCATCGGTATTGTTCAACTGCAAAATTTTACATCTTACCCAGACCTTGCACACAACATCAAATGATCCCTTGAAGAAGGCTAGCAGCACTTTTCTAGTGTCTTCCTAAGTCCTCTAGGCCTACTGTAATGTGCCAATATTCACATTAGAATGACATTAATTTTAGTGTCAATCATCACACATGGATTTACCAATTTCCATTAAAAAAAAAAAAAAAAAAAAAGGAAGGAAAACATTATTCAGTTTCATCTGAAACAGTCTTCTCAGGGAAGCTGTGGCTGCCCCATCCCTGGAAGTGTTCAAGGCCAGGTTAGATGTGGCCTGGAAGAACCTAGTCTGGTGGAAGGTGTCCCTGCCCATGTAAGGAGGTGAAATGAGATGAGCTTTACAATCCCTTCCAAAACAAACCATTTTGTGACTCTGATTCTGTAACACTTAAAACCTGCAAGGCACTAAAACTTGTTTCCAAGCCACATAATTTCCGCCCTGCATCAACACTAGATTTTTTCTTTGGGTCTCATGGATTTCGGGCCTGCCACTTTGAATAAAACCTTCTACATGTGCAGTACATCACTGCAATTTTTCCTTTAGTGTTTGTATTGGCTTCTAGCTGCTAAGTGTAATGTGAAACAGGAGGAAACAGCCTCTTAACCTTCCTCTTTGTGATTCCTGTTCACCTATGTCATGGGCTGGCTTAGTAAGGTAATTTATTTGAAACTAAATTTTAGTTCTCAATCTTACTTATCTACCTCCAGTGTTTGAGCACTTTTATTTGTGTGTTAGCATGTTGAGACTGACCCATGTCAAAATCTTCTAAGAATGGGTGGTGTGTATGGATGACTGACTCACAGATTTATTTCATGTATTTCTCTCAGTCTGTGGGCACAGGTAATCTCCACATCTGTGGGAAAAAAAAAAAAAAACACACAAAACAAACCCAAAACACATAGGTGAATCATATCATTTAAGAAAGTCTTCTCAAGGCATTGGGGATTTGTAGAGTCATAGAAGGGTTTGGTGATGGTCTCATTCCACCACCCTTCCATGGGCAGAGACAGCTTCTGCTGTCGCAGGTTGCTCCAAGCCCCATCCAACCTGGCCTGGAACATATCCAGGGATCCCGGGGCAGCCACAGCTTCCTTGGGCAGCCTGTGCCAGGGCCTCTCCACCCTCACAGGGAAGGATTTCTTCCTAGTATCTAATTTAAACCTAGCCTTCTTCACCTCTTCTTCTAAAGCTGTTCCCCCTTGTTCTGTCATCCCATACCCTTGTGAAAAGTTCTCCAGCCTCCTTTTTGGGTCTTGTACTGGAAGGTGCTATAAAATCTCCCTGGGCTGCCAGACAAGAAAAGAACAGCAGCAGAAAGAGGTGCAGTGGAGGAGGAAGTACAAAGAGAAGGGTAAGAAGGGAGTGGGATGGTGTATTGGGGACAAGGGAGGAGTTTCTGTCCCTGCTGCCAGTGTGGGTGCAGCTATTCCACAAGCTCGAGCTTGCTGGTAGTTGCTTTGAAAGGGCTGCCATTTGGAAGCTACGAGCAGCGTATGTTTCTTGATACGAGCCTGTGGAGAAACATACTGAAAGCTGATCGTCTTTAATGTACACACAGACAACAGGGAGAGGCAGCACCAGAACCACGCACATGGGGAGGGGCGCTCGGCTGAATCTCGTTACAAACCCCACAAAGCGCTCTGGCTTGGTTTCCTTCTCGCAGTTTGGGCTGTTTTGACTGCATGTCCTCAGTAATGAAGAAGCCAGTGGAACCCTTGCACTGCCCGAGTGGACTGGTGGACTCTTTCTTTTCCGAGGAAGAGCCAGTTTTTCTCCATGGACGGCTGAAACCTTTTCTGAACTTTCAAAAATATTTTGGAAATATATATGCAAGAGCACGTATTAAATAAAATGAGAATGAGAACTCGCATGCAATAGACAGACAGTTCTTCCTAGTTTTGTGAATTATTCCATGTCTTAAGTATTTTCCCTTGGATGACTCAGGTCCTGGTTGTTGTTTTTTTTTTTTTTTTTCCTTGTAGTCTATTTAATAATTTCCCCTTTTTTTGGGGTGATGCACTTTCATTTGCTGGGTTCTGGTTTATCCTTTTTAAGACCAGCAGAAGGCCTTGGGTATTTTGTTTGTTTCTTTCTTTGTTTGTTTTGGATTGGGTTGGTTTTGACTTTTATTTCATGTTTGTTTTTCGTTTTTTTATTTATTTCTTTTAGTTCAAAGAGTACCACAATGTCATTATTTTAGTATTCTCGTAGAGCATGTTGACTACACAACATTGGCATCAATACACTGTAGGACACAAAGAAAACTACACAGGCATTTCCACCATCTCTAATAATTACGTGTCTTAATGTTTGCATTTCAGAGTTCTTATTGAGGTGTTTTGTTTTGTTTTGTTTTTCTTTTCCAAACAGGGGACATCCTCAGATCTCTTTCTTCAGGCAGGTACCTGAATCCAAAATGCTGCAATTTATTTGAAAGAAGGAAGAAAATTGTAACCATTGAGTTCAGCTCACACACAAAAAAAAGGGGAGATTTTGCATTCATTGAGCTAACCACTCTTCACTGCACTGTTTCATTTTAATCTAATGCCATTCCACCTCCTCTTTCTTTTGTCCTGGCAGAGTCAATTATAACCACAGATTGCTACATGGAATTGCAGCACTAGGGAAACTGTTAGCACCTAGCTGCTCTGGCACAAGATCACACTAAACAGCTTATTAAGATTCAGCCATCAGCTCTGATGAGTTACATGCAGCAAAGGGCTGGGATTTACTTCCAACTCATTTAATTACAGAAATCAATGAATTCACAGAGCAAAGCCATGAACAGGAAGATCAACTCGACTTGGCCACCATTTCATTTGAGATCTCAAGACGTTACAAGTGAGACAGTACCGAGAATCTGTTCAGTTTTGGAGGTTTGAACAAATGAAACAATGGTACCATAATTACACATATCTTTACCCTGATATCATAGTGTTTTCAGTATTTCACAAATAAGATAAACAAAATTGAACAAATTTTACTTATCTTACAAATAAGGGACTGTGTTATAAATAGGGGCACAAGGGTATTCTTTCTTATAAAACAGAGTCTTATAAATAAGGGCACTAGTATACTCTGGCAGAAAAATACTTAAGAATTCTACACGACTGAAAATCCAATTGGTTGTACTGAAGAGGGTTTGTTTGTTTGTTTGTTTTTTCATTTCAATAGCTACCTAAGCACTGTCTTACCTCTAACTCCTCTGAAGCAGGTAAAGAGAATGGTCAATCAAAGCACTTCACCTGACATGGTAGCACCAAGAATCTGATCCAACCTGTTTTGGCCATGGCTACAGTAGCAGTTAAGGTATTTAAATTCCATAAAATGTCCAAATCTGAGGTAACCACAAGATATTTTCCTCAGAGCACACAAGCTTGAAACAGCATGAAAGGATGAGTAAATGCTGTAAAATATATTGCAGGTTTTGTAGGATCTTGCAGCGCATCACTCTATTTCCTGGCTATCCCCGTGAAAGCATGGCTTTTGTCGCATGGTTTAACAATTTATTCATTAAACTTTAATATGTCATATGCCTTGGTTTCCTGGTATGCCATTACTGTGTGATGTTAACTACAAAACCAAGTACTAAACAGAGCTTTGGAGAGAACAAGCCCTCAGGAAAACAACAAAAAAAAAAAAGAGAGCAAAGGAAAACATGAGCAGGTATAACAGAACATGAAGGGGGAATTAGGACAAATTAGAGAATAAAAGTAACCACAATTAAAAAATGCAAACAGAAGTCCAAGATATGCTAATCAAAAAATGTCCTATTATGCAAATGTAACAGTAATTGCTGAGCATATGTATTTGAATCTCAAAAGGAGAGAAAAAAATATGTAACAGCTACTGATGCCATATTGTACATTTGAGTAATTTAAGATACTGATTTATATTTCTTTTGGAGGTTCCTTCTCCTTCTTTCTCCCACAAAGGGCATCCTTCCTGCATACAAAAGAAAAGCACCAAACCGCTTTGTCCAAGGTTAATAGTTTTGTGTTAATTTTTTTTTTTTCAAAGATTTAGCAAGTCAAATAGTTGCTGAGCTCTGTGGCATGGAATTAAAGCATCAGGGCAGAAGTGGAAAGAAAATGATCTGAGTGAAGTGAAGAAATTGAAAAGACAGTGATTAAAGAAAGGATTATGATAGAAAGCTAAATTAATTAGTGGGATAAAGAACTATAATAAGACAAAAACTCAGGTTTTTAAGAAGGTGTGCATTCCTTAAGGTAGCAGTGTTTTAATCAATTAAACATTGTAATGAGGAGGAAAAAAATTCAAAAAGTTTTTGGGGTCTTTCTTCAATGTGTGGTTTGTTTTGGGTTTTGGTTCGGTTTTTTTGAGTTTCGGGGTTGAGGGGTTTTTTTAAGTGGTTTTTTTTCGGCTTTTTATGGATAGGAAATCTTTGAAGTTATCATTAAGTCTGCGAAAGCAATACCTACAGCCCATGGAACTGCTTGTGTAGAGTCAGAACATAATTTAATCTAAGAAAAGATATTTCTTTCTTCTTCCAATGCAATTTACCATGTGGGTGAGTCAGCATGGTGTCGGGAGGCGATGGGGAAGAAAATGCCGTTGCTCTCATAACCTGAAACTTTGGGCTTACTGAACTCTCTCTGAAGAATTCTTGGCTAAAAAAAGGGTTAACTGCCAGGATCAGGTTTCCTACCTCAAATTCCAGCACAACCTAAATGGTAAAACAGGAATGGTTTGTTTTCCTTCTGCCTGCAGTGCAGCACAAAATAAACGGCACCATCAAAATTCAGGATAAATTTGGGGCAAAATGTCAGGTAACTTGCAGAGGATAAATCACAGTAGAAAAATTCATATCCTGAACGTCATAATGAGGAATAAAAATTGTTATTTTTTCTAACAGAAATTCTATTTTTGTGATTCAAATGTCTTTTACAGAGATAGGAGAGAAAGAAGTACTTGAGTTACCACCAAGGATATTAATGGAGATACCTGAAAGATTGATACTGCTCTGAAACACCTGGGGTGATGCACCTCCAGACTAAGATGACACAGAGATGCCTGCTGGTGAAAGAGATGAGAGAAACTTTATGTAAAGGAAGACATCCCTATAGGCTTTGTAGATATGACAAGGGACCAAAAAATCCCCTACAGTTTTGGGGTGGTGGATGGAAATGGTGTGGAGTAACCTGAAGTGCTCTACCTAGTACCTTATATTTGTGCAGTGAATCAGATCTTTAAATAACCACAGCAGCTGAGAACAGAGGGAGCTGAGACTCTTGCCTCACACATTGACACCTCTATCCAGGCTGTTCGATCTCAAGCAGAATTCTACACCTCAGGCATTTAATAGGGATGCCTATTGAGAGACCACATATGAAACTGAGTTCATTTTTATGAAAATTTACACAGTGGCTGGTCTGCAACCCTGGCAGCTGGCCTTGCTCCAGCAACATGAATCAACAAAAGAGTGGCTAGCACAGATTTCGGGGGGTAAACAGATCCAAGCTTCTCCCTATGTGTTCTCCAATTAAATTTTGGTAATGGACTAAAGGAAAAAAAATAAAGCCAGAGAACAATACTTATCAAGTATATTCTGTTTAGGAGGATTCCACTAGGATCACACAATCAGTATAAAATAAAAAATCACATAGAAAACTTCTCTTAAAATTATTTCAAGATTTTAATTTAAGAGATGATGGGAGAAGGATTTTCTGAGAGCTGGCAGGAAAAAAAATAAAGCATCCAAAGACTAGATTCAACAGGTATGTCTATCAAGTTATTCTCTCCACCTAATCTTTTAAAGTGATTATTACCCTCAGGTTACCTGGTTATCTCTCATCCAGCTGTCATGTACACACTCAGGACTGAGGAGATGTCTCACACAATGACTTCAAAGTCTTTGGATATTTTTCTTTAAGTGGAATGCTGCTAAAGTATTTCTCATCAGACCACACTCTGCTTACCTATCCCAGTATCCAGATGGATGAGACCCCAATCAATTTAATTTAGTGGAGACAATACTACAGAATTTCAGTTTTGCAGACACAGTTTTGTTTCTGATGTAACTATACTTTTCTGATGTAACTGTTGCCATTTATCATCCTGTTATAGCACCTCTGCAGCCATTCACACCTACCTTCTCTACTTCATTTACCAACTCATTCCATGATCTTTTTGATCTCACACTGAAAAAGCAATTGAATATGGACATTTACAAATTTAATGGCCAAGATTTTCTGTGATTTTTCCTGGATGAGACAACAACCAAACAAAAGACGGAAAGAGACTGAAAGAGATGAGGAACCTTTGTGCTGTAAACCTCTGAGATACCATTATTTGCAAATATGTAACAACAATCTCTGATGAGAGAGATATACAAAATGCAAAACACAAAATTCAACCCTTCCGAATGTTCAATAATGCTGAAACTCCTTTCTCTAAACTCGCTTCCCCCCTTCAAAGAGGACATTGCCCAGTTCTTTCATTCTCTTCCAACTCACTCCTTAAGCTGGGATGGTACTTTTCCCAGAGAACTTAGTGTAGGAAATGCAGAGTAAGAGTTGTGGTCTACAGAGTGCAACTGCAAGACTTTGTGGATCTGTTCTCCACTCTAGGATGTGGCTCTACAGGATGGTAGTAAACTGAAAGCAGGTATTTTGGTCCCTCATTTAAGCTTCCTGTGTAGGAACATTTCAAATTCATGGACTTTGACTTCTCATAAAAAGATGCCAACCCAGAAACCTTCTGATCAGCACATTATGCTCTGTTGGTGAGACAATCAACACTAGAGCAACTGCTGACCACCGAGCACAGAAAGCAAAGTCATTTCACCTTTCTACTGATCAAATCCTAGCAGAATGCAATTTGAATAGATTTGAAAAACAAGAACAATGAGGGCAAATTGAGTTCTAAAAGAGGCATTGCAGAGCAGACAGGATAGCAACTAGAATGCCCTAAGAAAATGCCTTTTGCTCATGTAACCCCTTTGAAACATTTTTAGGAGTGAAACGTCACCATAATTTAAAAAAAAAAAAAACTAGGAAGAAGTCCCACAGAACTTGAAGGGAAATGATCATACAACATCAAAAAATAAATGTTCCACATGTGGGCTTTTAAAAAATGTGATAAAAATTGTAATGTGGAAGAAAAATATTAAAAAGCTGTGATATTTCTTGGTAAAAAAATGTATGTGGGAAATGGAATCCGATTCCCCCTGGTGACAATGATCAAATATTTTCCCAGTACTCAGGTGCCTCCATACATCAGGTTTAGCCCTTGCTCACCCTGTTAGTTTCCCACAGCAGCACAGATAGCAGGGCTAGAGGGCAATTCTGAGCCAGATGATCTTTGACTACAACAAGTATACCTGAACCTTTTTAGGCTGTTTTTTGGGTTTTGGTTTTTTTTTTTTTTTTTGGGTTTTTTTTTTTTTTTTTTTTTGACAGATCTGAGAGATTCTTAAAAACCTCCAGCAAAGGCCATTCCCAACCTCTCTGTGGTTCCTTAAAAATCCTTATGCTAGGATTTTTTTTCCCTAATTGCAAACCTAAATCTCCTTTACTTCAATTTAAGGCCATTACTGCTTGCTCTAGCCTCAGTGGACAAAAAAACCCCACTTTATTTGTTTCCTTTACATAGCCATTTTTTACAAGTTTGAAGACACTTATGTCTCTCCTCACTCTTCCCTCCTCTAGACTAAACAAATTCCATCATGCTGAATATTCAAGGCCTCGGTGGCTGTTTACAAAGTGCTCATATATCAGGGCACAGCAGACCTGAATGGCTGTCTAAACTCATTGGTAAGTGATGGCTCTACTCCTCTGTCCCAGGGGAACTGTTTAGGTTGAGAAAAAAAGGAATGTGAATGAACTTGAGGTACTTTATGAGTGAGTTCAGATGTGTGCAGTGCGTTCATCCCAAAGATGTAAATGGATATTGTGGCACTAGCCTGCCTCCCCCAGAAGAAGAAAAAAACAAAGTAGAGCCAAAGGGAGGTGGTAGCTTTCCAGGAAAGGGTGGGAAGGTTGTCTGGACTCAAAAAAGGACTTTTCTTGCTCCTATTTAACATGATTTCAAAGTGAGGAGCTGAACAGTACCTTTGTGTGTCCTGAAAATTCTGCCTTCCGTCTAGAGCACATGAGGATTCATCTGTGAAAGTTTTGCTGAGATTATGAGTCATCCAAAGTCATAATGTGTCCCTGAAATTGATAGATTAGCAGAAAAGTATGGGCAGAGGTCTAGGTTTAGGAGTTTAGGGCAGAAATTGATGTTCAGGAACCTGAACATGAGGAAGAACTTCTTGACCGTTCACGTGACTGGGACTGAACAGATTGTCCAGAGAGGTTGGGGTATCTCCCTCACTGGGGATATTCCAGAGCCCTCTGGACATAATCCTATGTCCTGTGCTCTGGGATGGGCCTGAACCAGATGACCCACTGTGGTCCCCTCCAACCTCACCCATTCTATGATCCTCTGATTGTGTGGGTTGCTGAGTTGTGTCAACACCAGATCAAGTACAAGCTTCACAAACTGGCAAAGGATTTACTACTCACCTCTCTTCTCTTTGTGCCAGGAGTCAAGTCCTTTTTTTTTTTCACTCTTACTTTTTTAATGTGTTGGTTAATGCAGACACATGGCACTGGACATAGCAGGAGAAAAGAAAATCTAGGCAATTTTTCCCTCCTGTGGAGAGTGAGCCCCGCTTGACAGATGCTAATTACATCAGTCAGAGCTACAAGAGAAGGCACTCAGATGCTGAAGAGAGGGGAATGGATATATAAATACAGTAGGCCTTAGATCCCATTATGCAATAACTCTTTATTTGAATAAAACCTAGACTGGCTGTCAATGATGCTGTGGTAACTGCGTGGTGTGAAAAAGGGGAAAGATGCAGTGCTTCCTTCCCATGCCTAATCTTAGCAAGAATTCTTCCAGATAGAAAATTCTGATAGATTTGCAGGGAATTTGTCTTAATTCTGCACTGCCTTTCTCCTGTTTCTAAACTCGGCACCTGAATATTTTCCAGAAACATTAAGCAGTGTGACTAAGCATCTGTCAGGTGTTTGCTCTCTCATCTTCCCAAGGGCAGAAGTAGGAGTGTGTGTATAAGCGGAAGCAGATGGCAGAGTAAGCGTATTCTGTATACATGGATATGGTGAATGCACTAATATTGTTTAAATACCAAAACCTCAATAGCTTTGCTTTAAATAGCAGTGTATCAAGCTAGGGGGATGAAAGTCATGGAAGTGTTTTGAGGGCGAAAGCCGTGTAGGAGAGGACATGAGGGAGATAGAGAGATGTGCAGAAGGGGATTGTTTAGCAGTGCAGCAACCCAAAGGCACCACTGGATTAATTCTCTAATCTGCAAACAGAAAATCGATTAGGTACTATTAGAAGGCAAAAAATAAAACTGCAGCGTAGTTCAGCAGCTTTTGTAGAACTAAAGAGCAAAAGCTGCCAGCTGCGACACGAAAGAAACGTGCCCAGGGTGGTGGTGAGAGGGGCAGAAGGAAGCCCAGAGCGGGGGAATGATAGCTCAGACCTGAGGGAGGGAGAGGGAACAGAAAGGAAGGCACTGATGACTGGCCTTGTGATACGGACACTTCATGCTTTTCATTTTTATCATACTTTAGGGCACTTCTTTGGGAGCCAACGTCCACCAGATTGGCTGCCCTTAACGCTGAAAAGCAGACATTTCTGAAGAACGGGGCACATTTTGGGGCCAGCAGGACAAGAATGAGTGACTCTGAGGGCACAAGGTGGTGAGTGGCAGAAACCTGATTGCCCTGATTGCTGGCAGATAGAGAACAGAGCCCTGGGTTGTGGCAGCTCCAGCTGAGGCTTTTCACAGAGACAAAAAGCAGGCAGCATCCCTGAAGTTGCCTTATTGTGGTGAGGGTAACTTTAAATGGCTATTGTAATTTGTGAAAGCACTAAGTAGGTCATTGTATCTTATCCAATTTCCTCCCTCATTTTGTTTTCTTCTCTCCCTTCAGGAAAGCACACTTCCTTACACACTTGATTGCTTGTTTGCAAATGGGAAGCGCTTTTTGCAGAGCACCCAGATGGTATAACACGCTCAGCATTATTGTCCAAACATGAGCAGTTTGCGTGGAGGCTCAAGGCAGTGTTTATTACTGAATCTCAAAAACAATGAAACCACAGCAAGCAAAGACTAGGAAAGAGTTATAAATACATGGCACTTTTTAACTTTTTTCTTTGTGAGTTCTTCAGTCACTACACAAGACCCAAGTTCCCTTTCAATGTTGCAAATGTCATGTGCTGGTTGCTGTGCTAAGGGAGACACATCAGAACTCAGGTCAAAATTTTATAAATAAAACAAATTATGACAATTTGCTTTTCCTCCTTTTTTTTTTTTTTTTTTTTTAAATGGGAGATAGTGAAATTTTTTTGATCACAAAAGGTAGTCCAAGTCTAGATTAATTTTACACTCTCCAAGTGCTAAATATCACCTTTGTCTTTGCTAGCCCTGTTGCAAAGTCTAAGGGAAGGTAACATAGGAGCCTGTGAAGGGGCACAGGAGAAGAGTAAGAAATAACAAGCCTTTACTAACTACTGTAGAAAGTAAGAAAAAAAACATTTTTAAAAGATTCAATTAGGATAAAGGAAAGCTCATTCACTTGGGAAGTATAAATACTCAGCAAGCATACGAACAAGGAGAGCACAGAAAGGACAAAGGCTCTAGAACTGAGGGAAGAAGGAAAAGAACAGAACCTCGAGTCAGATTCGTTGTGTGAATGAAGATACAAATCCTTTTTTTTTCATGTACCATTTGTTCTGGCTGAACCAATGAGTTTGTGGGGTATTGTATTTTAAAAAAGTATTTTCTCCACTTTGCGAATAATCCGTAACTCATAAGCCTATGTAATAACTCAAATATGTAATACTAGAGGCTCATATTTTTTCTGTATATTATTTTCCAAAGCCAAATTATCTATGTCTGTTACATCAGAGGGGTCAAAATGTTCAAGGGATGAGTCATATTCATATTTTTATCATATTCACATTTTTAGGCTGCTCCATGAGAAATTATGCAGTAACAACCCCCAAAAATTTCAGCTCTATCTCCTCCTATACTGAAAATCATGGGTATCAAAAGTTCATGAAAGATTGATCATATCCTCAACTTTTTTAGTCTACGGTTTAAATCTCATTCCGTGTATGCAAAACCGCAACTAGAACTGGTACTAGAGAAACATGTCAAACTGCAGACAAATGAAACTCACGTGTCCTCACTTGAAAATGTCAGTGCAGGCAAAACACTTACACCTCAGTGTAAGCTGAAGACAAATTTCAGTTTTATTGCACCCTCTCAAAGGCAACTTTGCAGTGTGACCCCAATTGGGATTCCTTTTAGGAAAGACAGAAATTAATCTGTATGACCTTAAAGTAACGCCGTATGAGCCATGGTTAGGTGAGACATTGAAGCATGTCTCTGATTTCTATGGGACTGTCCAAGTGCCTAAAGAGGAGAGGATCTGCATTCCAAATCACAGAGACTGCTCCTCAGGTTAGAGGTAGACGTATCCAAGTGTCTTGCAGAGCCAGAGCCAAGCCTTATGCTGAACCCTGAAGTCCCTCTGGCTCGTTTCAAAAATGACCTTAGAAAATTCGCAATTTGAAAATAGGCAGCATTTTTTTTTAATTGTTGGTTATTCTCTTTTTACCTCCATTGACTTCATGCCCTCTCTAGGGCTCTATGGACATGTCTCCTAAATTCCCTTCCTACAGGTTTACTCCACAAGGTGGCAAAATGCAATAAAGCACATTCCTATGCTCCTGCCCTGCAGTTCACCTTAAATAAAAAAAAAGAGAAAAAAAAAAAATCCAAACTAGATTTGATTCCCCTATCAATGGAGGCCTAAAACAGGAGAATCAGGGACTACTCTGAATACTTTTTATGTGCTTGCTGTTGCCAGGGAAACCATTCCCCTGGCATTCCAGTACTGAGCATATCTTGCACTTCTAGCATTCCAGTTCTCAGAAAATTAAGACTGTATCACGCTTTCATGGTGTGGAGAAACTATTAGGAAATCAGGACAAATGCTGCTCAAATTAATAGACCTGGGCTCTAAAAATAAAACCTTTACTGAGATCAGATTTAAAATGTTCTGTATATTTTCTTTTTTTTTTTTTTTAAGGACTCAGCCTCATACAGAAATAGATTAAGGTGCAAGGACAGCCACTGGTTCATGCTGAATATGCAGAAGAGACTGCTGATATTTCACAGTTATTTTCTCCACTGTAACACAAAATTAGCTGTGGAGTGCGTGGCAGACAAAGAAGACTGTGAATAGCTGTGATTTCTTGTGTCATGTCATAATAAATGTGATGATCACATACAGTTTTTATGTATGGGTAAACACATTAGGACAAATTTATTTCTGATAAATCTATTGATTTTGCTAAATCATCCAGGGACAAATTTGCCATGGCGCTTCATGCCCAGACCTTTGATCCTCTAGAAGTTATTTATGAAGAAAAGAGCTAATAAAGTTTTCCAGGGGGACCCAGACATACGATCAGACTTCAAATTAAAATCTCATATTCTGTGTCCACAGAAGGCTGGAACTCATTAGAGTGTTGTCCTGAGCAACGGTGGCAACATCAAGGTAAGGAAACATTTCCTTAATTTGAAGAAAAGTAAAATTTGGAACCCATCACCAAATGTTTCAGGTGCAAATATCTTTGTCCAGTGGTCCTTTAGTACCTTAGGCATCATCTGCTCAATGGTCAACAGAGAACACATTTTCCTTCAAGTTATCTCTGTGTCCAAACCCTCACTTCCAAGGATAAATTCAATACAAACATCAAAAGGCACAAGCAAGAATATAAGCAACGTGCCACTTGCAGTGAAAGAAGGTGAATCTGTCTCCCACAGGTTTGAACCATGTCCTGGGAACTACTGGGCTTGCCAAGTACCACCTGTAAGAAAAATTCTGCTCTTACCCCTCTGTCTGATGGTCACCACCTGCTGCCAAGGGATAAGGCCTCTGCTGGAATGTAATTGTCATTGTCTAGGCTGGAACTTGGAGTTTCAAAGAGACACCTTCATGGAAACTTTTTCACCAGTTTCCACCAGAGCACAAGCATACTCTTCAAAATAGGATGAGAAAGAGCAAAGTGAAGGAAGAGCAGGTGAAAGTGTAAAGGCACTTGAGATGTCTAGGGTCTCACTTTGAGGAGCAAGTTATTAATTCTTGTGTGCTTTGATTGGGACCACAACGTGTGTCCAGACAGCTTTGTAGTAGCATAAAATTATTTAGGGAAAAAAAAAATCGATCTTGGCAATAATTTAAATATCTTTATTTTCTTTTATTGCCAAAAACCAGAAGTTTCAGGATAAAGTATTACCCATGGTTGTACTGTTCATGCCTGCTGTCCCCAGCTGATTTCAGGAGTCTGTGCTGTCAGAGTCCAAACAAACATACTGCCATTTAGTCATTTTCCCCATGGTTATTTAAATGAACATCACGAGCAGAAACTAAGGCAAGAAATGGGAAGGAAAAATCTGCTGAGTGAATAAAAAAAAACAGATAAGGAGTGATGCGGGGTGCTGTGGGGTGGCTGAAATCGCTGCGTTAACCCAAAAGCAACCCCTGCAAGGGATGCCCTGGGGGTGCAGCTCGGCACCTCGCAGGCC
>VZRR01007843.1:256999-287479 GCA_013398015.1 Oreocharis arfaki | reverse complement strand
CGGGGAAATTATTTACATTTTGGAGCTGATCCACCAGTGCAGGGGGTCTCCTGCACCAGGGGTTTCTGGCATCTCAGCTTCTACCATTGCCAGCTCAACCGCCCCAACAAAGGAGACCTGCAGTTGGTATCTTGGTCTCTTTACTATTACTGAAGTTCCCTTGAAATTTTAGTTCCTTGCTGCAGCCAAGGAACATAGAGCCATACATATTGGAGAAGTTTTTTTGGGGGTTTTTTGGGTTTGTTTTTCTTTGGTGGTGGTTTGTTTGTTTTGTTTTTTTTTCGGTAAGCATGATTTTTTTTCTCTTACCCTGCCTGAAAAAAAAAAGAAACTTTTTTTTTTTTTCCTGGGTCTACTACACACACATTGTTCAATTTCAAATTTAAAGTTGGCTATTATTTGCTGTGGCCAACTGTCATTCAGAAAAAGAAAATCGCTAGTAACGCTCATGAAAAGCTCAAGCTTTGTTTTTAAATATCTGTTTCAGAATAGATATTTTTCATGGGATTATTGTAAGTGTTACTTTGGCTACTTTACAACACGCAGGATGATACCTCTGTTTGTTAGATTCTCTCAATCTATTTTTGGGACTAAACTTCAGGGCCAGTGGAAACCAGATAGGTGTATAAAGGGGTACTTATTTCAGTTATCATTCTCTAATAGCAATATGTTGTCAAAAAATAAATAGAATAATCTGCAGCTTTTCCTTTTCCTATTACTGATTTCCTGTCCTATCTCAGGGTATTTGAGAAGTTGATCTCGGGCTCCCTAAGTATTGCTTGTAGATAATGTACACAAATAAAGACTGACCCTGTGTTAGAGCTTTTAGAAGAACAGATAAAGGATGTGAGAAAGTGAGACTTATTGTAGAGCTGGGGAATTGAAACACAGAGAAATCCCACGAAGACAGACATACAGGCTTCATTTGTGGAAAATGAATAATAGAATCACTAACTTTGTCCAAATAATAGCGGGGGGCATGGGGAGGTGTCTCCAACTGAGTGTCGTTCTGAGGAGAACAGTTTTTTTATTGAGGTGAGCATAATTAGGAGTGGATAAATGAATAATTGAGCTGAATGTCTAGAAAGAACCCTTAACAATGCTTGCTCTGTGGGGATACAGAATATTTTCCTCAGGGGATTGACAGAAGATCTGGTACTTGAAACATTGCAAACCAGACTGGATGAAGAATTGAAAAGTTTACGGTCTGTCCCAGAAAGAAGTGCTCTGCAAGTGTCTTTAATGCAGGTTTTACCTTCTTCCCATTCTGTAATACTGTGATTTATGACAAGCAAGCATTCAGATCTCTATTATAATTAGAATTGCTACTTAAGGGTCTGGTTTCTCATCAATATATGGGGACTTATTTCAAATAAAGTTAATGCATTTTGCCTCTGTAAATCCTTTCTGGGTGACGTGAGGCTAGACCACCTAGAATAAATAAAAAAAAAAAAATTAAAAAGTGAGATTATTTACCTAAGAGATCCAAAGAACTCCTCTGGCACACATAGCAATTTAAAAGCTGCATTAGATTTACCTGATAAAGGATAACAGCTCCTCTGGTGCTGTTAAGGCCTGCAGGAGAAATAATTATACAGGTACTCATATTTACTTAAGGAAAAGTGCATACTATTTAACTAATCCTATGTTGTGCAGCTACAAGAACTGCTGATGAATGCCCAAGGCTGAGTTTAGTTCTGTGATATGTATGGGCACAACCTGTTAAACAAAGAGAAGTGATGCATGTACATCCAAACTCAGAAGTATTTAAACACACCTGGAAAAATTTCAAATTTCTGAATGATATAGAAACCCAGATCTTTATGGCCTGAGGAACATATTTCTAGTTAAGTGGATTTTTCAGAATTGCAGCTCGAGGTGTGTTGTCTGTAGCAATCCTATGTCTTATTTTAAATTTCTATGGTTTTGGCCTCTCGCTGTTGCGAGCCGCTTGGAGTGTGTCTTTCTGGTTCAAATGTTTGTTAATTTAAACTTGCTAAAGGTCAGAGCTGAAACTCAGGACCATGGGCTTGTGCCTGAAACATGTAAGTGTTGCATAAAATAGCATTCTTAAGAATTCTTATTCTCACTGAAGTCATGGAACATGGCTGATGGAAAGAGTCCTCTCTGGAGTGTCACTTCACCCAGGACCAGGAAAGACTGCTGCACACCACAGCCTTTTTTACCAAACCCACTGCAATCAAAGAGCAACAGTTCCAGGCTGTAAATCACACTCTTTCTTTCTAGCTACCGGGGTTTGTGCTTTCTCAGCATCCCTTTTGACAAGTGACTTTCTTAGGGATCATTTAGAGAGGCACAGTGGATAAGTATAGATAATTAACTCCATTTAATATAAAGAATGTGAAGTTGACCAGATAGATGTTTGAACACTCTGATTTTGAAATTAAGTTCATACTCCAAAAAGTTAGGCTGTTTGAACTGTTCTCATTTTACTTTGTCGTGTAGAGTTCTCATCAGCTTTACTGGGAAGTATTTCAATTTATCTTTCCCTGTTATTTATCTTTACCTTTCCATGTGGTGAGCAGACAAATTCTCAGGATGGTCTTGTTTGAAGTAGCAATAAAGATATTCCTTCCCTGAGACTGATAATATATTATTCCTCACATCAGTTTCACATGTCACATTGATTATTATGGTACAAAACTAAAGGAACCAGAGGCAGTCATGTTACCGATAATGCTGAGGTATTATTGCGAGGCTCAGGAGCTGGGGATTTGTGTCATCTAGAGCAACAATTTTTCCTTTACTTTTTTTGTTTGTATTATTTTTTTAGGCATTAGTCGCCTCCTCTCACTCCACATCTGTCTTACTCTTTTACACTACGGATGGGGCTCTGTCATTTGTACCCATGTCTGTGACTTTAGATGTTTATTTTGACAGAAATTAGATGTTAGATGAGTGCCAGACAGCTTTCACAACCCTGTTTTCAACAGGGGAAATAGAGAGGAAGAAGTTCTGTGAGTGTCTTTGTGTCTCAAATTCTTGTTGAGGTCATCAGGACCAGGATCTGGCAGGTGGGTCTCTTTTCTCCTTGGCCGTTTAGTAAAAAATCTAAGATTCACACTTGGTGGCAGTGTTTGGCAGAAAATCTGGAGAGAGCCCAGAAGCAGCATCCAGGATCGAAATGAGAGTCTGGCCTTGTGTTTATAAGGATGAAAGATCCAGTTTGAATTTGTGGGTGATATTTGTGTGTGCTAATCAAAGCTTTGTCAAAGTCTGCAGAAGTAATTTAAGCGACCATTAAAATAAAAAGAGAGAGGAGCTTTCCAGCCAGCCCCAACCGCCGTAATAAATTCCTGCTCTGTGCAGCTTTCCCACCTGGATTGTCAGAGCACATGAGCAAGCAGACGTGGGGGGGTTTGCTGAGCCCCCACTGCCGCTGCTGGAGCTGCTGCTGCTGCCAAGCAGGACCTGTGATACCACTCTCTTGTTGCTATCAGTGTTTGCCATGTTTATCTAACACAGAGCAGAGGCACCGGTGCATTGCGGAGAGCAAGGCTCTAGTAAAGGAGATTGTAGATAACCAGATGACATTGGCTGTCAAGCAGCTGTGCCTACGTGTGTGCACTTGTGTGTGTGTGTGTGCTGTGCAAAGAACAGCTAGAAGATGTACAGAGCAGGTTTCTATTTTCTCTTCTTCGGGTCGTGATTCTCTTATCACGCTTGTTTTACCTAAGCCAGGCTTAATGTGGGGGTTTCTACAAATGATTATGCAAGATAAGAAGATTTGGATATCCTCCATGTTAGAGTACAACAAACTCAAGGCTCTGAAGGCTGATCTTTGAAAAAAAAACCTTAGCAATGTCAAGATCTGTCTCTCAGTGGTGCACACAGTTTGAACCTAATGTTTTGGCATTGCTGTATTTCCACCTCTAACGCCATCGACTGTTGGTATCTATTATCATCTTATCTGCTTAGGAACCATCTGCTTATCAGGGCAGAGCTGTGAACTCTGGCACCAGGGTGACCTTTGCCCACTTTCGGCAGTCTTGGCCTCTTTGATGCAATAAATTATTTGTTACTTTACTCGAAGGAAGAAGCCTGTAATGATCACAGGGCTACTTTTATCCCCATTTCAGCTCTCTATTTATAAGCATTCAGGCTTTCAGCCTGCCAGTAACACTGCTTATAAACTCGTATGTATGGGAAATATTTCAAATTGAGATGAAGTAATTTTGCTATACCCTAAAATATCATAAAACTATCACAGAGGTTTCTAGTCCCAGAAGATGGATAGATGTGATATGTTCTTGGAAAGCTATCACTCTAGTTTTCTCACCTCATAAGTGTTTTTGAGGCAAAACTGAAATACTGGAAATGTTCACGCTTATAAGCTGGAAGAATGTACATTGAATCAATCAACATATTTTGTTTTAGTAATTTAAGACTGAGGTCTGGGCCTTTCTAATTTTCAATTATTTAAAGTGACAAACTAAAATTTTGACATGGAAAAGTCTTTCAGTCACGTTCAGAACACTGTACATACATAAAGCATTTGGTACACTGTGTGACATGCGTGTTTTGTAAGTCTCTGAAGGTAGATATACAAAACCCTAAAAACCTACTTTTTATTCTGTGTTTATTTCCTGTGACACACGAAAAAATAAGTTAAAAAAAAAAAAGTTATGAATTCAGCCCTACAGCAGAGGTATTTATATTTCCAGGCTGGAAAACTGACCACTGACAGCAGTGATCCAGAATAGGAAATTTTTTTCTGGATATGGTTGAGTAAGCTCCCTGCATCATGAATAGAGGAAACCTACATATACAAAGAAATTCCCAGCTGGTGATTTCATGAATGGGAATGACCAAGGCACTTGTGTTTCTTTGCCCAGAGTAAGAGGGAGATGGAAGCTGAAACCGGACTATCAAGGCCTCCTTCCAACCCACACCATTCTACGATTCTGTGACCAACCCATGGTGGCATTGCAGGCACAGGAATATCCAGCTGGCAAATCCAGCAAGTTTGAAATCAGAAGAAAAAGGAAAAGTCTGGAGGAACACCAGAACAATATCAGCTATGACCTGTGGAAATGATTTTTGTGAGTTTAATTGCAAAGTGGGAAATTCAAAGGACAGACGTAGCTCTGCGTGATGAAAGCACGCTCTTAAAGAGACATATAAATGCCCATGGGATCAGACATCTGAGCATTCTTGTGGTTTAAGAATTCACTGTGTGTCAAGCAATCTGGAGTAAATGCCTGATTGCTTAATCTTAGTTTATGCAAAATATGAAGTAATTTTGCATAGCTTAATGCATCACCAAAGATGATTAAGACAAATCGCACTCCCTTGTACTTGCCAAGTGCATGCAGAGACAGCTACTGAAAAACAGTTGCTGTGGGTACCCAATTAAGTCATGATTAGATAGCTCAGCCCCAGGAACCTTTGAGAATCTCTAAGAAACATAGTTATGAAGATGTTTGGGAATTCACGGATGAAGATAAGGTCTTTCAAAGCACTTTCTCTAAGGGCAGAATCACCATCCAAATTTCCTTGTCCAAACAGCAGCTAGGGAGATGGTGAGTCAGCTCATGGACGCAAACCAACATTCCTGATGACCAGGCAGTGTGACCATGTCAGGTTTCTTCCGGGAGGACAATTTGGGGCTGCCTAGCTCATAACAAACCGGTGGTAATTGTCTTTGTCCTTATGGAACCTGACAGTCTAATTGAGAGAAAAACAGCATGGGACTTGGACAACTATACCTTAATAGACTCAGACTGCCCACATTTCCATAAAATAAAGTGTTAGTCCCAAATCTTAAGCTCTCTGAAAATCCAGAAAGAAAAAGAAGAGCATCTCAAGATAATTCAGGGAACATACATCGTGTGGATTCTCAAAAAGGATTATTAAGACACTTTTTGAGAGCTGTTCAGAAAAATAACTGTGCTAAGTGACAGCGCAGGATTGTAGATTAAAATTCAGTAAATATTAATTAGAATAAATGCAATTATACATACATCTGAGAACAGAGAGGGAAATGAGGGAGACAAAGTCAATTAAATGTAAATTTAAATTTAATTGAAATTCTAGATAGTAGAGATATTTTTGTGAGCTACTGAGGAATCCCTGAGTACTTTCAATTCCTGATTGACATCTCTTGCCCAACTAATGCAAACTAATGGATGTTTTTGTATGAAAAGAGAGTTTAGTACACTCTGTACACTTTTGCTGGTAGCAGTGTCCTTTTCTGAAGCCACAATTCTCCCACAGAAGAACAACAGCATATACTTAGGGTATTAAAGATTAGTTTTCTACTGAAGGAAAAGCGCATATAAATATTTTCCTGGATATTTTCATCTATTATGACTGAAACCCAGTCAAATATTTACTTGAATTGGTTTGAAACACAAATAAAATCATTCCAGATAGAAAAGTGGCATATTCAAGCTTGAAAAAACATTTATTTATTATTTTCATCGTTTTCAATAACAAAAAAAGTAGTTTCTTTTTATAAAACAGAATGCAAGTGGGTGGACAATATACTAGATGGAGGGGGAAAAAAACCCTTTCCCATTAAAAAAAAAAAATCCAAAAATTCTATTCTATGTAAAACCCGCCTCAAAAAAAGACTTAACTCTCAAAATAAGCCAAGTCTGGTATTTTTAAAATGGCATTAAAACACTAGATGTTGAAAGATACTCAGTGTTATATATGACAGTCATATGTTTTTTCTACACCTATATAAAAAAATTCACTTGGTTGGTATTTGTGTTTGAAAATATTTCTTATTTAGCCAAAGCCTAATACCAGTACCATGGTTTTCTCACATATTGTAATATTATTAAGCAGTGTGGAGGACAGTGGAACTTTTCAATGAATTTCAACATATTGTGGAGGTAGGGCTGCCTTATGACAGATGGAATTCAACTGGGATACAAGCAAGGTTATCCTTGTAGATAGAAGCACTCTAAACTTCTCATATGTTTCTCAAGCTGCAGGATTCTCTGAGGATCTAAAACATTTGGAAACTCATGGAATTCTTTGACTAAGATATCTATTCATTATTTGGCAGCCAAGGGGAAAAGCAAATATGATTTTTGGTTGGGTGAAAACAGAAAAAGCAAAAAAAAAACATAGAAAAAAGTTTCTATAAGATACAATTCTTGGAATAATCACCTTCATCTAGAACATGTGTGATTACAGGTTGGTTTATTCCCAGAGCAGTATTTGGGCCAACCTGTATATTTGTGGTATGGAAGACCATCCAAGAGTGAAGAGTAGGATTTTTTTTCAAGTTGGCAAAGAAATTTCATTATTAAAAACCTCAGGCATATTCTAAAGAACAATCCAAACCTAGCTTCAGACTGCATATCATCAAAACTCTGTTTATTCATTTAGTCTTTTAAAGCTTTTGTCCTGATCTTAAAAAAGCAAACTGCTAAGATATGAAATTCACAAAATCATAGAATGGTTTGGATTGGAGGAGACCTTAAAGATTCACCTCATTCCAGCCCCAGCCATGGGCAGGGACACATTCCACTGTCCCAGGTTGCTCCAAGCCACATCCAACCTGGCCTTGAACACTTCCAGGAGTGTGGCAGCCACAGCTTCTCTTGACAACCTGTGTCAGGGCCTCACCACCCTCATGGTAGAGAATTTTTCCTAATATCTATTCTAAACCTTTTTCAACTAAGAACACTCCCCCTTGTCCCACCACTACAAGCCCTTGCGAAAAGTCCCTCCGGTAGGACTGAATAAAGTGAAACAACAGAAATCCTCTCATACCCGGTGGGTTTCCCTGCTTCAAGAAGCCTTCATATCAACTGTGATAAGAGTTTTCAAAGGCAAGATAAAGCAGTCATTCAGGAACAGCAAGTGGCCCTTGTAAGTGCAGACAAAACGGCAATGCAAAAAGCCTGGCCTCAAAACATATCTGATAGATTCACAGCAAAATAATAAAGAGATCCCAGTCCCTAGGCTCCCTATCCAATCAGTGGAGAGTCATGCAGGTCATGACTGACAGGACCCCAACTCAAATATACCACTGACATCCCCTGGGAAGCCCGTTCTCCTCTCCCATTCCCCACAAAGAGAGCCTGAGAAAGTGTGCCTCGTTTTTCAAGGACTGAGCTGGAGCCAAAAGCCAGGCAGTGTGAGTACATTTCTCAGAGAGGCTTGGGCTTCAGCAGCAATTCTCACTACAAAGGTGTGGTTGAATGAATTCATGAGGCAAAAGAATGCAAGTGTCGTCCAGTGAGTGTGAAGGGAATTGTACTCACAGTGTTTTGGATTTTAGGCTTTTCCCTGTGCTCTCAAGATAACATGAAGTACTGGAAGCACTATTCTGATACTATCAGAGGGAGCAAAAAATGATGTTCATATGCCTTTTGAATTGGATGAATGTTTCTTTTTACTTTAGTAAGGAGATTTATAGTAATAACTCATAATAAATACGAGAATTTTATCTTGCTTTAACCACACAAACCAATTAGATTACTGTAATATTAAGGAATGCTTTACTATAAAAGGAGCTTACTGGATAATGGATGTGAATGACAAGCTTGCTGTTCATGACGAGTTTGCGTAGAAGAAAGGGACACTGCAATGCCCTGTTAGATTTTCTGTGTTGTCCTTTGTTCTCATCACTTATCCACCTCGACAAAACACAGGCAAAATTATTCTTTCACTGTTCAATGAGACAATTCCTTAAAAATGGAATAGGAGAGTATCCTATATTCAATTAAGTGAGACAACAATTTAAATTAAAATATTTTACCGAAGTCTATTTTGTCTATCATTGAAGTAAAGGATAAACTTTTGTTCAGTTCAATAGAAAAAGAGCTGGGAAGGACTGCCATGCACCACCATGATAGATCAGTGAAACTGATCTTTCTAATTTAGCCTGGCTGCAAGGTCACAGGGACATTTTTTCTCCTTTTTCACACTCTTCTCTTAGTATGATTCCGGCATGAAATATAATTTCCCTCCATTTGGTATGGAATAGCCTCTGCTTCAAGTTAACAGTAGATTAACACTGTGAGAAGCAATAATATTTTTGCAAGTGATAGGGTGAATAGAGTCTGATTTCTCAGTCTTTCATCTCATCCCTCTTTAGCACTGGTGTCCAAGAAAGTGTCAGACTTTCAAAGCATCTTTCTTGTACATAGCGTCACATAGCTAAAAAAATCCCTCAACACCACAAAAAATTTAAACACATGTTAGTCTGTAGAGTAGGTGCATATTTGTAAACCAACTTTGAGCAGTCTTTGTATTTATTGGACTGATAGACAATATAGACAGTGACATGAAAATACAATTTATTGTATCGTAGAGGAAGCACATACTTTATTATCAATGCTTTATCACCTATATTTAAATTCCCTCCCTGGTGTGCAATGGAGTGTGAGTATAATATCCACTGTGAGTTTAGCTCCTCCATGACACTTCAAGTGATAGGACTCTTTCTGGAGGCACCTATATCACCAGACCTTTTCTGCTAGGAGTGGTTTCTGCCATGGTCTATATGTACAGAATGTAAGCAAATAACATACGACTTCAGCACCAGCCACGACAGCCAAGGTAGAGGTCACTTGTTTCTGTGCCTCTTCTTGTGATTGCTAAAGTTCCAGATTCAGTCCAGAGGTAAAAATGTTTGGAAAGAGCAAAAAACGAACAAGAGGGTAGCTAAAGGGTATAGGAAATTATCTACTGTAGGATGTGTGTACAAAGCAGAACAGGGTTCATGTGGCTTGGTTCAGAGAATTTTCTTTACCACAGAATTCACGTAGAACATGGAAAATGGGTGAGTCATAATAGGAGAGGGGGAAAAGGCTTTAAACTGAAAGGAGTAGTGGGGGGGAGGGGGTGGGTTAGATATTAGGAAGATATTCTTCCCTCTGAGGGTGGTGAGGCCCTGGCACAGGGTGCCCAGAGAATCTGTGTTTGCCCCACTCCTGGGAGTGTCCAAGGCTAGGTTGGACAGGGCTTGGATCAACGTGGGATAGTGGAAGGTGTCCCTGCCCATGGCAGATGGGTGAGACTGGATGGGAATTGAGGTCCCCTCCAACTCAAACCATTCTGTGATTCTATGATTTGATGAATATACAAAATATAAACCATACATTCTTTCTCCCTCACTTGCCGTATATCTTTTGATTAGAATTTCTCATAAGCAGAAACCATTTCTTCTAGTGTTGCTAAACATATGGCTACAAAAGTCAACTGGAAATGCCAGACTGCAGTGTTGCAGGTGGATATCAAACTTCTGACTTTTTTCAGGTGGTTGAATTGCCAGCTATATCTTCATCTTTTCCCTCCTCTCATGGCACTCATGCTATCTGTGAGACAGAGAGTGTACCCTGTTGTGCAGCTTCTCTCTGGCTTGGGTTTCGTTTCTGCATTCAGTCATTTGAAGGTAGAGCTGCTTTTTAGTCCATTGGGAAGCAGCATCCAAACTTCATATCAGTCTTTTGACTTGATGTACTGGTGAAATATGTTAAGTTAGGTCATGGTGCTAGAAGAAATACAAGTTGCAAGGAAGGCTCTGCTGTGAAAATACTCTTAGCTGGGCTGCCAAATTCCACCCTTTAATTGCAAAGTCAGTCTAGTAAAACGTAATTAAACGAGGAGAAGTTTGGGTCCACTGAGCATTTATTCTATTCCAATATTTTGGGTTGATTTTTAGATATTATGGAGACATTTGTAAACAACTACACACCTCTGCATGCTGAATTGCTTCCATTTTCACTTTTAAAAGAGGCTACATGAACAGATAACAGCTTTTCCGAGCTGAAAATGAGCGCAAGCTGTTCTATACGTTCACAGGGGGGGTAATTTTTTTTTTCCTATTCATCAAGTCTGCTGGTGTCAGTGCCTCACCTTGTTAATCATTAGTGTGTAAAATTATATTAAAATAGCATGAGGAATTGAGATATAAAGATGTGCAATCCAGGACATAGACACAAGTGCTGTGATTTCTTCTTTGACTCAACCTCATCAGCCAGTGTTGCTCTGGTGTTCAAAGTTTTGCTAAGAGGCTTTAAACAGGACACATCTCTACCTACAGTATGTTTCATTATATTAAAAAAAAAAAAAAAAAGAAAAGAAAAGAGAGTTATAAAGACAAAAGATTAAGGCTAGACTGAAAGATACTGGGCACTGCAATATCATCAGCCTTCTGACATGTCAAAGGGTTAGATAAACAAGGTCAAATCACAAGGAAATTATAGAGTGCATTGACCACAGAGTCACAGAATCGGAGAATGGTTTGGTTTGAAAGGGAAGAGATCATCTTCTTTAGAGATCATCTTGTTCTGATATCCTGCCATGGGCAGGGACACCTTCCGCTATCCCAGGTTGCTTCAAGAGCCATCCAACCTGGCCTTGGACACTTCCAGGGATGGGGCAGCCACAGCTTCTCTGTGGTGGATGGTGATAGTGGCAAGGACCACTGGTACCAATGCTCAGTTGCTTCATGCTATACCAGCATCCCTGGTGAACTTGTCAATCATAATGAGAAATTAGCTGGAGTTCTGAACGCTGATGAGGATTCTGTCCTCCCAGGCACTGCTGTGACCCTTCACTTTATGGCCCTATATTTTCCACCCAATGGACTAAGTATGCGTAGCACTAAAACACTGTTGGACTTCCCTTAACACAGATCATGATATAATTAGTGTTCTGACCATCTCATAGAATCATTAGGGTTGGAAATTACCTGTAAGATCAAGTCCAAACATTAATCTAGCACTGTAAAGTCCATGAACAATAATGTCATTTAATGGTTTGAGTGAAGAGAAAGATGTTTTCCTTCCCCCCTTAAATCAGTGTTCCCAGAACAATTTGTCATTCCTGGTGTTACATTTTGGAAGCGTCACAGACCAGCACTGGCAGTGTCCTCTTTTTGTCCAATACCCTACAAGAGGCTACCTTATTCTCAGCACAACCTGATTCCTCATACAGAGTCTGCAGATTTGCTCCATTCTGGAGGGCAGAGGATACGCAGCCAGTGAAGGCTGTGAAGGAAAGGAGTAAAGAGGAACATCACATCGTCCATCCATGCATTCCTGAGCAAATACTTCCAGATAGCACCACTTTCAGGTGATGCAAGGTGAAGGAGGAGCAGGAGATGCCTTAGCAGATGCATAACAGGGTCGCATAATCAGCACAGGACCACACAAATCAGGGCATAAATCTGGTTTTGTGGGCAATGTTATAACACAATGTCACATCAGAGCAGCATCCAATCATTTTGAATTACGGTCCTGCTGCAATACAGACACATCTCACCTGGCTTACCCCTCTCTGTTCCAACCCATCTCTTTAAAGACAGGAACACTCCACCTGTTTATATGTTGTCACAGCCCTGGGTCCATTGTGTTTTACGCTGAATTTGAGCTAAGTGAAATGAAGGAATTTAGGTTTAAAAGCATTTTTAAAAATACAACAGTAATATGTACGTATGAATAGTGAAACTACTGAACCCTTCACAGAGAACATAGTATTAGTCTCTTGAAACAGGCAGGCATATTTCCCCCAGGGATAGCTCCTAAACTCTTCAAGATGAAAATAATAATAGTAAAATTATAGGGTATAGACTGGTCACTGTTAATATTGGCATACATAGTGAATAAAATTATTATAAAACTCAGGAGGCAAGCCTAAATATTAGAAAAAAAAGCCTGCAGGAGGAAAGGTCTGCTGTAAAAATAGCACAAGCTGGTGCTGTTGGAAGTTTAGATTATTCCTGAATGCATTCCAGTCATTTCTGTTCACATGGGAGATCATGGGTTAAATCAACAGAGAGACAAGAATTTACAGCACAGTTTCTTACCAAGGAGTTGCATCTCCTTATATGAGGGGTTGAATTTGGTTCTTGATTTTGAGGAATTGGCTTGAACCTAAATAAGTTTCAGAATTAGTCACACATTTTCAGATCCCCGTGGCTCCTACACAAGAACAAGTTCAGTTGCCCCCGGAGGTGAGAATGTAGGAAGTAAATTAAAGCAATCTTTTGCCATTAAGCTAGTGTGTACATTGAGATTAATTTTTGGTGCCAGCAGGGCTTTGCTGTGAGGATGCTCTCAGCAGGGCTGCAGTCCTAACCTATGGCTGTTGCTATAGGGAGAAAAAAACTGTCAGAAAAGGGGTGCCACAGCACCAAAAGGGGAAACACTCCCTGATACAGCTTAAATTAATGCTAATTAAAATAAGAAATAGGTAGCAGGAGGGAGATGGCAGTGTTAATCAGCATAATATAAGGCAGGGGGCTGGAAACGCTCCACTAGGATCTGCGCCTGTACAGCTCGGTTTGTTTACAACAAACAAAATCTTCTCAGCTACTGTTACTGTAGCCATGGCAACAGTATTGAGGTTACATCTATCAACAAAGAGAGCAAAACAAAGATAAGGCTGGTGTTTAATAAAGATGAGCCATGATAATTATACACCAGGCAAAAGACGGCTGCAAAACGAATAGCCTGTGCCCCCAATTTATGTGACATTACCTCTGCAACAATAGAAATTAGATAAACTTGTGACACCGGTGTCACCATTTCCATAGTAGGTGGTCGAAAGGCATTAAGCATATTCCCACTGCCTTTAAGTATTACACAGGGATGCAAAGTCCTTGCCCTCTTATTTCTTCCATGTGTGAGCCGTGGTGGTTTGGATGCAATAGTGAGATCTGAGGTTGTGTCAGACAGCAAAAAAGGGAAAAGGATTGCTGAGGCTCACAGGCACAATTTATCCGACTAGAAGAAATAATATATTATAAGGAAGTATAGTTTATACCACTTGGGACATACACCAAATGCTGCTGAGTTTTATCCATGTGCCTATTTACTGTGCTCCCTTTACTTCCTTGCACACTCTGCTATTAGCACGAAATGTCCATGTGGTCCTTTGTGAAGAGGTCATGTGTGATTCGGTTTCCTGGGAATGAAGTCAGCTTGTCTTCAGGATAAGAGGCTGAACAGCAGGAGTCTTCAGATGCCCTGTCCCCAACTCCCCGTTCCACAGCTAGGGACATGCTGGAGAGGCTGTGCTGCAGAAATGGAAATGAGAGCAGGAGATGAAAGGATGTGTGACTTAGGAAGTCTTTGCTCCACCTAGTCACATCTGACATATTGATCCCTTTTTTAATCTGAGAGGACTCACTGGGAATGAGTCAAACTAAATTTTAGGAGGACATTTTTTTGCAGGACTTCAGTTAACCCATTCAACAGGTGAAAAAGCCCCACTACTCAAATAATTTGAGCAAAAGGAATGAGAACATAGGTGTTTGATGGAATTACTCTAGTTACCTATGCCAAAAATCTAGACAATCATCTGGACACCTGGTCTCCAGGAAACCCTCAAGAAGGGCAAGAGTCCCTGTTGGTCCCAGGTGATGCCTGACAGTCCCAAGCAGATTTTCAGGATGCCATAGGATATATAAAATGCAACTTAGATATGGCTACCTATATTTCAAGAGATTAATTTCTCTCTCAACCACTATCAACCTCCTTTAGATTTTACAGCATGTAAATTTTTTTAAGATAGGTTATTTAAGATCACTTGTCTTTAATCATCTGAAAGCTAGGAGCTCAGCCTAAGAAATTAGTTGACTAGACTACCTCATTAGTAGCTACAGAGAGACCAGCTTTGCCATAAAACGATTAATCACATCTAAAGATAGATGTCTAAGATGAGTCACCCTCTGAAGGTTTTCTGCTGAACAGAAAGACTAAATGACTAACTTAGAAAAAGCAGCTCTCTCTTAGGTGTCTAAATTAAAGTGAGATAAATTTTAAGTGCATTCATAACTTCTTGTAATGATTCCTTAATATTATTAAGTAATGGTTTTATTATTTTAAAGTAGTTAGAGACATCATCTGGTGTTGTTTTCCTTACGTGTTTTTACCAATTATCAAAAATTAGGGTGGTGTCGTTAAACAAACGAACAAAGGATGACAAAGGATCTTTCTCTAATCTTGAGGTCAAATTATAAAGTTTGGCTGAAGCCATTTTTAAAGTAGTATTCTTTGCATCTGATCTGTGTCCTGGATAGGACCAGCCATCATGTCTCTTTCATATAATTCTATTTTTGTACAATTTTTCTCAAAATATTAGTCGGTGTAAGGTTCAATTGCAGATTGAGTCTTGCATGGCATGAAACTTAGAGCTTTTCTTGGTGTGGCACGAAGACATGCATGGCTCTCTCAGAAAATAATTTTGGAACTGTTGGAGTGTAAAAATGAAGAGCAAGTCTGTGTCCTATCAGTATAACCCATTAGAACTGATCCTTAAGTACTAGTTCCCCTAAATTTGTGTCTCAAAAAATATGAGGAGGCATGGCAGAAAAAACTCTCAGAGCATGTGTAAGCAATATAAATACATGATGCAGAATTCCAGTATAGGCATTGTCAAAGCAGCTCTTGACTTCAATGACAGCAATTTTTCCTCCGGGTTTTCTCTTGGCTTCAGTGAATCTGGGCAAAGTCAAGTGTGCTAAAACTATTTAAATGATGAGAATGCACCTCTAGGTAGGTGCCTAAGGGTGAAAAAAAGGCATGGCAGTGTAGTTTTGTATTGCTACTACCTGAGATGAAATAGATGCAGGAGTAAAGCTCAGCAAAGAGCAGTTATTGAATGGAAAAAAACGCCACTGAGCATTAAAAAAGTGTTTTTACGTTATACAATGGCATGTGGTGTCTCAGGGTGTTCTAGACAGATAAAATTCCTTTACCTTTCAAACATGGCTTAAGAGAAACTCAAATTTGCCATCTGAAATTAGGAACTATGAAATGTCTGCAGCGGCTTTAGGCATAATTGTCCATCTCTTTGGGAACTGCATGCAAGCCACATGTGCAAACTGAGGCCAGTAAATCCTCCTCCAGGAAGGTGAAGACTGAGGAATGATTCCTGTGCTCCTGTCTTGCTGGATGCATGAAATGCTGTAAGTCTCCAACATATGGTCCCACCAAAGGCAATTAAAAAGCGCCAGAAAATGCCAGTTGCAGAATTCATTGCGTCCTGGGCATGGTGGATTTCCCACTGGAGGACTTCAGGGGTGCCTCTTCTTCTCCACCGATTGAGCAGAAGCCTATGTACTTATTTTAGGAGTGCTGTTTCTCTTGGCCCATGAAATTGAAGTTTCTGTTGAATGTCTCAGCTCAGCAAAATAAATCCTTTCCAATGCTTTTTACAGGACTTGTTTGCCTGGATTTTTTTTCTCTTATTCTTTCAGGAAAAATTCAAATCAATACAGGACAATTTATGGCATATTTTATTGCTGATTGATCACTGTTCAGGCCGTAAGACGGACATCAATTTCCTGCTTCCCCTCTCTGTGCTCCCTAGTAACTTGTATCTAATGACTCTCATGAGGCAATCCAAGCTGGAACAGTTCACATCTGATTATCTTGTCTTTCATGAATTTACAACTCCTGAGCATCTCAAAATATTTTGCTAAATATTTTGGTGCCTTGTTTAACCATCAAGCAAGGAACATGTTTTTTGATTTTTCACAATGGATTTATTTCTTCTCCAGCAATCTCTCTAAAACAGAGAAAATTTTTAAACTTTAGGCAACTAAATGCTCTGTCCATACATGTATTCCTGGAGGAAATTTTATTACAGATGGTGTCTTCTCAAAAGAAGTTTTTCCCCTAAGCAGATACAAAAAAAAAAGTGCAACTAATTTGCAAAAGTGAGTGTTACGTGAAGTAGGAAACAATCAAAAGGAAAAAGAAGTTCTGCTGAGACTAAGAAGACAGATGTGGTTTGGATACCGGCTTTGAATCTGGAACAGCTAATTTAATTACTGACAGTGTTACAGACTCCCTAGCTTGGAAAAATCAATTTATCCCTGTACTCCAACACTACACTAAAGCTAAAGAATGTTCTTTCATTTGAGTTTACTTCATCTGTTTGGGTTTTTTTTTTTCCTTGTTGTTGGGTTGGGGTTTTTTTGTTGGTTTTTTTTTGTTTTTTGTTTTGTTTTTGTTTTTTTGTTCTCGGCTTTTTTTAACTCTGCCTACTAAACATCATACAATATGAGGTTATATCAGAAAAGGCGTTAATGAAGGACTTGTGAGCTTACATGGGTTTGCTACATGGATAAATGGGGGTTCCGTGGACTGGATACAAGTCGAAACCCTCCGTGTTCCCTCTGTCACCGCAGGATGCCTATAGCCCTGCATTGTTTTTATGCCAAAATTTGAGAAAGCATTAACATCATGTGGGTCCAGATCTTGGAAAATATGGAAAAAATCACCTCTGCAGCTGTACTCTGGCCCTAGAGGTGCTGCAAGGTGAGGCAGCAACACAAGGGGTGTCAGTGCAGGAAACTGCTCCAAAGCTCCTCTGCAGCCTCCTCCTGCCACGCACTTTGCAGCCTGTCCTTCACACCTTGATGGAGTGATGCTGGAGTGGAGAGCCCAGCCCGAATGGGAGGTGCAAGTACAAGGATGCAGCTTTCCCCAGCTTTAAGAGGCTACAAACCACCACATATGTCTCTGTATAGTCTAACACAGCCACTTTCTGTCTAAGCTGCTGCTTTAACTTGTGGCACTAACTTTATTCGCTGTAGCAGAAGCTTAGGAAGCCAGCTTGTGTACAGACCCATATAGCTGAGAAATAATCCAAGACCAGGCTGAGCTCCACCCACTGTGCTGGAGAAATGCCCAAGGCAAAAATGAAGATTACTTTGGAGATTATTAGACATGGCTGTAGTCTTGATCTGCAGGACGTAAAGATTATGAAGAAAGACCTGTGCTGCTCTGCTCCATTACTGCAGTGGCCTCACCTCAACTGGTACAGTGTTTCAACTGTGTTCAGAGCCAGAAGGGGCTGAAATCTCATACAATATATGCACAAACTCTCAAGAAGATATGCCTCTTTATAAACCAGTTAGAAAATACTTCCGTTTCCTGTTAGGGCTTTCGATCATAGAATCACAGAATCCCAGAATGGTTTGGGTTACAAGTGACCTCAAAGATCACCTCATCCCACCCCCCTGCCACGAGCAGGGACACCTTCCACTAGACCAAGTTGCCTCAAGCCCCATCCAACGTGGCCTTGGACTTTGCCAGGGCAGCCACAGCTTCCTTTGGCACCCTGTGCAAGGGCTTCACCACCCTTACAATACAGACTTTCTTCATAATATCTCATTTAAACCCATCCTTATTCAGTTATAAAGCCATTTCCACTCTCTGTGTCCTGTCACTACCTGCCTTTTTAAAAAGATCTTTAGAGATCGTCAAGCCAGGAGTTAGACTTGAATACATCTCTGCACCAAAATGACAACTCAATAGATAAGGGATAGTAAAAAAATAGAAAACTTGCTGAAGTCCTTTTCAGTCTGTGGCTGCCTTCCACCTTCCTGATAGCCCTTAACTTGCCTCCAAAGTCTTAGTGCCTGGGTTAAGAGAGACAACTTGGACTGCCTTACCAGATGGCCTGGGGAAAAAAAAATCTCTAAATGAGTAATGGAAAACCTAGGCTGAAACCAAGGGTGGTGAGATCTGTTAGAGTGGAGACTGATCTCTAGAGAGAAACAGTGGAAACTGTTGCATGAGTCATTTCAAAGTGGACTGAAAAGAGCACTGGAAAATATACCACAGGGAGTAATCTTGCATTGGATGAGGGATAATGTAAATGATTTACACTAACAGGTCTTTTCCATCTTTAATTTTGATGAATCTATGATCTCCAGAAAAACAGGCTTATTTCCTCAGTTTAATATACCACAATCTGGAAGAGAATATGACAGAAGTGTTTGGGGATGTGATCTTTCATACAGCCCAGTAAATGCCAGAAATCAAGCTGCCAGCACAAGATACCATTTTGTCACTGTCACCGATCCACACAACAAGACAGACAAAAGATCTGTGATGCTGGGTCGGTTCAGGGAGAGTATTTCCCTCTGTTTTCCCCCCTTATTAAGTGAAAGCTCAGACTGTATGAACCATGTGCAATCTCTGAAATAAATACAGAAAATTCATTCCCATTACTTCCATTTCATGATACATTGTTCCTTCTAATTTCACCAGCCCACAATCTGTTTGCTAATGGGATGTTGTCTACATTGTCTGCAAGAACATTAAAAGGTACTTTGGCTCATTGTTTTGTCCTTAAGCGAGCACTTTTGCTACCCCTTTTATAAAAGATGGGAATCACCATCTGCAGAAGGTTTTGTGGGTTTTCTATTTTTTTTTAAACAAACAAATCAGGCTAAATCACTGGAGAGCTGCGTTATTCTAAACAATTTATGAGACAGTCTGCCTCACTGTATTTCCCTGTAGAAGGGATTGGGCTGATTTTATAAATGATTTATTACTGTTTTCTTCTGTAGGCACCAACAGACTAGACAGAAAAATCAAAGTAAATTGAATGCAAAATAATCAGTTTCCTTTCTTTAGTGTGGGATTGCACACATATCCATAGCCATACACTAAATTTTGCTAAAATGTGAAAGTAACTGGTTAATGAAAGAGAAGCTATAAAAATATCAACATAAAAATGTGTGATGGACTAACACTACTTGTGAATATAAAAAGTGGCAATCAAAGAAAAATCTACAGCTGCCGGTGGAGAGAAACCAGCTTGTTTACTCAGAGAGGCTCAAGAGCTGATTAGATCCAGGTGGCTTTTCTTTTCTCTTCTTTTCTTTTCTTTTCTCTTTTCTTTTCTCTTCTTTTCTCTTCTTTTCTTTTTTCTTTTCTCTTTTCTTTTCTTTTCTTTTCTTTTCTTTTCTTTTCTTTTCTTTTCTTTTCTTTTCTTTTCTTTTCTTTTCTTTTCTTTTCTTTTCTTTTCTTTTCTTTTCTTTTCTTTTCTTTTCTTTTCTTTTCTTTTCTTTTCTTTTCTTTTCTTTTCTTTTCTTTTCTTTTCTTTTCTTTTCTTTTCTTTTCTTTTCTTTTCTTTTCTTTTCTTTTCTTTTCTTTTCTTTTCTTTTCTTTTCTTTTCTTTTCTTTTCTTTTCTTTTCTTTTCTTTTCTTTTCTTTTCTTTTCTTTTCTTTTCTTTTCTTTTCTTNCCTCTCCTCTCCTCTCCTCTTCCCTTCCCTTCTTTCTTTTCTTTTTTTTCACCCCTTCGAAATCCTCATCTTATTGTTGGAGGAGTTGCAGCAAGTAGTAAATTCTGATTGACTTTAGATTTGACTTTGAGTTAACATTTGTATTTAATTTCAACCAAGAAACAAAACCAAACAACACCAGACCAATCCCCCACATTCAAAGGGGTAAATCCCAAGATCAGTCAGGCTGGTCCAGACATGTAATATTTACATGTGTCTGGCATTCAAAAGTCAAACTTATCAACAAGGCTTATTTTTACCCAATCGTAGTTTTGCAAGACATACTGAAGAAGGTGAATAATAAGTGGGCCGTTTGTCCATGAGTTCCTATCCTATATCCATTAACTTTGGTGGTTCCTAAACTAATTAAAAAGTCGTATCTAGAAAAACCTATTGATGCAGATTTAAAATAGGGCTGTCACTCAGTAACATTGTTTACAAATGGCAAGCATTTAACAAGAATTTTAAATGAAGATATCAGTTAAATTATATTTATACTTTCATTGTTATGTTACATTGAAAATACTTTATGAGAACAACACAGCTTAACGTCAAGCCAGGTTTTTTAGCCCCCATTTAAAGAGAACAATGGCAGCTTGCTGCAGCATCACGTCTGTGTTGACTGATCAGGAGCGTACTGTTAAATGTACCAGTTTGTCTGCAGTCCCAGCGAGCAAGAAACCACAAACTCGTTTCAGTTTTACAGAGACAAATTAAAAGAGTCAAGCGTCTTCATTATGGTGCAGCTGTCGTAAAAACTGAGATAGAAAACAGAAGTGAAAGTATCTTCAAATCACATCCATATTGGCATCTCACAACTGCAGCTTGATTGTATTGTTAATTAATTCTCTAAATGCACAATAAGCCAAAGAGACAATTTATAAAGCATACTTGTCATTTAATTAGTAAATTAACTTTTTATCTCAAACGTTTTTCCATTTAATTAGTGGATACTGAAGGCCAAGATAACACCAGCTGGAGTTTCTAGAAAGAAAAAAATAATTTCATTTATCTAGTCAACAACTTTTAGCAGAGTGATCTGTGAGTTCTCTTCTGCCTGGTTATTTATGCTTTGCCATTATAAAGCAGAATGTGGAAATAAAATTTCAAAGATGAGTTAATATTGTAATTCACAAGATCAAGTTTGTAATTATTCATGTCTTCAGTTTTTCTTAATTATACTCGACTTTTGTACTGCCATGTTACTCACATGAAGTCAATTAAATGTACAAGTGTTTCTTGGACCAGACCCTCTGTATAAATTAAGGAGATTTGGAAATTGCTCCCTGAGAAGTGACTTGTTACAAGATGCTCTGTTCCGAGCACATATGGAAATGAAATGAAAATAGAAGTGAGTAGCTCGAGACACTGTAAATCCTAAATGCTTCTGCAGTTTTGTGCAGACTTCTTTAAATACAGCCAGGTTGCTAAGGGCCACTCTAACCGAAGCTTTAAATGTCCCAGGGATGTTAGATGTTAGATAGACATCTTTCTCATACAGGAAACAGGAATAGTTTCATGTCTTCATGATTCCCAACCTTCACCAGAAGTTATGGTTTGTTTTTTTTTTCCTTGAAAGCACTCACTGTGTTTCAAACTTCTTCCTTTATAAACCCTCAAGGGATGAAGAGAGCTCCCTCATGTGTAGAGTCCACAGAGAACTCTCCTAGGAAACGAGCAGTTTTCTCTAGGGGCTGAAATGATGCAGAACTGTGTGTCCCTTTCAGCAGAAGGTTTTCTTAGTCGCAAGGAGAAGCATATCTAGATAAATCTGAGGGATGAGAAGTCGTCCACACTCTCTTGTTGAGGTTGTGCCAAAGCATAGGTTTTCAGAATTTCAGCCTTGCTCAGAAGCACATTTATTTTATGTAAGTATCAGTTCAAGGTTCTAAGTATTTCTGGATGCTGTTCTTAGTTGCTTCTCACTGGTGTGAAGACGATATCTCCCTCCAATCTCACTGGGTGTTTGAAGTATTCTGGAGTGATGATAGACATGAGGTATATTCCTTTTCCTATGCATATTAGGTAGAACTTACTGAAAAAATCTTGTATTCCATGCTTAAAGTATTTAAGCAATTTGTTCTTCTCACTCTCCTTTTACATTCTGAAGAAAATATTTCTATACTAAAAATATTTTCTGGAAGCATTCGGTTGAGAGGAACTTGCAGTTTCTGACTGTTTGACCTTAAAAGTTGATTTTCCCCAGCCATGATTCATAGCTTAAGTAAAAAAAAAAAAAAAAAAAAAAACAAAACAAAAAAAACTACAAAAAACAGTCATAAAACCACCATCCCACTGTGAAAGTAATAGGTGATCTTAAATCGCTCAAAAATATGAGAAAGAAAATATAACTTGTTTAAGAGACCCACACTGACAATTTAAACTAATTTGTTGCTCAAATTTCAATAGTAAGGAGGTTTCAAGTCATGGTGCCATGGCTGTCATGTTATTTTACAACAGATTCTTTCCCTTATAGGAGAAGGAGCATGATGATCTCTTCTTTAATAGACATTGACAAAGTCAAGGATTCCTGCTCTTAAAAGTCAAAATTGCCCTAAGAGGAAAATCTTCGGCTATAAGATCCTTGAGTCAAACAAACAGAAAAATAAATATTTACAACCCTAAGGCAATCAAACAAAATGCAAAACTGCACATCAGATTGATTGGCCCAATTCTACACAGAGAGAGAATACTCTCAAAAAAATGCTGTGAGTCAGTCCATATTAATGTTTTATATCTGTTGAAGAACTGATACTTGAAATACATTCTTCCCTACACATACACACAGCCTGTTTTCAGAGCATGTTCAAGAATTACTGCAACTGACATGTTCTTAAGAAGGCAAAAACATCAGAATTTTTGAGATCTGATATGCCTTCTAGTTATTTTACAATTCTGCTAAGATATGCATCTCCTGATGTACAGCTTAGTTTTCATCTCTCCCATCCCTATATGAAAGCTGGAGTGACTGTCCAGGGTCATACATGGCACAGGAATCTTGTCATGCTTTAAGTTATGTTGCTTTTGCATGTTTTGACAGAATCATGCAATGAAGTTTCTGATTGTACTATGCATTTTATTTTGATTTAGCTAGTTTTTATTAATATATTGTGTATTTTTATTATTTTGGCCTGAAGGCTATTCTACAGAGTTTAAAGTAATTCCAGCTGATAATTTTTGTCAGCTTTGATAATTTTGGTACCTGTGATTGAGACAGTCTGTTAAAAATTATGAATCAAGCTGGACAGCTACAAGGTATCATATCGGTTCCAAGGATGCCATTACAAGACAGATTGTAGCCGAGCCTAGGCTGATATGGAATCCTAGAATTGTTTTAGTCGAAAGGGACCTTAAAGATCATCTAGTTCCAGCCCCACACCGTGGAAAGGGGCACCTTCCACTAGACCAGGTTGTTCAGATCGTTTTGTTGTACTCTAGCAGTGTAATGGCTCACCTGAGGTGGGGGAAACACCACTTTTGTTACCCGAACTAGAGACGGTTCAAGCAAGTGCCGAGGCAGAACTGATTTCTCAGCAGTTCAGGAAACCAACATTCCCTTCTCCCCGGCTTTAACTTGTCTGAAAGCGAAGGATTAGCGGGAAGTTCCTGAGGCAGGAAGCGCGGAGCCAGAAGGGAGGTGTGAGAAGAGAAGCGGGATTTGCTTCTGTTCTCACCAAGGAGTACATGAGAAAGGTGTGAGTGGCGACAGCCGCTTTTAGCGCGGCCTTTTCCAGCAGCACCACAAACCTTCAGCGACAGTGCAGTCATCTTGGAAGGCCTCCAGGGAAGGCAGAACCTTTGTGGTTCTCTAGGGGGTCACTCCCTGCTTGGGCCAGGGACGGGAGAAGAATTGAAGGGCGGGAGCATGAGCCTTGAGGATTATTTTGAAGTTTTCACGTTTTCAGGGGTGTGCTGTAAAGTTAGAAAGTGTTGGAAAAACTATTTAAAAACCCCCCCAAACACAAAAAACATGAAAAAACCCAATCAAACAAACAAAACCAAAACAAATAAACAAACAGAAGAAAAAAGAAAGAAAAGGAAATGGAAAAAGCATGCCTAAATTTGATAGATTTAAGGGGTTCAGTATTCTTTAATTTACCCAAGAGAATTTTTAAAGAGAAAGACTTGATGAGACCTGTATACACAAACATGCATAAGAAAGCTATGAAAAGCAGATCCTCAACATATGTGACTAATATTTAGATCTTCATCAGATAAAAAATATATAAGATGATCTCTTTACTTAACCTGAAGGAAATTTGCTGTTAGAAAACAGGACGTGTATATGTGTGTTGATTTCTCCACTGCTCAAAGCCTTTAAATCACTGACTTGAAGAACAAAGTTTTGGGACGTGTTTCACAGAATAGATTTTTTATAGACAATTTATGTGTATGTATTTCTATGGAGCAATGAGTTAGATTTTGGTAAGAATGCAAGTTCATCTATAAAGCTTCCTAAACCAAAATGAAATACTTTCCTATCAGATACCCCTTGGGCTGAGGGAACTCCTGAATTCAGGTATAAGCAAGACAAGAGGAAAAATTGTTCTTCACACTGCCATAGATGATCCAATAACATCAAGTTTTCTAGGTCCCCACTACAGCATATACTGTGTACTTCTAAATCTCCTAATCTGCAAAAGTTAAAAGACTCTGAGAACCCAAGTGATTTTGTTACTCAGTAGGTATTTAAATCCCTCATCCTGCTGCTTAAAATGGGGTCTATATGTTAAAAAGATTTTATGGGGCCTTTGAAAGATTTTGAATATCCAAGACTTAGAATTGTACAACTGTGAACATCCAAGATAAAACCCTTAATTATGAATTGCTATCAGATGTTGTGTGGAGGTATTTGTTTAAAATCTGTGATTCCATAAGTATATAATTACAATCTTATTTATGTATTTGTTTTATTCCTTAATACATACCCAGATGGTGGTTCCTTGAAATCATGTTTGTTATTACCAAGGTTTATTAATTTGTCTAATTTCTATGTTTTGTTTTATCTCCGTTTTTGCATGTGCTGAAAAAAAAAAATCTTTCATTGATTTCTGTTCTAGGATTAATTTTCCTAAAGTTACAGAATTTCCCATTCAAATATTTTCTTGTGGCTTTTAAACCTAAAGGACTGTTCTGTGTTCTGTATCACTCTCATCCCCTGTGAGATTTAAACCAGAACATATCACAAAGTACATTCATATAGATACTGACAAGTTCTCCTCTCACAAATACTTTTTGACCGAAGGAGGAAATTATCAGTATAAAATTTACAAAAATAAATGCAAAAAACCTCTGCTTGTGCATGAGAAATTATTTGAACATGAATTCAGAGGAATTTTACCCTTCCCTTGAAAGATAGTATGTGGCCCAAAACATCATGAAGAAGAGAAGCACACACTAATTAACTAACTGGTTAACAAACTCTGCATGCAGTAATGAAGTTTCTTTTTCAAGCAATACCTAATAAAAAATGTGCATAATATTAATACTGGTCTTGGAAATAAATGAATTAGCTATCAAGTAAATAATCATATTTCTATTAGTTTATCTTAAATCCAAAAGCTAGAAACTGGATTTAAGATCCAGTTTAGGTATGGATGTGTCATAGATTTGTGATTAGGGACAAAGAACTAAAACCAGTTTGAATGTCAGAATCTAGTATAGAAAAAGGGTGGAATTTTGTTGCCTAAATCCAAACCAATGCACCTGAGGACCTCTGCTCAACAACCAGCTGCTATCAGAGGCAGTGAGGTCTTTTCTGAGCGTTTTATTTTATTTTATTTTATTTTATTTCATTTCATTTCATTTCATTTCATTTCATTTTAGATAATGTCAAATTCTTTTTGAAACTTCACATGTAGCCTTTTAATTTGAAACCGGCTGTGTCAACACCACTATGAAAAAGAGTTGCTGAGCACCAGGCCCAAACTCTACCTTGTTCAGGCTTTGTGGTCCGATGCACTTTGTTTTGAACAGCAGACCACCTTCAGGAAAAAAAGAAAAAACAAAATTAAAAAATGGAGTACTGAAGAAAATTTCATACTTTGATGTTTAGGGCGTGCCTGAGGTGGATGACATTTGAGGTTTAGGCTTCTCCCTTATCAAGATACAGTTGCTGGCCCTTACTACAGAACTATTGATTAAAAGAGGACGTGATCTGGCATTGTGGTGACTACTCCTCAAACAGAAGAGAAGAGGGTGTGACCCTTGTAAAAAGGGGTCTTGAAAATGCTGCCCATTTTCAAGAGAGTTCTGAACTTTGGCTTGCAAGCAGAGAAAGGTCCATTTTGCATTAAAAATTTAGTTATCTTGCCCTTTTTGATTAGTTGTCTGAATGGTGCGGGTTTAACTCTCCCTTTAGCTCTCGCTTTTCTCTGCGTGCCTTATTGGAAATGCTGGATTCCACTCCAGGGTACGACTTCAACAGACACCATGCAGCTTTTAGACTAAAAAGACCTTTATGAATGACATGATGAAGGACTAATTATCAAAAATCTTAAGGTTTTACGAAGCGATCTGCACAGCCTGTTACTGAATAAACTTAATCCTGAGGACTACCATGTCTGGATCCAAACCCAGTTAAGAAAAAAGACATTTTCCTAAATACAGTATCTGCTGTATAATTAGAAGCAAAGGAACTGCTTTAATGTAAGCTATTATGCAAGCTTAGTAAAGGTAGGAGAATAGACCTGACAGAAACCTGCCTGTTCCCTTTTTTTCATTGTCAGTCCTCTCTTTGCTAAAATCACGTTGTATTCATTCCAAGATTGTTATACTCTTATTTTCTTGCTTCTTTTTGCCAGCTCAGCTTTTCAGATTTCTTTATTTACCCACTATTTTCCTTAATCCAAGTGAATTATCACACAAAGAGGAGAAGGGTGCTCTAACTAGTACCTGCTAATCTCATTAAAAAGAATTCCAAATTCTCGACATTTTTCCAGCCACACAAAATGAAACACTTCTTCATGCTTTGAAAGGTAGCTCTGTAAGAAAAACAATAGCTGAAGTGTTACATTTTTCAGGGGCAGTTCAGGAGAATCTGTTTTATTTGAGCAGCTTACAGAGACAGTATGGTTTCCATAAGGAAATAGCTTCCACCTCCAGTAACGGGAAGCCCTAGGAGTGTGTACAAAGGTATCTCCAGGAAGCAAACTTGATCTCATGGTGCAAATACTGGATTCCTCCTTTTCAGTTTGTAGACCCTTCCTGGCAACCAGAACTTCCTGAACACAATTATATAGGCAAAAACTTGCCTAACATTAGATACTTTTAAAAACCTCTCCTTTTTAAAGAGCTCTTTGTTTCAGTGCAGGTGAACTGTGGATCACTGATGTCTGAAATAACAGAGTAAAACAATGCAGAGTAGTTCCTGGAGCTTGACATATGCAGCCTACATTGAGACTGCTTTTTTTAAGGATCCGAAGAAAATATCTTGTGACTCTTCTTGTGAGATATATTCAACTACCAAGATTTTTATCTGAAATATTTTTTTTTCCCTTCAGTTGAGAGGAATTATGATCCATGTCTTATCTCATTACTATCAGATGTGTCTGTTTGCCGCTAAGAGTTTTTGTGATTGTTCCATCCAGAGAAAAATATCTTGATTGATCAGAGATTGATCATATTTTTTCTTATTATTATTCCATCTGCACAAGAATATTGTATCAACCCATTTCACGAACTTTGTCATGTTCAAACTCTTCTCTATATCTTCAATGACTGGTAAAGAGAAGAGGAAAATAGTTTTTTTAAAAAAAAACCTCTTAGCATTACCAGACACTTTGTTCTTCATTTCTTCCTGTGCAAAATACTATTTCATTAAAATTTCACTGTAACAACCTACAATTCGTTTAAGAACAACAGTCATTCACTGTGTTAGAATCCTGTCAAGTGGTTTTCACAAGGGATCATTTCCTCTGCAAACAAATTATAGCAAAAGGTGAGACAAAATGAAAAGGGACCACAGAGAGTTCCTGTGAATAGATCCTAGGTCATAACTACATGATGCACTCAGATTTCAGAGAATATTCTGAGTTGTAAGGAACCCACAAGAATCACTGAGTCCAATCCCTGGTGCTTCACAGGACACCCCTACAATCCCACCCTGTGCCTGAGAATATTGTGCAAACACTTCTGGAACTCTGTGAGGTTGATACTGTGACCATTCCCTGGGGAGCCTGTTCCAATGCCCAGCTACCTTCTAGATGAAAAGCCTTCTTCTGATATCCAACCTAAACCTCCCCTGACACAGCTTCAGGCCATTCCCTGGGGTCCTGTCTCTGGTCACACAGAGCAGAGATCAGTGCCTGTCCCTCCCCTGCCCCTCACGAGGAAGCTGTAACTGCAATGAAGTCTCCTCTCAGTCTCCTCTCCAGGCTGAGCAGACCCAGTGCCCTCAGCCACTCCTCACCAGCTTCACCATCTTTGTTGCCCTCTTTTGGACCCCTTCTAATGCCTTTCTTACATTGTGGCACCCAAAATTGCCCCCTGCACTCGAGGTGAGGCCGCCCAAGCCCTGAGCAGAGCAGGACAATCCCGTCCCGTGCCCAGCTGGTGATGCTGGGCCTGATGTTCCCCAGGACAGGGATGTCCCTCCTGGCTGCCAGGGCACTGCTGACTCATGTTCAGCTTGCACTGACCAGGAGCCCCAGGTTCCTTTCCATGGCACTGCTTTCCAGCCTCTTATTCCCCAGTCTGTCCGTACACCCGGGGTTGCCCCATCCCAGGTGCAGAATCTGGCACTTTCCCTGGTTGAATTAAATGAAGATTTCTGATGCTTTAGTCCTATTTCTGCGCAATACAACCAGCTCCACTCTACATAATGATAATAGGGAAGTTTTTTGGTTTTAGAGAAAGTGTAACACTTTGACCATGTCCTGATGTTCGTGGGTGCTAGTTAACAGATGGTTGTCATCTGCAAAAGTCCAGACTGTCTTGCTTATACATTTATGCCAACCATAAATATAAGAAAATTTGGGGTTTGTGTCTCTCTTCATGTACACAATAACTCAGTGTCAGTGAAGGTAAGTGTGTTTGCTCAAAAATCTGAGATAAAACATCCCTTAGGAACAGCCAAACCATATTAAATTTAGACACTCCTCTTCTGTGTGGTTCTAGTATTTGCTGTTTATGAAGTTCTTTGGGGTTCCTTGCAGTGAAAAATGCAAAACAGAGTAAAATATTACGATATTGGTCTCTCAGTTTCAATATTTTACTTTTTTAGAAGATTTCATCCCAGAGTAATCAGTACTATCAGTTAAATGAATGATTAATGGTCTTCTCTAAGCAGTGATTAGTCTTCTTTTTTGGAAGTGAGCTTCCTTGGACTCAGAGACACGGTTTGCCTGACCTGTTCATACCTGTAAGTGTGATACCAGCAGCAAAGGAAGACAAAATATGGTTTGAGTTTAAATATGTACACACAAACGAAAAAGAAGGCCTGAGTTCTGCTACTCTTGTTCCAGTTGCCAGAGGAAGGTACATGGAGTAACTTCTATGTGCTTCTGAAGAAAAACTAAAATTACAGGATGGTCTCCTTGCCTTGAATACAAAAATGAATGCTCTCCAAAAAACTGTTATCCACCCCTCTGCATGCACTTGCTGCAGGAGATCTGTACCATCTGCTTCCAAGAGGGTAGTATGGAAGAAGCTGCAAATGAGAATTTAATTGCATAGGAAGAAAGAGAGTAAGAAAGGACTTGGCTGACTCATGGAATGTGTCAATGGCCAATGAAGCAGTGCGCTGGATAGGACCAGAGAGGTTCATATGTCTGCATGTATGAAGGTGTATTTCTGTTGTCAAACCATGGTCAAGGCACTACCTTTTCTGCTGCTCAATGAGAATGACCCCAAAAAACCTAAAAACAATTTCTGTGAAAGTGGCGTTAAATGTGAATTTCTATTTGCAGGTGGAAATGCTGAACCACACAACTCAAGATCAGGGAATAGCTAGCAGGGAATTATCTCTGCTATAAAGCAACTGGGAGCTATTGAGGATAATGAAAAAATTCTGATATTATCAATGTAGCATATGATTTGCAACATACAAAGAGAAATGACATCTGTAACATAAATAGTTACTCTGATCTACTCCACACTGCTGGAGTATTGAACTGAAATGCTTGATGCAGCTTTGGACTCTACACATCAAGAGAAGCATGAGGAGTTGACAGAATATCAACAAGCAGGACTGTGATCTGGAGACAATAGTCTGAGTTTCCTGATGGTGTACAGCTTTCCCAGTGGGTATCACTGGCATGTGCTGCATCAGGGAAAGAGGACCATATGATCTACTGCGCTCTCCAGTTCTGAACTCTCTGGTCTGGTGTTAAACGCACTTTAAATCTCTGCAATCTCTTTCTGCATATTCAGATAATCTCCCTTTGCTGCTTGGTGATAGCTGTGCTAATGTTCTTTCAAGGTGTCTCTTAGTCTTCTTTTTTTTTTTTTTTTTTTTTTT
>VZRR01007843.1:242730-256991 GCA_013398015.1 Oreocharis arfaki | reverse complement strand
TTTTTTTTTTTTTTTTTTTTTGATTCAGGAACATCTTGACTATGCTTATTTTAAGGATTCATTATCAAGTTTACCAATATGCCTTGTAGATCCAGAGTTAATGTGCTCATCAAGTGCACAGTCATTTCAGTTTTGCGATGCAGATGAAATCTCTGCTTAGCTAAAGATTTCAGGTACTCGAAGGAATGAGGGGAATGGGAAACTTACACATTAGATCTGATTAGGAAATTTTTAGAAAATAACAGATTTTTTTCTGTTTTCTTGTGTAGACTAAAATAAAAACTCTTTAAAAAAAATTTTAAAAAAAGTTGTATTCAAAAAATTCCTAGTGTGAGCAATTACTTCTTTCTCTTAAAGCTCAATTTCTCTGTTTGACTTTATTCCCCAAAATTGAAATACAAGTTAAAACAAAGAGATCCAGAAAATCAAATTTTAAGAATATACAGTAATACGAATACTTAACTCACCTTAAAAAAATTACTTATTTTTTTTTCTCAATTCATAATTGCTTGACTTCAGGATCTTTCCTCCTGGGCTGATGTTAGGGAGAACAAGTGAAAGAGAGAGAAGAAACGGTAAAAGTAGATACGCTTCTTGTTCACAGAGTTTTAAATAAGTTTCCCAACCACTTTTCGTCTGACCATCCAGTGGTACCTAAAGTAGCCTGGCCTTCTTGATGAGAAAGAGGCTTCTGACATGATGAAAATTAACAGACCCGAAATAAATTCAAGCCTTCAATTCAACGCTCTTGATTAATTAAAGGAAAAGTCAAGAGAAGCTTCCAAATTTGGGCAAATACTCTCGGGCACAGTGTGACTCTTGGGCACGGTCCTGTGCAGGGCCAGGAGCTGAACTCGATGGTCTTTGAGGATCTCTTCCAACTCAGCTTATTCTGTGATTCTGTGAGATTTGGTCCTTGGCCTAAGACCTTAAGGTGGCCCTTGAATAGGGTGTTGCTAACAAAAGGAAACAGATCTTGGCTTCCTGAGTCTCCAGAGAATGTGTAATCCATTATAAAATTTCACCAGCTACGAAGCCAAGATTTATGTGAAGTTAGAACACACATTCTGATTTTATATATCACCATAGAAGTACTCAGGATATGCACAAAGACTTTTCGATTTTGTGTGTTCCTTTCTAATGCAAATGTTATAGTTACCCTTGTAAAAGCAAATTTTATGGTACATGAACATGAATAGACTGACTTGACTTGGCTAAAAATGTTTGGCATTGAGCCTTGTTCATCACACATCATCTGAGAAGTATGGCTCTATTAACCTCATTGCTCACCAGCCCTTTTTTTTTCATGTATAATTTAAAAGGATTATGTGAAAAAGGAGCAACTGGTTGAGTTAGGATAATTTTGTTTCCAACTTTCACAGTAATATATTAAAAAAAAAAAAAGTAAAAAAGACAGCCTAGAAAGCAAAGTACTTGATCATATTTTCCCTTTGGACATAAAACTTTATTAATATTAATATAATATCTTCTTGTTATCTCTTTTTTAAAATGTTGCCCCTTAGGTATATATCAGAAGCTTTGCAGCTACTGCTTGTCAGTTAAATCTGAATAACTCGGCTGGTTTCCCATTGGGTTACACATATAAATTATTATTTTATAACTCTATGTGTACATATTTATGTAGGGTTGTGTGTGCATGCTCTTTTTTAGCACAGAACATTTTGCTTTCAACAGACAAAGATATACATTAATAGCTTATTAGGCCCGTGGTATTTTTTTTTTCTGTATGTGTTTTAATCTTGTATGCTGACGCTTTAATCCCTCAGTACCCGTCTCGCACATTAGCTTTCCATGTCCTTTCTAAAAGGCAAGGCTAAAATTCCCTTCTTCTTACAGACATTGAGAGCATTTCTCTATTAATAATTCCCCAAAAGAGAGTGAAAATGTTAAAAATGTAGAGCACAAATATAATATCCATCGCAGCATTTTTTGCCACCATAAGTGGACCTCACTGAAAACTTTAAATGAAAACTGTTGGAATTTGAGGCTCTGATCTTTTTTTTTTTTTCTTCTATTTCCTTGTCAGGGAAGGAAGAGGGAAGAAAAAGAGAATGAAAAAAGATTTCTGCAGCAAAAGTCAAAGAAGACAAAAACCCTATTTTCTAAAGAAAAATAAATGGATTTTCTAACCAGAACTATCCATAGAAAAAGATGGCATTTGGAAGTGTCCATGCAAAACCTTCTATGAGATAATAACATGTGCTGTCATGAGGTGTTACAAATTCATCTCACAAATCTGTAAGATTTTGGATGTGGCAAAGCCTTTGTGCTCAGAAACTGACTGTAATATCAGTGTTTTCTTATTTACATTCTGCTATAATTTGTAGAATAAATAACACATCACAAAGACATTAATGAGAAATTTTAACACTGTAAGCATTTTGATATTTTTGTTCTTCCTTAGACCCGTGAGCCTTTAATGTATTTTTATTTGGGAAATGATCAAATTTTGATACAAGTGGGAGAAATAATAATTATCCAAATCTATGGGAGCAATAGGGACCTTTGACTTCTTTTGATTCTCCAAGAGGAATCCTCAGGATGATTCTTTTGGTTGCAGGGAGCCACACGGGGGAGGAAGGCTTCAATAAAATATTAGTTTCCCCCTGCCCCCAGGTGAATTCTACACAGACTGGGTGCTGGCAGAGCACTCCTCAAATACATTTTTTCTATATATAATATTTTTTATGGTAAAATCTTCTACTATGGCCACGATACCTGATTACACTTCACTTGAAATTGCTGTGAAACTCCCAATGGACTTCTTGCAGTCTGTGTCATTTCTTGCATTCCAGGATCAGAATTTTTTTTGGTGCTGTGTGTAAAGCTTCCCACAAGGCTGTGTGTAACCCCTGTGGATTGGTTTTCCCCTACATTTGTGTAAAATCTGCATTAAGCTTGACATTTAGTGCGAAGTATAAGCGGAAATTAACCTTAAGGCTCTAATTGAGTAGGAAAGTGATTCTGTAATAAAATCTAAAACACATCTTGATTGTAATCAAGATATTGGGGGAGGGGGGAGGGTGGGGAAAGGATGATACCATTTGGTATTTAATGAAAAGTAACATGTACAGCTTTAGGTATGCAATTTCCTTAGATGGCATTAAAATGAAATGCAAAGTGTATAAAAACAAAAAATCTTTTCAAGTGCCTTATGGAATCATAAATCGCAATGACATTACAACAAGAACAACATGATTTGCCCAGTCAAAAGCAATTATGTTAGGGTAAAGGGGAAAACCAAGAAAGCTGTGGTCATCATAAACATTGTCAGCCCAAATCTGCATCTCTGTGCCTTCTAAGACAGCTTGCTTTACAATTTTATTTGCATCTCAAAAAAATAATTTTTTTTTGCCTTGATGAAATGGGCCTACCATGTCTGAATAAATGAACTTTCTGCCTAGTTCATCTTTTAAACTGTTTATGCTCAACAGTTTTGTTTTATTTTTTTTCCTTTTATTTTATCCCTGCAATGCTCCTGTTGATTGCTACGTATCACACTGCAGGCACAGGCACAATTGCATAATGAACTGATATAATCTAATGAGCACGTTAACCTTCAAACTAATAAAAAGGCCTATTTGTCTCTTATACATGTCAAATGTACTGTGCATTGAGTTTCCTCTTGAGTTGTACTCTGGATGTGGGTTGTGTTTTAATTGAACCTGTAATTAATAGGACAAGACTTCTTTTTCGCTTTCAACATAATGGCTCTTGTGAGTCTCAGCCTTGAAGGGTGCTGCACACCTCTAATTGGCAATTGCTGAAACGTCAGGGTGCTCATCATCTCACAGAAATGCTCAGCACCTAGAAATTACTGATAAATAACAAAGAGTTACAGAAGATGGAAAAATCAAGCACTCTCTCCATTTGATCACAGCGTGGAGACAAGAGAGGTGGGATACCAACTTCAGAACACATCCAAGGCATTCTGGCTGAAAGCATGTGAGATTTTTGCTGCTGCACTTAAGGGAACTAGCCAGGACTCACGAATGAGGTCAGGAATCCAAAAACTTTTCCCTACCAAAGAACTTCAGTCACTTACGTTCAGAAACCAAGCAATACCATTTTGTTTTGGAGGAAGTGAGGTGCAGTGGCTGGAATGACAACCCAGGTGCCAGAACACCTTTGTTCCTCCTTCCCTGGTTTGTTACCAGCTTTGTCTATGACCTAGGACAAGGGTCAGGACTGGCTCTCATGCTTTCCACCAGGCAATACTGCAGGCAGCAAGGCGAGGTTCTGGCTGCCAAGAAATCTTCCCTCTTCCTCTTCCCAAGGCAGCTGTGTAGGCTGGCATGAAGGCAGCATGAAGCACGTGAGGGCTCCAGGGGCTACTCCTGCAGAATTGCGGGAACACAGAAACTAGGCTCCTCGTAGCAACCCACTATCCAGGTTTTTTTCTAGATATACATAATAATGGGTTCCCCTGAAAGATACCTGAGCTAAAGTCCCAACCTCTTCATACAAAAAAGGCATCTTCCACTACAAAAATTGCTATAGAAATCATATCACCAAAGTTGGAATGCATAAAGGGATTTTACACAGATTATATTCTGCACCATCAAAATAAGATCAACTGTTCATGAATACAAAGTTTCCTTACAGGTATTCTTAAATACTGAATATGGTCTCAATTGCTCCTAGAAAGTGCTAAATAAAAGGTTGATTAATTTAAAGAAAATCACTCCGTGCTGAAGATGCTGCCAACCACTAGAGGCATATTGGGAAAGGGTAAGAAAATAGCAGTTATCAGTCTTCTTTCTTGTGGAGACCCCTCCATGTGTCGCCCTGATGTTGTGGTATATAGTAAAGATTTTCTTCAGAAGTGCTAAGAGTCCTAGCCCTGTCATCTCTCCTTCACATCCTGAACACAACCTTTGCAAGATCTGCAGAATGCATAAGATGTCAGTATTGCCCCTCATTTCTTAAAATGCAGTGTACATCTTCGACCCAAATGAAAAAAAAATAAAAGAAAGAAAACCAACACAAACCCAACAAAACCAAAAACAAAAAACTAAACAGAGCAACAAACAAACAAACAAAACAGAAACAAACCTACAGTAGTGCTAGGAAAAATAACTCACTGAAAAAGAAAATCATAGCATGTGTTGGTGAAGCTGGGGAGTCTAGGGGACCCTTGGAGAATATTCATGTGTACTTTAGATGGAGAAAAGCACTAGGATCCAACTGATTTGAGCTCTGCATCTTTATCTGTCACTGATATTCTGTATTCTCTGAGGACACTCATGTCATCTTCGTATTTTTCAGTTAGTTTAAGTTTTCTTAAATAATCAAAGATTATAATATCTAACTTACAGATATCTTAGAAGGCCTCTATACATAATGGCTACACGCAGATTTTCATCCCATGATTCTGGCACAAAAAATTATCCTTATTCTGGAATTCTTGAAGTTGTTAAAATTAACATGAAGAAATGTGATGGTGATTTTAACATTTCTGTTGCAGGCATCACAATATTTTTATTTTCTTCAAAAAAATGGTTTCAAGAATGGGAAAAATATTATCCACAGCAAGTTTCAGTAAAAAACAGGAAGGGAAGCAGATACAAAAAAGAATTTTAGTTAATATTATCCTGAGAAATGCTGATATGCATAATATAAATGTAAAGTACAGGCTCAAAAAAAGAATTGAAAATCTAAAGTGAAATGTGTTAAATGTGAAAATTTTGGAGGGACATTTTTATAATTAATTTTGAACACCTAAATTTAGCAGGGAGGTCATCCTCCTGCAAATATTCATGTCTAAGATGAATAATGGTACCATTTCTCTTCACAAAGTCGTATTTTTGATAGCACGTCACTTTATGTGAGGATTCACCTCTTCATATATTAACTGTATTTGTGCTGGTCCTGCAGACACCAATTTCTGGACACAACCTTGCAGCTCCCCAGCAACTAAGAAGCCACTGTGCCTCTTGACGGACAGAGCTGACGAATTTTTAAATTAAAAGAAGTACCAATTGTTTCTAGTTATGCACAATAGGTCTGGCACTCTGCTCAGCAACCAAACAATCACACCACATAAAACCAGCAGTGAATACAGGCGAAATTCATGACTGTCAGAATAAGCCAAAACCCAAAGTTCAGCAGGAGGGAAGAGGAAAAGCCCATTCTTCTGGTACTCAGTGATCTCAGCGTCTGGGAGGAAACCAGACCTCATGGAGTTGTTGTGGTGTTTTGATGTCGTGGTGTCTGCTAAGGCAGTGGCTGCAGAACTCAAAAAGCCTCACATCCTCAAGCAGATGGGATCATGGAATCATGCCACCACACAATTGTTAAAGTTTGAAAGGGTCTGTGAGATTCTGGTGTTCAGCTATTAACACAGCACCGCCAGGTCCGCCACTGAACCATGTGTCCAAGAGAAATCTGCCCATTTTATGAACAGCTGCACAGACAGTGACTCCACCTCTGCCCTGAGCAGTCTGTTCCAGCGCCTGAACACCCTTCCAGGGAAGGCATTTTTCCCAGTATCCTGTATAAACCTGCCCTGGTGAAACTTGAGACCGCCTTCTCTCCTCCTGTCTCTTGTTACACAGGAGAAAAGAATGACTCCCGTCTGGTTGGTTGCAAATACCATCCAAGGCCATCTGACATCTGCGTGGGGTCTCCCAAAAAGATAACAGTTTTTTCTTGCACACAGGGGACAATATAAGATTACAATTACTAAAAGGGTTAAGACAGGTATTGATATCGATCCAGCTACAGTTGAGCAACCTGGTCTAGCAGAAGATGTCTCTTCCCATGGCAGGGGGTTGGAACACGATGGTCTTTAAGGTGCCTGCTAAGACAAACCATTCTATGAATCTATGACATTTACATTTTCTAACCCAGGGGCAACTTTAAGCTGTGTTGACCAATTTCTCAGTGGATGGAGCTATCAGTGACTATCACCAAAGTCCTGCAAGTACTCACACGCCTTTTTTTCCCCCTTGAAAGCCTGTTGCCATACATTGCTCACATTGCTCTATTCCTGAGTTGCTTTTGCTAATCACAGGAGCCAATCAGCATGTTTCAAACATTTCTTAGTAGTTACTATAGAGAAACTGTGAAAGTACACATTTGGCCTTGAAAACAATATTTCAGGGGCCAGAAGGCTTTTAATTCACATCATATTGCAAGGGCACCACATGTTTTGACAGGCCCTAAGAGAGGTAATTCAATGAGCATCACTTTAATGATATATGATTTAGACAGCTATTTTTTCCTTTTGTCCTCTCCGTGACCCTGCTCCTTCCCCCTTTCTTTTCAGTGCTGCTGCAGACTCACTGTCACAAAGATGTCAAATCTGTAGCCAATTGTGTCCTTGCTCAGAAAATAATAAGCGAAGGATAGAATTAAATGTGCAGATTATTGCACAGTTTGCAAATGGAGGCAAAGGAAATTAATTCAATTCTCTAATTCTGCTGCTTGTCCAAGACATAGGTTAGACATGCAGGGCCAGGTTTATCCCTGCCAGAAGCCCATCAAAATCAAGGGAGTTAGACAGGAAGAAATTTTTCTCACTACTGGCAGATGTTTAAGAGAGTGAAATAATTTGGGTTATCACATAAAATTGGTTAAAACTGTGAGCCGGATGGACAGGTAGATAGTGTATTTAAATGTGAAGAGAGATTCTATGCCCTTTTGTTTTTCTTGCCTTACCTCTTACCTTACTGAAAGCCAGAATGGAAATATGAGAGGCACTGTTCAAGAACAGAACAAAAAGGGATGTCCCTCCTAGAAAAATTTCAAATTTCACTAGTGATAAATGAGACATTTGCTTTTATCTGCCTGAAATTCAAACAACGGGGGTTCCCTCTCCCGACATGTGATGTCATTCAAGGCACAAAAAATCCAAGAGTTGTGAAAAAATACCAATGGAGAAACTTTTGAACCTTTTCCAGAGATCTGAGGACTTTGTGTTGGAACAACTGGGTTTCCTATGCTTTTGCAACTCAGTTTTGACATATAAAGTATTACTCAACCGAAATAAAGATGCTGAGTCAGGTCTCAGAGCAGAGGCTGGTCAGGATCCATTGCATTGTTACAATCCTGTAGAGAATCAACACTTCTGTGAAAGCAAATCAATAGGCCGTGCTAAATAACATCGTTTTTATTTTCTAGATTTGTGAAAGGGACAGGCTGCAGCGTATCTAGTGCATCTACTGAAAAGCTACAACAGAGGACCTTGAAGATTATGTCTTCAAAACAACTCTGACTGATGTTTTCCTTTTTCTCTCAAGTATTTATTGAAATGATAGATGGAGTGCCTATGGAACCCTGCAATATTCTGCATTGCAATTTGAGAGAGCACTAGGGTAATTTAATGTTATTTTCACCTCAACATTGTATACATCTATATCCCCAAGACTTAAGTTAGGACTTCTCATGAGGTCCTGGACGAGGAATTTGAAGAAGATAGAGTTGAAGCTGGTTTGTTTTGGATTTCGGGTTTTTGAGGGCTTTTTTTTCATGTTTGGTTGGTTGGTCAGGAGCTCTTCGATGGGATTTTTGGTTTTGAGCAATTTTGTATTTGTTTTGTGGGGTTTTTTTTGGGTTTTTTTTTAATAATTTCTCTATATTTCCACTTACAATAGCACTTTCCCTTCTGTAGCACACAGGTAATCATCTGAGTGATTTTGAACATTTATGATTTCAATGTTTTTATTATTACTTTTAACCTCACCACCATTTGAGTAAATAGACTTTTTAGTTCAGATTGGCTTGCCTGGCACACACAGGTATTGGTGAAATGGCAGGAGGTAAACATGGTAATCAGTGAAAAGAGAGTTATGGAATCACAGAATATGCTGAGTTGGAAGACACCCATCTTGATGAGCTTTATGAAGGACAGACAAGAAAATGGGTTTTGCAGTCAGTCATGCTCTACATCTGTGCTTCTCACCTTTGTCCAAATCTGGTTCTCAAAACGCTTCCCTCTCTGTGTGGCCACTGCTGGTCCTGCTAATCAAGGGTGATAAGCTGGTGCAGTGGAGTCAGAGAAAGGTTTGGATTGGAAGGGATCTTAAATACCATTTAATTTCAATCCCTTGCCAGGGACACCTTCCACCAGACCAGGCTGCTCACAGCCCCATCCAGCCTGGCCTTGGACACTTTCAGGGAAGGGGCATCAACGGGCAGGAGAAATAGTCTTTGTCAAAGACAGAAGTAACCCTGTGGAAAATTTTGGCGAAAACCTCAGCTGAGCTTTACTGCCAAGGGGGGTAACAGCAGGCCTTACAATCAGGACCAATGTTTCAGTGCTTAGCTGAACTTTCAAAACTTGTATCTGTAGGTCACATGTTAACTCCTCTGCCCTCATTCCTGGATACAGCAGATTGCAACAGGCTTAGGGGGCATGGCCTCACCTCTCCCTATACAATTGTAAGTGAGATTTCTAAATTACACGGACTGTGGAGAGTAGCTCCCCATTACTGATGAAGGGAGTCTACACTGACAGACACCCTGCACCAGAGGAATTCCTGTTTTTTTGCCATAGAGTCATGGAATCGTGGAACTATGGAATTATGGAACCATGGAATCTTGGAGCTGTAGAATCATAGAACCACATAATCCTAGAACTGCAGAATCATAGAATATGCTGAGGGGGAAGTAAACCCATCAGGATCATCAAGGGCAACTTCTGGGCCTATGCAGGACATCCCAACAATCCCACCATGTGCCTGAGGGCACTGTCCGAATGCTTCTTGATTTCAGACAAGCTTGGTGCTGTGACCACTGCTTTGGAGAGCCTGTCCCTGTGCCCAGCCACCTTCACTCTGGGTGAAGAACCTTTTTCTGACGTCCAGCCTAAATCTCCCCTGACTCAGCTTCAGGCCATTCCCTCAAGTCCTGTCACTGGTCACCACAGAGCAGAGATCAGAGCCTGCCCCTCCTCTTTATCTCACGTAGATGTTGAGGTCTCCCCTCAGTCTCCCCTTCTCCAGCTGAACAGACCGAGTGACCTCAGCAGCTGCACATAAGACTTCCCCTCCAGACCCTTTAGCTTCCCTGTGGCCCGTCCTTTGGACACTCTCTAATGGGTTAATGTCTTTTATAGTCTGGTACCCAAAACTGCACACAATACTCAAGGTGATGTCACCTCAGGTCAGAGCAGAGCGGGACAGTCCCCTCCCTTGCCCAGCTGGTGATGCTGGGCCTGATGTCCCCCACGACAGGAATGTTCCTCCTGGCTGCTGACTCATGTCCAAATTGCCATCAGCCAGGAAGGTTCCTTTCCATGGCACTGCTTTCCAGCGTCTCATTCCTCAGTCTGTCCGTACATCCAGGGTTGCCCCATCCCATGTCCAGAATCCAGCACTTTCCCTTGTCGAACTTTACATGGTTGGTAATTGCCCAACTCCCTCATTTTTTGATGTCTCTGTAGGGCTTCTCTAACCCCAAGGGAAATGACAGCTCCTCCCAACTTATTATCATTGGCAAACTTACTTGTCATTCCTTCCAGTCTTGCATCCAAGTTGTTAATGAAGATGAAGACAACTGGGCCAAGGTTGGAGTCCTCTGGAAACCCTCTAGTGGGAAGTCACCAGTCTGATGTCACCCCATGCTCTGTCACTCTTTGCCCTGCCCATGAGCCAGTAGCTCACCTGTCTCATGATGTGTTTATCCAGCTGCAGGATGGACACTTTTTCCAGAAGGACACTGTGAGAGAAAGCATCAAAAGTTTTGCTGAAGTCCAAGAAAGTGACCTCTGTGGGTTTTCCTAGATCAGCTAGGTGGCTTACCTTGTCGTGAAGGAATTTTGGTTTAACAAGCAGGACTTTCTCTTCATGAAGCTGTGTTGCCTGTGACTGATGACTCCGTTGTCCTACAGGTGTTTTGCAACACGTCCCAGAAAAAACACAGAATAATTTACCTGAATCTTTTCTCTTATCTGAAGGTTTTCCAAGTTAGTAATTTGGTAGATATATCTCCAGAGAGAAATTCTCACATGTGAAACCCCTCGATTTAGAATGGTAAAAAGAGCCACTTTGCCTTCTAGCTGCCACTGGAACAGCTGTTGCTACGCTGGAGGCGACTACATACCTCCCTTAGCCATAAGGAGGTCTAGAAACCTAAAAGACCTCTAAACTCTTAGCTTCTAACAGGGTGGTGTAATGAAAATAACTATCATTCTTACATTTTCAGGCATAGCCATGCTAGCAGACGTCTCTAGGCTTGCATTGAGCAGCATGAAGATCACAGTTTCATCTAAGAAGCGATGGAAACAGTGATTGCCCCTGCACATTCTCCATGGGCAAGGACAATATCTGTTTCCTATCTTTTTCTTATCTTTACTGCCTACAGAAATGTAGGATCACAGTCTATAAAATCCAAATTAAGCATCTGGAAGATACAATCTCAGTGCAGACTTCAAGAGGGCAGCCAGGCAATGATCTTAAAACCTACAGATGGATTTGTCTGGTTACAAGGAATGTTGTAGATTAACTGTGAAAGTTATACAGTGGCTATTAGATTTTTCTGATGTATATTCAGCTGTGTTTTCTAGTGTTTATGCAGACAGTTACCAAGAAAGCTGGGGTTCAACACAGTCGATTTTCTTGCTGTGAAGGTGCTATGGACGCTCCAGAATGGGCTTTTATAATGACCCACATTAGCTTTAGAGAGCAAGAGAGGTAATAGAGAGGAAAGGAGTTGTGTGGCAATACCCAAAGCACAGGCTCTGGGACAGAGGGAAGCAGCTGTTATTCATAACCCATGGGTTTCAGCCACAGGAAAGGGTGTGGGAACGTTCTTCTGCACCCCCTCAGGTCATTAGAGATGAACGAGGTGTTGGAGACCATTGGAAAATTTTTGTCTTCTGGAGATAGAGACAGTCTACTACTGCCCTTCCACGCGTTTTTCTCCAGTGAAAGCAGCAGAGGCTCTATCAGTGCTGCTTGCCCTGTTGCAGCTGTGTTGTTTTCAGAACGTTTCCTCAGGAGAAAAAAAAAAGAAGAAAATTAAGGACAATTAATATTTCAATAAAATTTTAAGTATTATCCTTATTTACTGTGCTCCTGCATGTAACCTTCTCAGCATTGATTACAATTTTAAATCTTTTTTTCCCTGATACTCATATCTTCACTGACCTCTTAAAATATGATGCACTAATCCACATTTAAAATAAGCTTTAAGGTGTCTGGGGAGTAGTGGGACATTATAACCAGGCACTTCTGCTGGGCTAGATTATGACTTCGATGGCATCAAGGCAATTAATAGTTTCAATATCTAGATACAAACCACTCTTGGTTGCATATCAGTTCATGGGATAATCACTGTAGGGACCCATAAAACCTTATTGTTTGTAGAAGTCAAATTAATGATGCAAAAGGTACTGGCAATGGTGATCGCATCACTGTTGTTACAATGCAGTACAGTCAGACTAAGACCAAATCAAAGCCACCTCATATTCACCAATTCTAGTGAGGATGGGTTTTTTATTAACATCTGTGTTTTTTTAATGTGAGGAATAAATATTTAAACGTCAGGGGCAGTATGTCAAAATTCACATATTTTCCCCCAGTGTTTAAAAAAAAATTCATATGACTTTCCTTTTCCTTTTCTTCTTCCCATAAATAATTTTGTGCACTTTCTGTGAACAGAGTAGTAAGTAGATTTTTATGGTCTACAACTTTAATTTAAAAAAATTAGTCTGCGTCTTTTCAACAAATAAAGCCAAATCAAAAAGGAAAAATAAAAAAAAAGGAAAAAGAGAATTTTATCTTTAGCTTATTAAAAAAGGAAAAAGAATGAAAAATGAAATTTTTAATGTCGCAATTTACGCTGTTATTCATATGAATATGGAGGATAGTGCTCAAAACCAGCCTTGGGATGGAGGTGTGTGTTGGGTACTGCACACGCCCAAAATGAGGCATAGTCCTGGTCTCAAAGGGTTTTTTGTTTAAAGAAAGAAGACAGGTGATAGAAACAGGGAGATGTTGTTAATATAATTTTGCAGATATAGGGAGCGAACGAAATAGAAAATAGAAATATTGCAATGGAAAAACAAGGTTACAGTGACCATGCATCCCTGATTTTATAATGACTTAAAAACCATCATAATTTAAAATTAATTTCAAATGCCCTGAGATTTTGATGATTTGATTATGTTCTTATTTTTCTTTGTTCCTTGTGTCTGTGTTCGTGGGAATACTGGAAAACTCTGAAAGACATTTTCAGTTCATTAGATATATCTGAATTAATCAGAGTGAAATCCCCACTGGATAAAAACACTAACAAGAATATTAAATACCTATCAGAAAATGTGGTCAAAGTTTGGTCACAAATGATTAGATTTTAATGTTTTCATTTCTTCAGGAAAAAAAGCTACTACAATTTTTGATAACACAGCTTTTGCTACATTTTTTTCCTTTTGCCTTTTACAATTTTAGCCTACTTCAGCCTTCCTTATCAGTCCTTCCTAATTGCATTTGCAATATTAACAGCTCACAAAGGGTTGAAAATGCCATTTTCTGTACCAGCCAGGACTTCAGTGAAGCACTATTAATAACAGCAACCTAAGCAAATTTAAAAGTTTAGTCACTGAGCAATCTTAAGACATACATGCTGACTGCAGTGAAGAAAATTATACCAGACAGAGGTTCTTATTGTTCCTATGACCATGAATTAATTATGTAAAAGCTAAGAGTGCATTTGAGGCTGGGCAGGATGGGGCTTTGAATGTTCCTAAATCAAAATAAAAATTATTCACATGTCTATGAAGGGAATAACACAAGTGATTCACTTGTCTGCAGTTACAGGGAGAAAGACTTGGTGACCCACGTCCCCTTCAGTCCCATGATGATGTGATTTGGAAAGCAAGAGTGAACTGAAACTAGGTCTCCTCTGCTACCTCTGCACACTGGAGAATGCGCCAGCCCTTGAGGTGCAGGGTAAAAGAGGGGACAAAACTTCCGCCTCATCCTCTTGTTTCACTGCCATGGAAAGAGTGACATCCACCTTCTCCATTATTCTATTTCTGCTCTGTTTATACCTGCATAGGATGAGACTAAAAGCTCAATCATTGAACTTATATGACCTTCAATTGATGGAAATGAGAATTTAACTTTCAGAGTATCTGAAAATGAAGACTCAAACATTTCTAATCTGATTTGAGAATGTTTTCAAACCAGAAGACAACCAAATTATCATATTCCGACTATTACCTTGGCTACAAAACTGCTGCTCATGAAATTTAAAGTCTCTGTAAACTTTCTTTCCTTACTATAAGCCTTAAT
>VZRR01007843.1:14851-242721 GCA_013398015.1 Oreocharis arfaki | reverse complement strand
CCTGAATGAGTAAACTGCACTCCTCTCCCCTACACGCCTCTCCTCTCCTCTCCTCTCCTCTCCTCTTTTTAAAGATGTATTTTTAACAGTTAAAGGAAAATAAAAATCTGTTTATTGACTTTTCATCTGCATGGCAGACCTAAATGAAACATTCTGCATTTGCACTTTGTCAGAGGATAGATGGAAAGTGCCATCTGTAATATAATAACTGTGACCAAAGTGATGCTGCCTCAGAAGCTTAGCAACATATTCTTTCAAACTGATTTTCTTCCTCATTTTTTTTTTTTAACAAATGGCACTAGTTAGTATTTACAATCAATTAATTTATCGGGTTTTTTTAGAAAATATTTTACATTAATAGAAAAAAACTTGAAAAATTCAGAGGAAAATATACTTCAGTTTACTGTGTTTGCATTAAAACACATTTTGCTCAAAATTAAATGGAACAGAAATCCGTTTCCAGAAAGAAGGAAATATTTTACCTAGTTGAGCATATTTTCATATTTTTACTTAGTTGAAATCAAGAGATTTGAGTAATAAAATCTCTAATTAAGAATCTACACCTGTATGCTTTGAGTAGATGGTATTTATGTATGTAAACACATCACATGACCCTAAAAATCAACAGGAAATTTTCTTGCCATTCTTGCTATTTTTAGCAATTGCACTATTTGTTGCACAGTGTTTTCATTGAAGCTAAAAGCTTATAGGTTTATTCTGCTATGTGACTCATAGAAGACCCCTGAAAGTTAAAGTCCTATTTATGACCAAGCAAGAGGGCAACAGATGTAGAAATGCCTGTATATTTTTTCTGCACTTAAACATTTATGAAGAAATTTCCTAATTTAAAACTTTAACCATGAAAACCTAAGATTCTACCTAAATCTTGATATCTAGGATGAGGAATAATAATTTATTAAATGTGTAACTCTCCTAGATAAAAATTATTTTCTTCTTGAATATTATTGACTAAAACTAAATTTATAGAACATAGAGTCCTTCCCTCCACAGGTTTTCTTTTCAAAATATGAAGACAAAGTGGCAGATATAAGGAATATATTCCTAAAAAAATCCCAAGTTTTGTTTTTTTTTCATGACTGATTCCTCAGACAGCAGTAGCTGATGTTACAGAACCAAAATAAATGGAACTGTGTCAGCTTCCACCATCAAAAGATCTGGTTCAACTTGTCCTCACTCTCTTGTCCTGGATTGCAAAGCCTTCTTTTAACAGCCTTAACAGCCACAGTGCTGGAAGTACTGCTGGGAGCTGTTGTGTTAGAACTCGTCAGGGTCGTGGATTTCCACAGAAATATGGTTCTTGAGGGGGAATACAGCCTCTGCAGGAATAAAGCTGCTGCAGACTCACTGCAGGGCTGCCAGAGTGACCTCTGAGCCAGGGGCCTGTGAGTCCGTGCAGGGGACTGCAAGATCTGTGCTGTGCAAATGGCCACAGAACAGTTGTGATTTAGCCTTGCTGTACATCTTCCTCTCGCTCAATATCAAACCTGCATTTAAAAAAGCAGCAGAAGACCCCTACTCAAGGCTTTTAATAGCAGACAACACACATCACTACCAACTGTCCTCCAGGGAGCGATGGTATTCATGCAGAGGACTAAAGTACACCTCCTTCTCAAGTTACAATCCATAATTTCTCTGCTACCACGGCAGGAGTGTCTCAAGGGAAATAGATAAAATTTGCAGCATGCAGTGGGCAGCTTAAAATGAAGTAAAGTATTGAGTGAGGGTCTTTAGTTGTTCTTTCTGATAATTATGCATATGTAATAGAGCCTGCCAAAAGCAAGGTTTCCCTTTTGATATTCAGCATAATCTTGTTTTCCTTACCTATGTAGAATGGGAGGGATTAAAATTTTTTGCATACTCTTATAAATAATCTGAATATATAGATAAAGAAATCACTTTTTTCCCTCAATAAGTAGTAAATGAAAGTTGAATGGAAAAGGGGAAGAGAGAACATTTGCCAACCATATAGGCTTAATTATTATGCCATTATTGTGTTCTGAGACCACGAAAGCTTTATCTCACCAACAAAAAGATGCATTAGCCTTCGGATTGCAGAAAAAGCCACTGCAATATTGTGAAGAATTTCTGACTTACGCTGAGTTACATGGTAGATGGAATGCATCTATCAAATGCTATTTCTTATCATGAAATTTAAACTTCTGCCATTTATTTATCCATATTGTTGTATATGAACAGAAGATGAGTGAGTGTTATTTGCTGTGCACAACCCCGTGGTGGGATATCCAAGGTAATAATGTGGGTAGTCAGTGTTCTTCTGGGGGTTGTTTTTGTCAACCAAATAGCAGTTCATGTAAGGTAAATTGTTCCTCTTCACTTTGTGCTGAGTTGGAAAGTTGTTACTTCGGAAGGCAGTGCCATAAAATTTAAATATCATGGGCTTCCTTGGCATTGTGATTCATGAGGCAAATAACACAACCATTTAAAAAGAGTGAAGCAGTTATCCCATTCGAGTGCAACGTCCGGGATTCAGAATACCTGAAATATATTCATGAAACATCAGTGAAAATATCTGACTCTGGCTGACGGAAGATGGAGGGCGCCGGAGATGGGCACGTTATTGCTGTCTATTACAGCTTTAGAGAAGCTGTTGAGAGGTTAACACAGCAAGAGGTGATGTGGCAGTACTAAGCAAGCTGATGAGTTACTCCTAAATTTTGAGTTTTTCATGAATAATCAGGGACAGATATTCTGCTGTTGCCTGCGGCAGTATGCAAAGCAGGCATTTCATCAGGCTGAAGCCTTTACACTGAGGTCACCATGTAAACAGTTAATGAAGCAGAAACACTCCAAGGATTCATTGACTGAGCACATTTAGATGTGTTCTGTATAACTGTTCAATTGGCAGCAGTGAAATTACCTCACTGATGCTTTAAAGAAACTGTGGACACTGTACTCCTCCAGCATTAAATGGCGTGTTCATAATTAATTTCTTACTTTCTAAGCCAGTGTAGCAGTTTCAGTATAACTTTTATTAAGCATTGTGAAGTTAAAAGGGGAGGAAAAAGCCTAGAGGTCACAAAGTATTTCACACAATTTAGAATGCAGTAAGGAGTTATTGCTGCACTAGTGCCTGTTAATGTATCTGCAATTTTCCATTGGGTTAACTTTTTTTTGTCCCAGGAATTGCCTTGTAACCTGTTATCACAAAACCTTGCATCACTGTGACAGAACTTAACACAAAGACATTTTGCAATGTAATTCATGATCCTGCAAATGGATGTCGTCTTGCACTATTCTGCAAAGTCCAAAACATTACTGGAGCTAGCACAGCATTTTGTGAGTCATGGGAACATCTTTAAACATGTTAGTATTTCCTGGGTTGTAAAGTCTAATAAACCTTCTATCTCATCTCCTCCATGGAGCTCTACTATGGTCAGCTAAAGAGTGAACCTGCTAGAGCCTTCCTGCTCCTGATTTGTATTTATGCAAATCACCCTGTGAACCCTCAGGCTGGCAATGAACCGCTTTCCTTCACCATCTTCTCTCCTTTACAGAAATAGAAACATATGTCCCATAAGAGTGGTTCTTCAGGAATAAATGCCAGATGCGGAAATTTTAGGACCAGGAGGAACTATTATGACTTCTGTGTAACGAGCCATTGGTTTTTTACAAAGTGTCAAGCCCTTAACTTCACTGTGCTAAAAACACACATTATGCATGTAATCCATCTTCCAGCGCAGAGCGTGTGAACTGTTTCAGTGCCTTTATCGCTTCTATTGCTCTTCCAGGGAACATGCCTAGGGATCAATCCTCACGCTCACATTCATCTGCCAGATTCCTCCTGGAGGCTGGGGGATTATGTGCCTGTCCTCCTTCACTCACGACTGCTTCCTGATTGTACATTATTGCATCAGCAGCTTCTTTGAGCTTCTCCTATTTAAGTGACAGCAAAAGCCTTTATGTGCTCTTTCACGGGTAAATGACAGTTCCTCATACGTGGTATCTGCATTTACACTTAAAAAGTTCTTTAAAAAGTAAAAAAAAAAAAAAAAAAAAAAAAAAAAAAAAAAACAACTAAAAGCACCTTTTATCTTTAGGCCGTGGAAGTAGTGCCTTTGAAACCCGCAATATGTGTTCAAACAGGTAAAGCCTCCTGTGTTCATGTAGACTACAGCAAAGAGTGGCATTTCCATGGCTTAGTAAAGACATCCAGAAGTTGAAGTACTGTGTAACTCTTAGCGGGATGGAAACTGTAATGACTAATGTGTGGCTAACAACTTGTTTAAAGGAATCCTGCTATTTCAGTTTCACTCTACATGACTGCCCTTCTCAGGCTGCACAATCACTATTGTGCCATGGGAGATGTTTCAAAAACTAGTAAATTCTCTTCAGTAACACTAGGCTGATAGCCTTGTAATGAAGGCTATAATTGTCTAAAAGGTAGGACTTCCTACTAAATTAGGCAATATTATTCATACATAAGTGTATTGACACTGGAAATACTCCAGTATTAGTAAAAGACAACTTAAACATAGATTATGAACCAATTTTTTATGGGAAATTGAAATTATTTTAAAATACTAGTTTAATGTGTGTGCCTGCATTGATATTTATACAGGTATATAAGTGCAAATGTGTACATACCCATACACCACATCCATATTGCTCAGATGTAAAATATGACACAGAAGAATCACCCAGTCCTTGAGTGCCTCATGAACGCTCCGAGCCAAGGGGCAGAAGATTGATTCAGGTCTGGTTAATCAGCATCTTGCTATCCAGCTAGTGCCATAAGAGAAGTCTGTCTCATCTGTTGGTTTTCAACAACAGGAAGGTTTTGATCCATCTGTCACACAATTCCTCCCATTTCTATTTAGAGAAATATGCAATCTGTTCCATTAATAAAATGTCGCTAGTCGTTTCCTCCTTGCATGCAGCTCTAAACCCACTTGACAGGTGGATATTTTGACCTGTACATGGTGCAAAGCATTGAGTCATTTTAGTAAGTGTATGTCTCCACAAAGAAAAGAAAGATAGACACTAATTAAAACCTGGATAAGTCATCTGGAAGAATGGTAGCACACTCTGGCATTTGTTAATACAATACAAAAGTCACTAATTATAGTAGTATTGTTAGTACCATTGAGGTTATAACAGCCTGTCAGAGGAGCCATTATAAACCACTATATTCAGGTGTTCATAGCGACAATCATAAAAATTAAAATAAAACTGAAATTTGGCAGGCGTGATCTTGGTTGGGAGTAAGTTTTTCCTTTATCAAACTGGCCAGAGAGGTGCTTGTGGCTGCACATATTTGTATCTAACTTTGGTGTTTTAAAACCTTGCTTTCAAAACCACTTATAAAGAAAGCTGTTTGTTTATTCCTAAAGTAAATACTTTGGCATTAAAAAGATGCCAGTTTGAATGCTGTTTCTTCTGTTGACTGTGGTCCTAACAATGCATCTTCTGTTTTGGTCACATACCTAAGTATCAGTATATCTCTAAGAGCCGAGGAGTTCAACAGAAGTAGTCAACAAGGAAAAGTACCAGGATAAATTTTTTTCCACATCTGGTTACTAATTTCTCAGTTCTTCAGGTTCTGTCTTCAAAACTCTGCTTAAGAGACTGAGGAAAAAAATAATGTCTCCTTTTCTTGACACCTTTTTGTCCTTACACACTGTCAGCTACTTGTGGCAGGAGTTGTTCTTCTCTGATGTTTATACAGTGCTTGTCCCAGTGGGGTTTCAAACCTTGGTCCGATAAAGAACAATGGGAATGTAAATACTATAGAACAGAATGTTTGCAAATATTCCGTGTAGGGGTGGCTGCTTTCAGGGTTTTACAGGAAATCAATAACTCCTGTAAATCTGCTAAAATGGGCCAATTCAACAACAGCTGGAAAAATTAAAGATCCCAGCCTTTACATTTTCATGGCATGTTAGTTCATAGACTTAATGAAAGAAAACTGTTTATATGTTATACCTACATTAATACAGTAAGATCCCATAAATCGTGCAGGACACCATTAATAAGTTTCATTATGCATCAGATTACAATGTCCTCATTCCAGCAGCAGTCTCTGATTAATTACACAGCAATCACTGCGGAGCTGACATTGCCAGAGATGCGGGATTACCCTGCGTGCCCCTCGGTGCAAGCAGTCATTAATATGATGGCACAAGGATTTGGGATAACAAATCAACCCAGCTAGAACAGACACAAACTCATTAAAGTTTAAAAGTTGTATGCATTTAATCTTTATTTTAAAAAGTAAACACAGGGGGGATTTGCCTGATAATAGTACCTCGGGTTTTTCCTTTATCCCAAATAAATCTGCTTGTGGCAGCAGTGCAACAAAATAACAAGACGACTTAATAAGACGAAGCAGGTAGGTAAAAAACACTTGGCTTCAGGACATTTTCTTCAACAATTTCTTAATTTATTGCTCTTCTTCCCTACTTCCTTCTCTTCACACAAATACAGAGAAGAAAATCTATCACACATGACTTCAAAATCCAGAGTCAATTGAGTTTGGGCCTGGCTGGTTATGCCTGAACCATCTTTGTCATCCAGATCTTTTACAGGATCTTTGTTCTTAGCTAAAATGGCATAGACCGGCTTGCATCCATGTGATCCCAAGGCTGTGGGATCTGAAGCGTGGTGCTCTGTTTCATGTCTGCCATTTGCCATCCGAGGGAGCTAATTGGTTTGTTATAGACCAAATCCAGTCTGAATTTATTTAGGGGACACACTCAGGTGTGGAAAATCAAGTGTTTTCCTTGCTGGTCTTTGTGAGACACTGCTGTGAAACTCATAAGAGTTCATGGTGAAAACACAGAGTGAGAGATATAAGTAAATAAATATGAAGTAGATAAGAAATTTCCTGAAAACAAACAAACAAAGCAAACAAAAAACAAACAAACAAGCAAGCAGCAACCAACCAAACAAACAAAAGAACCCCAAAAAACCCCAAAACAAACTACAAAAAATAATAAAAACAAAACAAACAAAAAAAGTATTTGTCTTGCCAATACTTATGCTCCCAGCTGAATAACATAAACGGAGATGTGACTCATTGGCAACTGTTTGCGTGGGAAATGAGTACTGAGATACTTCTTTACGGCAGTTTAGTTCTTCAGTGAAATAAATTATATTCTGGGAGTTCTTATTTCATAGAATCATGGAGTTTTTTGTGCTGGAAGTGACAACATCTCGTTCCAACCCCCTGCTATGGGCAAGGACATCTTCCACCATCCCAGGTTGCTCTAAGCCTCATCCAGCCTGGCCTGGAACCCTTCCAGGGATGGGGCAGCCGCAGCTCCTCTGGGCACCCTGTGCCAGGGCCTCCACACCCTCCCAGGGAAGAACTCCTTCCTAATATCTGCTAAAAATCTCTTCTCTTTTACTTTTAAACCATTCCCTTTGTCCTGTCACTATGTGCCTATGTAAAAAGTAACTCTACATCTTTTTTATAAGTCACCTTCAGGCACTAAAAGGGGCTCTAAGATCTCCTTGGAGCCTTCCCTTCTCCAGGCTGAAAAGCCCTACCTCTCTCAGGCTGACTGCGATAGCTCCATCCCTTGGAACATCACCATGGCCTCCTCAGGGCTTGCTCCAACAGTTCTGTGTCTTTTTTGAGCTGAGAGCCCCACACCTTGTTATTTTCCTGCACTAACAATAAAGTAAGTGAGGTGACTTCAGGTTAGTGATCAGATATTTTTATCTTCCCTGTTCATTAAGCATCTGCATGAGCCGTTCTTTCATTGTGCTGTCATGAACTGTTAGGCCTGCTTGTGCAACCAGTCTCTTCCTCTACGCCAGCCAACAGGTACTACCAAGGCCACTGGCCTTTCCATCATGGCTCTTCTGTGGAGAAGAAGGGTTTACACACATCTCCTACATTATTTCAGCTGTTCGACCTCATGGATAAAGAAAAGACTTACCTGTATTTGGCTACACATACAGACTCATATCCATCTTGTAATTTCTGGCACCCTGCTCTGTGCTATTTTCACATGGACCTGCGGACAGCAAGGACAGGTGATGATCCTGCACTAGAGAAAAGTATTGGGTTAGTCTTGGTCCTGTGCAAAGTCTTGCCCCCTCCACTGAGACTCGTCTGAGATGCCCAGAGTGTTCTCACCTAAATTCTCCAGGAAAGGAAAAATGCCACACCAAACTTAAACTAGACACTGAGGTTGAAATTGCCAGGGAAACAGACATATTTCAGGATGCTGAAACGCTGCCAGCACGTTTACTTCAATGCATCAATTTCTTGAAAGATTTTTCCATAACTCTTTTCTGGCCAGAAGCTTTGAATCCATGAAGCTCATGGAGATCACTGCCTCTGTTCATCTTTCAGGGGAAGTGAAATAATACAATTCCCAAAGAAGCATAAGAGCATTTGAGCAGTAACTCTCTTCCTTCAGGGCTCTGTTTTAATGTATGCAACCAACTGAAGGAGGAAACACATCTTCAGTGTGTTGAGGTGCTAGCAGCTGCTACTTGATGGAACATCAGGAAGGCTGTGATGAGCATTCATTAGACACCAAGATTTTCATATTTGTTCTCTGTGGTTTTTAAGACAAGTCCTCTTAAAACTCAGCATGTTCATGACATTCCTGGACTTGTCCTCATTTTAAAATTATTTTATTGTTCTTTACACATCTGTAACTGCAACTCCTCAAATATTTTAAAGGTTTGGACTTGGGCTGAATCAGGAAGTGAGGTTTTTTAAGAGTTTATTGAAATATACAAAAGTCCATCTCAAAAATAAATGCTTCATTTTCACAGTGTTGGTGTAGACACAGAGATAATCTGAGGTAGAATCTGGCTTATAGTCCATCAGGAATTCTGCGGCAAGGGCAAGGGTGATGGATCCTGGTCTCATTCAATCAACTGTCCACAAACTGGGAATAGGAGGACAAGTTGTCCTTTAGTATGCTAAAAAGTTGCCCATTTCATAAACACAGGTTACACAATATCTGTTTTCAAATTGTTTACTTCATAAAACACAATCAATCACAGCAAATTGCATCCACAAGCCCCTTCTGAGCTTACAGAGAAATAGCCAGCAACACAGACTCTCTCCTCCACAGTTTTAATAGAAGGCAGAGTTAAACACAAACAAAACAGAGAACAAGCAATCCTGAAAGCCTCAGTTTGAAAGCATCCTATGTTGTTAGTAATGTTTGCCAAGCAGAGGTGTTGAAAAATAAGGATCTGCCCTACAAAAATCTCCTTGCCCGAAACACCCTGTACAGCTCACTGATGCTTAACCCTCTTGTTCCATCCATCCTCTTGTTTTTGCTTTCATTTTCATGCTTGTTTCGTACTTTGTAACAGCTAAAGCAAAAATATTTTGCTTCCTGATATTAGCTCATATCTGTAATTTTTTTTTTTTTTTTATGTTCCAAAGAGTTAGAATGCTTCAAATTTTTGATGATATCCAGGTTTCGTTAGAACAATGTGTCATTCTTGGTGTTGCATTAAACTCTGAGATTCTCTGTGAGGTAGTGCTTTCCAAAATCTAGGAAACCCGAATAACATGTTCCTATGAGTAGGGAATGAGTGAAGCTGCTGAGGATCATTTTCCTCCACACCTCCGAGTGTCCTGAGAAGTGCTGTACTCTGCAAACTCTGTGCTTTTGCCTATCCACAGCTCTATCATGTTCATGGTTGTTTTCTCCATGGAATTTTGAGGGAAGCAGGCTTCCTTCCATTCTGCTGGATACTGACATTGAGTGAAGGCAAAAAATTACCCAGTTATTTCTAACAGTGATGCTGCCAGCCTTGTGGACTGTTACAGTCCTTGTAGTTTAGTGACAACTATGTTTCTGAGACAAACAGTCCCACTGTCTCTGTTGCTATACTCCCCTGCTGAAAGGGCTCTCAAAGCAAGCCTGATACCTGAATTTTCATATCTCCATTGGGCAGATGTAATTGCTGACTTCACCACATGTCTGTGTCCTGCTGTGTCTATTAAGATTTCAAGCTTTATATCTTGGATAAGTTTCCCCTTGCTGCCTTCACTTCCTGCTCCAGCTGTCAAGCCCATATCAAACATCCTTTCAGACCCTTTTTTGTTTTAAGTTCATTTTCGAGTGTTCCAGGCTTCTAGATATTTTTATTATGTCTCCTATAAATTGGCCTCTCTGCAAAATAATGAGCAAGGCCACAGTCCTGGCAGAAAGGAATGCAGTAGTGCCCCTGCACTTACAGGAACAGATATAACCACTGAGGGAGCACTTTGAACTCAGTCCTAAATTGAAATTTGTCCTTTGACAGTTAGACATGGTCACTAGGAGAAAAAATTTCAAAGGCAAAAGGTGACCTGAGAACAAAATAGCTTTTATGTTTTGCAATAAGAAAGCCCAAAGGAAGGACCAAAACGGCCCTGTGGTGACAGTGTTAGTGAGGTCTCCAGCTGTACCCTGTCTCTGTTCAAACAGCACTGATAATGTCAAGCAGGTCACCTCATTAATCCATATGTGACTATATTCATAATTTTTCCCTTTATGGAGGAAAAGAAAGCATGAGATTTTCCACCCAAAAATGTATCCCCTGGCTGATGGTACAATGGCTTTTCTAGACAAAGTCTTACATTTTTAGTTCCTCAAGCATAAACTAGAGATAACAGCACTTCCTTGTTTTTCAGGGGTGCTGTAGAGTTAAACACATTAAAGGTCACAAGGTGCCCACCTTCCAGATGAGTATTTAAGGCAGTGCCTGCAGAATTCCCAAGTGTTTTCTCTCCAAAGCTCTATGAAATCACTGCACCCAAAGCTTCCTGCTGCACATGATCTCAACATTTGTCCCCATTCAAATGAAACGGGAGTACAACACTCTCTGTTGGATGGTGCAGTATTTCACATCGTCCCCCAGAGGACACTCCCAGCCTCCACGGCAGTGTATGACACAACAGTGCAGTAAAAGTGATGATAAAGAAAGCACCCCCATGAAAACAGGCCTTATCACTGCTTCTTGCTTGGACCCTGAGAAATCACTAACATATTCCTTCAGAGAAGCAGTATAGGATTGAAATCCATTTGTGTTATGTGAGCTTGGAAGGATCAGAGATGACATCTTCATTGTTTCAATTTTCATTAGCTGCAGGTCATTAAACAGGCATTTATGGGCGTAATTCTGTATGTATAAAACTACTGAAACATTCATTACACACCAAATGAGTGAAAATAGACCCCAGTCATTTCTGCCTGTGACATTTTGTATTATAACGGTGACCAAAGACAATTTTGCCCACTTCTGCTGTTGCAATTCTGATGTACTCCAGTATTTATTCCCAGGTCTGGGTAAGTCTCATGACTTTTTTTCTCTTGTAAAGTAGAGACTTTCCAAAGAGCAGTTGTAGCTTACCCACAGGAAAATGCAGCCAGGCAGTGATAAGGTATCAACCAATCCAATCGGCCTCTGAGGCATCAAGAAATATCTTTTAATGAATTTAAAACTAATCTTGGTTCAATTCGTTTGCAGCTGCAAAAAAAATAGTCTTTTGTTAGTGGAATGAGGTACCCAGAGAACCTGTGGCTATCACATCCCTGGAAGTGTCCAAGGCCAGGCTGGACAGGGCTTGAGGCAATCTGGGATAATGGGAGGAGACCCTTCCTGTGGCAAGGGGTGGAATGAGATGAACTTTAGGGCTGATGTCCCATGATGATTTCTTTCCACATGACTCTTGTATCAGTCAGCCCAACACTAAGCAAAGGAAAGGAAGAATTTGCTGTGCTTATAAATTTAGTACTAGCGCTACAACTTCCAGCATGCAATCGTGGGACCAAGAAAAAATTGTATGGTGGAAGGGCTTTGGAGAAAATCAAAAAGTCAAAAAAACATTCTTGCAAACAACATATTTATGATAATCAGTTTTTCCCCAGAGCAGCACATAGAAAAGACAGAGCTGATGATGGCTGGTTTCCTACTGAGAGCTACAGACCTTGCACGACAAAGTTAGATCCAGTTTGCAGAGCTGTCAGCCTGGCAGCAGTAGCAGAAGTTAGTCGTGAGGAAGGGACTGGTGTAAATAACAAGCTTGTGGGTCTCTAATCTCAGGCAGACACAAGCTTCATGGGCCAATTTTGGTCTTTTTTTTGCTAAAGTTGGAAAGTGAAACCTTTATTTAAACAATTGGATAGAGTGCTAAGCTTTCAAAAAGACTTGATCACGTGCAGAGTGACTTTGGTGGGAAATGTCTCTGTGTATAAAACATTAAAAAAAAATAAACAAAACCATAAATCAGAGTTTTGTTTAGTGGATGAATGCTGAGACATGCTAAAATTGTCTTCTCAATGGCTAAAGGACATGAATTTTTTCTTTTTCGTAACTCCAAGTAGCAATGAGAAAATATTTAGTTCTCAACTGGTTGTAATCTATTCAAAAGCAGATTTGAAGCTCGAGAACTTGGGAAATACGGATTGCATTCATTCAGAGCTTGGAAGTTAATATCCAAGATCAATACTATTTTAAGATTCCAATCTAATAGGTCTTCTAAAGTCAAAAATTGTGATCTTAAAAGCAGTTTAGTTGCAGTATGTAGGGGAAGAAGAGAAAGGAAAAATAAAATGTTTTAAAAGATGTTATTCATACAATGTTTTAGACAAAAGAACATGGAAGAAGCCAAACAATTCCTTCCTGTGCTGCTGGGAAAAGAAAAAGAAAACACATCACCTCACAATAGCACCCTACATCCAGACCAGACCAAAATATATTCTTAATTAGAATGGAAAAAGAAAATGAACAGGAAAAAAGAAAAGTCGTGCTCCCAGAAAGTATTGTGCTAGGAAAACATCAGGAAGAAAATGACACACATTTCCATAATGCACAGTGCTTGGCTGTGATTTTGCTGAGAGGCATAAAGGACTTGGAGCCTACACAAAATGTGTAAGGACATCAAAGCATATTTTAGCATCCAAATCAGAAGTTATCCCTCTCAGTGTCAGCTGGCATTTAGAGAAGCATCAGCCAGCCAAGGAGGTGAAAAGAAGAGCAGTAGTGGCAGCAAGACTTTTTTAATAATTCCTAGAGGAATAGAAGGTGCTATTCTAACTGGGGTACTGGCCAAGCAAAGGCATTTTTCCCTTGAAGGAAATACTTCCTGTCTTTTCCTTCTGCATTAAAAAAATAAATCCACATGTGAAAGTACTGCCTTAGATAACAGCAGTGACGAAACTGCATTTGGAAAAAATGCCTTGGCTGCAGTTGGAAATATACGGAAGACTCCAAAGTTTACTCTGTTGAAATAACTGTGTGTGGTAATATCAAAAGAAAAACAGATGTTACACCTTGGAATGCATTTAGTAGTGTCTTTACCTGCAGCCTGTCAATGGAGACTCTGTTAGAGAGCAGAAGATTGAACTGGTCGTACTCATTTAGGGACATTAAAAACAACAAAATCTTATGGCAGGTTGCTGTTAGCTGAAGGGATCTCTCTTTAATCGGTATAAATTGATATAAATAATTAACCAGCACCCTACATGGATGACTAGGTATGATAATAGAGATGCTTCCTTTTGAGGTTAAGACTGTATTCTCTGTAACACCAGATAAACCAGGCAGCTTTTAGGAGCAGGCTGCTCATTCCTGAATTGGACTGGAAATGTTCACAAATCATATTCTGCTAACCAAGACCCTCGAGGCAAGGGATGGAAAAGGGCTGCGGTTTCCAGGAGAGGAAAAGAAATGACTGCTCAGCCTGTGCTTTTAGGACTGGTTATCAGCACAGCATGCAAATATTTTAGAACTAAACTGGACGCTCAATCTGTATTTTTCTTGTAATCTGCAGGTAAATACTGTATGTAGCATAATTTATTAAAAAAAAAAAAAAAAAAAAGGTTAAAATAGTGTTGATAGAGCCAAAATCTGTCCTGCATTATGTATAGCTCAGCTGAGTAGGATTGCATGATACTTGTATAAAAGACACTGCTCTGGCTGTGAGGATTTCCTGTAGTAATTTGTTTTAAAAATATACCAGCTCTGATTTACAAAGCACAGATAGAGCAGGGACCTCAAACCAGGCTCTGTGAGTTATTCCTGTGTCTCCATCAGCCCAGATGCACCAGCCCCTGCTTCCCTTGGCTTTATCACTCAGTGCTACATGGCCAGCACAAACAGCTGCAGACAAAACCTTCATCACACGTAAGACTACTTTCCACCTCTTGGAAAATGGTGTTTTGTCAATTTTTTATCTTGTTGTAATCTTCTGAGCTGATCTTCTGGCTCAGGGCAGAGCACGTGTAGGAATATGCACGCACGTATTGCCATGTGTGATGGCTTTTTCTTTCCCAGAAGGAAAGGCATTGAATCAGTAGAATAAAATAGGCTGAGTTAACAGTTCCATGGACAGTTACAAAAGCAGAGGGTTTTACTTCAGAAGACTAATTTCTTTCCAAAAAAAGAGCAAAGATGTGAGCAATATCTCTGATATTTTTCATTACACCAAATTTCACCTTAATTTAATAGGTTCTGTAGCTGTAGAACATTGATTTAATGCTCCTCATGCAAGACAGAACGCGACAATAAAGCAGATTTTGTGTGGCAGTCAAATTATTTCAGGTAATGAGAGGTTTTCTAAGCCAGGTACCACGCCTCAAGTCTCTGTGCCATCTCCACAGTGGTTTTGAGACTCCTGCAGGCTGCTTCAGATTTAATTTTGTGGTTTCACTCTCTGTGTAACGTTCATTGTGTTATCAATCCCTCATGCTATGCACACATAAAGGCCAGTGGATGAAGTCTTCTTTAGGGCTTATGAGTTTGAGTTTTGTCCAGACTATGAGGAGGTGCCTTGTGTCTCTCTGCTGAAAGCTCAGACAGTTCTCAGCTATCCAAATGTCCTTCTCTTTATTTGATGAACAAAACTTGGATGTTTCCTCCACTGGCACTCTACAGTTATGATGTAAGTCAACATGAATTCCTTCTGATCAGCACCTTTGCTTGCAGCCTTACTTCCCTAATTAGAAGATCAGGTTGTTTTCCACTTTACTTGAGTTTCTCCGGTGCAGCTCACAATGATAACTTTTAGTGCTTTACATGGCAAATGATTCTTCACTGTTTTACAGAATTAGAAGGGATGCACAGCTTTATCCTCTTTTTCTTCAAGGTGCTCTCCCTTGTAGCTTTATTCCTTTTTTTCATTCCTATCCTTTGCCTGGGTTATTTGTAAGAGTCACCCAGAACACCCTAAATAATCAAGAAATGTAAGTAATTTCCTCCACTTATTTGTTTCTCTCGACTCCACAATTTTCAGTAATATTTCTGAAAAACTCATTCTGCAGTTTACCAATTAAGAATACGAATTTATGTGGTCTCACCAGCATAATACTTTAACTATATAGTGGGCAAAAGAGTCAGCACATCTTCCATGGCTATTCATCTGTTCTTTTCACCTCTTACCTTTCCAGCAAGGCTGCTCCGTTTACCAGACCCAAGATCTGTTCTTTACCCTCGATGTTTCTCCACTGCTTGTAGCTACAGAAATCCCTGCATGTTTTCTTCTTCACCTGTAAAAGGGGAGCTGCTAAGCTCTCCCGAAAAGTGCAAGGTCACACGAACACAGAGCTTGAAGGGACCAAAAGAGAGCCATATGTTCTGTCCCCACCAAAGCAACAGATCAAATGCACCTTTCCCAAGGGCTTTCGCTTTTTCCTAAAAACATCCAAAACCACAGACAGAGCAGTATCCTGTACCCTGTTCCTATTTAATATACACAAAATTATGAAATTATGATCATGTTGTTCATTACTGTCTCTGCTCTCAGGCAGATTTGCTTCTTTAAATGGCTACTCAGTGAAAATCGTGAGATTTTATCTTCCTGTTCAAAAAACTATTATCCTTCTCTTCTTCAAGCTAAAAAGCCTTCACCCTGCATTTTCCATTCCAGTAATGCTATCTAAATTCAGATCACTTTTCCAGGTTCTCAAGATCAGCTTGAATTCTAATCCTATCACGCAGAGTACTTGCTTTGTATTTCTCCACAGAGCTCCTTGTACCACCTACATGGGCATCCATTGCTGAAGCAATTCATAATGAAATTGAACCCTCTCTTGGAAGAGACTCAAATTAGACTCCTGGATGCAATGCCTTCACAGTCTGGCACTTTTCTACTGATAGATGAATATAAGAATACAACTTTTTGAGAACAGTTGTGTAGCTAAACTGCCCTTGAAATGTTCTAATGTGCTTGTGAGCATGTCACAAAGAATAAAGTATAAAGACACATATCAAATCAATGTGCCTCACACCTATCACCCTCTCTACCTATGCGCTATAAGGACATAATTTGATGTTTTGCCAAATCTGCTACAATTGTAGTCTCCTTACTACTCAGAAATATAAACACTTTTTTTTTTTAAATTTGCAAATTTTACTACAAATTCTTTGACAATATTCTCCAAAAGCCTCTTTTTATTCCTTTCAAGGGTCATTGTTGGGTTTTAACCCTTTAAGTCACCTAGACCTCCCTTTTTTCCAAGAGTTATTAGGAATGACTGTTTTTACTGCAGAGGTTATTCTGGGTGGTTTCTAAAGTGCTGTAGAAAGTGAGATATTAGATCATGTAATTACATTCAGGTCTGAATATCAAGCTAACAAAAAACTTTAAGTACTGACTGAGTCCCTTCACAAATACTTAGTCTCCCTGCAAAACTGCCCTCATCTCTGCATCTCTTTTTTTAACAGATTCTTGTTGCTATTAATCCCCCATTTATACATATTCTTAGATGATGTTAGATGCAGAGCGCTCTCTCTCTGAACAGACTCACCAGGCTGTTACTTCCCCTCAGGTTTCCCTCTGAGACACATTTTTAGATTGGACATTAGGAAGAAATTCCGGACTGTGGAGAGGATAAGGCTCTGGAACAGGTTATCCAGAAAAGCTGTGGATGTCCTATCCCTGGAGGTGTTTAGGGCCAGGCTGGATGGGGCTTGGAACAACCTGGGATAATGGAAGGTGTCCCTGCCCATGTCAGGGGGGTGGGATGAGGCAGTCTTTAAGGTCTCTTCTAAGCAAAACCATTCTATGATCTTATGTTTGCTGGGATGATTCATTAAAGAAACTGGCCAGTGAGTATTCTCATGGAAGGTGTATGAGCAGAAATTACACTCGCCAGCATCAACCGTTTGGTTTTTTATCATTTTACTTCATAATGTGCACTACATTTGTAGTAGTAGCAAGTATTGGATGTAGCAAGTATTGCACTGCTATTCAGAAGGAAGCATATTCCTGAAGAGAATACCCAAAGTTGCCTAAGAAACTTTAAAAGCTGCATTTCCTTTATGAGACCTGCAGTCACTCGTCTTTCATGATGGATTTTTTAGAGGGAGGTTATTAAGCAGCCAAACTGACTTTCATCTTAAGGTACAACACAAAAATTGCAGCTTGTTTACAATATTTCTCATTGAACTTGAAATGATATTTTATCCACTGCTGACAAGAGAGCAAAGTTTTTCTATTTCTGTAGCTCAGCATCCCTGTTGGGGAAAGAAAACGTAAATTCTCTGCTATTTCAGCACTTGCTGCTAAATGATCCTAAGTAGCATGTGCCCAAAGGGGTTTCTGAGAGACAGTGCTCAGAAGTGCTGTAGCCAGGAAACTATCTCTTGGAGCAAAATTTCCAGTTCCAGGTTAGATGTGGAACGTCCCAATCAACAAATTATATGCCAAATCCAAGATTTTCCTCCTCGTGACTGTCATCCACATCCTGGCACGTGCCAGGTTCCAGTCCTCCCTGTGTCCTTTATCACTTCCTTGCCTGTAAATTGACCCATTTTCAGCAAACATCTCCTTAGCTTCAAAAAAGTACAAGCCCTCTGAACTGGCTGCCTGGGAGACTCAGAGTTATCATTAGTCACATCCAGAGATACCAAACCTCCAAGGGTCAGTTATCAACAAGATCTAATTTCCTGAGGAAACAATGTTAGCATCTTATTGTGTTGCTTATAATTACCCGATTTGAATAAATTTATAAAACTTCTTGTTATTTACCTTCCTCTGATTTCTGTCTCACCATCTGTCTATGGTTAAATATCAAGAATTTTGGTCTACAGATCTCCCTGCCTTGAGTCTTAGAGTGAATCACAGTATGGCTATAAATAAAAGAATAATAAATATATACAGCCATTTATAAAGATGTAGGAATAATAATCCTCTAGGAGATAGCCTGCAAATATCTGCCAGATGAAATGAATAGTCCATGATAATCTTCCTAGTTATTAAAAGAGATTTCATCTAGTTATTTATTTTTCTCCAGAGTAAATGAACCATTATAAGGGCAACTTGTTTTTGTGGTTTAATGTTTTCATCATTGATGTTGCTTACAACCTGAAGCCATTATGATGACTCACATGCTCTCAGAGTTCAGAGACAAATGCATGCTACATGGACTAAAACTTTGTACACATCATTCTCGTCATCCTAAATTGGACATGCCATTAAAAATGCCTCCAAAAAAACACCCCATGAGAAAAGAAATCAATGGTCCTTTATGACTCCAGCAGTTGAATTCATAAGACCAAAAAATAAAATGCTTTGTAGTGAGGTAATTGTTCTCTTTCAGGCCTGGCTAATCTTAATATGGAGAACAAGCACAGGAATATTGCCTTACTGTGGAAGGATTTGGGTCTCTCTTTATGGATTGAGATGCATGCACAACTAGTTGTTTTCTGTAAAATTATAGAGGTTTTTTTTTTTTTATTTTAAATGGTCTGTCAGCTAAAGCCCAACACTTTTTTTTCTGCTTTTCTTGTTTTCAATTTTGTTTTGAAGGGTTTCCAAAGAAACTTTCAGTTCAAGAGATCAAATATGGGATTCCTGACCTTACAGATCAAGAATAAGAAAACCCTCAGACAATGCAATAGCAAAATGATTGGTTTAAAAGCTTCGGGAAGATTTTCACATATGTTTATGTGGTTTACTTCAAGTGCATCAGGATCATAATATGAATGAATTGTACAATCTGTAGTGCCTTAGCCAAAAAAAATCCCAAAATAACAAAAACAGTCATCTTCACTCATTTACTCACACATACAAATACACTCATTCTGCTCCTTCATTTGGAAAACATTAGCTAGAAATCTGGATGGCTGCTGTTACTAGCAGGCAGCAGACCATTCTTTTCACTTTTTAAAAACACATGAATGATTTTTCAACATGATCATCACAAACTACGAAGTTTCAGATGAAGAAAAAAATCACAGAGCTACTGGAAATCTAGCTGCTCATCTGTAGTGAAGTGATGCAGTGAAAAGGTTTGGTGGCTCAATGTCTGACTTATTTCAATGTAGGATGTAACCCTGCCTATCCATACCCTCAACTCAGGCAAAAAGATATTGAATTATATAATCATTAAGGTTGGAAATGACCCCAAACATCATCAAGTCCAACCTTCAACCAATACCACCACGACCACTAAACCACAGCACTAAGTGCCATGTCCGCACATTTTTTGCGCACTTCTCTGATGGTGACTCTGATGTGAGCCTGTTTCAATGCTCAGCTTGTCTTTCAGTGAGGAAATTTTTCCTAACATCCAATCTAAACCTCCTGGTACAGTTCAAGGGCAATTGCCACTTGTCTTGTCTCTTGTTCCCTAGGAGAAAAGACCAGCTCCCACCTGGCTTCCACCTCTTTTCTGGCAGTGGTAGAGAGGGAAACAGCTCCCCTTGAATCTCTTTTTCTCCCAGTACCCTCAGCTGCCCCTCATAGAACTTTTGTCCCAGAGCCTCCTGCCACTCTTTGATTCACCCGGTTTCTCTGCTGGCTTGCTCCTGACTGGAAATGGGAAGGGTTCTGTGACCATTTGTCACCCTGTTCTACTGGGCTGCACCATGGACACTGAGTGCCATCTCTGCCATCCCAGGTGTCGCTTTGTGCTAAGCAGCAGAGAAGACATTGCGGTGGGTTTGATGATTTATTTTATCAGTGAAAATGAAGCAATTGTCTGAACAAGCAAAACTGCTGATGTGAACCTGCTGGCATCCTGAGCAAGGGAAGAGATACTGTGATCTGTAAAATGAGAGTAATCTTTGTTTTTCATTGCAATAATGTTGTTTGTTTTAAACAATGATTGGGAGATCTGATGAAAATGACGTCCTCCATCTCCAAACGTGCGCACCTGACATAAGGATTATAACTTGTTTTGCAGGAAACTGAAAACTATTGTTAGAAGAAATGTGTGAGAGGCCTTATAGTCTGTTACTGGGTTTATTATCTTTATTTTGCTTCTGTTATCTGAAGACAATCTTGTGAACATTTTCTTATTAAAGTTTCTAGTACATGAATGTTCCACCTGCTACTGATAACACTACAGTAATTGAAACAGTGGACATCTGGAGTGAAATGCTCTATCCTTTTTAAATCTACATGAGATTTTTATACCACTTTAAATGAAAGCAGGCTATCTTTCTTGCTTTGTACCAATCACACAATGTATTTACTTTAGGATTATTAGCTGTAGAGTAATGCCTGGAGGCACATTTACACATCTACTTAGTGACACAACAGTAAATATATGAAGGAAAGACAAATAAGTGAAGAAATGGGCTCAGTGGAACAGAAATCCTGAAATCTTCCATCCAACACCTTTTTTATGCACAAAAAAAATGTGTTTTTCTCCCTTTTCCCTGCTTTCATAGGTTGTTCTCAAGCATGTCATATTGCCACTTGGTGTAATAAATACTGCACCAAATTTTTCACCTTTAAAGATGAAAGCATGATAATTAGTAAAAAACACAAATTTGCACTAATGTCAGTATTTGAATAGTTTGAGGGGGTTTTTTTAATAATCTTATTTTAAGACTTAATTAACCTGTCCTAGTCTCCTTAAATGCTGCAAATGGAAACTTATATGTAAAAACCATTCACTTTGGTGATCTCCTGTATTTACCTTCAATCACTGGAGCAGAGTTGATGTACCCCATAATGAAATTTACCTTGCAGACATCTTCTGGGCGGGTTAATTCACCCAAATCTCTTCTCCTGTAAGGACAAGTGGTGTAGTGCTCTGTTCATTTTGGTTCTAGTGGTGTAATTAGCAGGGGTATAACAAAGACAGGGAAGGAATACAAATACCAAATTCCTCCCCCTCTTTAAGGAAGACTTACTCCCTAGAGGCAGGCATGCCTTACATGAAAGCACAAGGAAGACACTTCAGAGGCACAAAACACCTGTAAAACTGCTGGGTTCAGCCCCTGGAGGACTCCTGCAGAGGAGGGTCCCTGAGCAGCACCACACACTCTCAGCAGCCTCTGTGCCAGCTGTTCCCAGCTCCCCGCCTCCACAGCACAGCATCAGCCCAAAGACTGGGTTTTCTTAAATCCTGGCAAACCTGGACTGCCAGGAAGGTTTTAGCAGCCGAGAGCAAGCCACAATGCCTCAAAAAGAGTTTTATCTTATTCCAGAGATATGATGGTTGCTATGCAAAGGAACATGTGCAGGTAAACATGAGCAGAGGCAAATTTTGCTGTCACTGGCTAAGCGAAGTGATAACTCTTTATTTTCCTTTTCTCTGTGTTCCTTCAGTGGCCTGTGAGCCAGCTCAGAAAGCCCACACATCCTCTTCTGCATCTTCTGGAGATCAAGCAGAACTATATTTGTTGTCAGTTAAATAAAAGGATAAAGTTTTCATACACACACGCACCCACCCACACACCCACACCCACCCACACACACACACCCACACCCCCATCCTCCTCACTCAACACACATCATACTGCATCATTTATATTTCAAAAATTAGAGCCATGAATGTTTTCCTGTAGAGCCTCTCTTTCGTAGGAGCTCAAAACCTTATTTACTCAACATTACAGGATTAAATTGATTTCAGATGGCATGATATTAATCTTTGCTGTCTGCTTTAAAGCCATGGCTCTAGGGCTAATTACTGAACTCACGTGTTTTGGAAAACCGGCCTCATTTTTTCACCCATTCTCTGCCACCTTTTCCTCTCAGAACCAAGCTCCTTGCTCCTCTGTTCTTTATTTTGAGATGTTCTTATGTATTCGTCTCCCTACCAAGGGTTGAGGGTTGTCTCCCAATAGACATTTTAGCACACAAGTCCCTTCGGTGCCTGGATTACCCCCACACACTGACAGATGAGTTAGAGAGGCAAAGAGAAAGGAGTTTGGCACATAGCATGATAACAAGAATTTACCAATTGCCATGCAGCTGTAGTGGATTTCCTTTGTTGTGCCCCAGGGCCTCAGTAGATGTTTAGGAAGAACGACATTTCCTGACTTTTTAGTTTTTGAAAGCCTGCCTTGACTTGTCAGCTCGTGACTTCCAGGCAACTTTGGTGGCATCTTTCCTCTCTCTTCAGCTTTTCTGAAAGCTTTCTGTGTTTTTGAAGAGCTTTTTCCATAGCTGCTTCGAGACATTCGTCCTGAATTCTTTCTTCACTCACTCCTTTCCCACTTGTATCCCTCTTGCTTATGAGTAGAGCTCTTTTCATCTCAGTTTTTAAGCCTTTGCCTTACAGAACCTTCCTCTTTTCTCAGCGGCTGTGAGCACACCATATTTTTCCCCATTAAGGTACCATTAATTTGTCCTATGTTTTGGTCCTTCTAAACGAGGTTTTCTTCCCCAAGAGTGTTTTAAACACTCACACAGATGTTCATTGTTTTGTATTTGAAGGCACCAGGTGACAAAGATGAGCAGCCAACACAGCAGGACAGAGATCACACCTGCCCTGAAGCTGGGGCATGGTCCCCAGGTCTTAGACCTGCAGCTGTCTTGAGGAACACAGTACAGGTACCCCTGGCCTGGGCTTAACTGATATCAGAAATAGAAGTACAAGCTGAAGGAGAAATTAATAAATGTATTAATAATTCTCATTATTTAACGAGACTCTAGTCAAAAACAATGCATTAAATAGAAGCAAGAAACCCACACAACTCAACAAAAACAGCTTAGCTGGAGTTTGGATTTTGAAGATAACTATATTAAACTCTATTTATAATATGAATAATGTAAAAAGGCAAAGTGGAAACTTCTTAGATAAAGTCATTTAAACTAGCTGCAAATCACAATCTGTGTTAATCAGGAATCAGCAGGAGAAGAGAGATAACAAATTGTCGTGCACTGCTTTTCCTCCAGGTCCTTCACCATAAGGTAGGTAAAATATAGGGCAATCTCAAAGATAATTTTCTTTCCTACGAAAAATTTAAATTTTTCAGAAGCCACTGTAGGGTAAAGTGTGGGGAACAAAAGAATTTTTCCTTGCTAAGTATCATGCAAGGTATGGTTCTGCCAAAGAATCAAACCACCACAGAATAATGTAAGAAAAGTACTTCCGAATTATAAAGTCCATAAACCACTGTGGAAGAAAATATGTTGGGTTTTGGCTTCAGCATTTCAGTTCTGGGCCAGAATAATCTGGTTTTCAACCAAAGGCTGGAAGATTTCAATTTATACGGGTTCATAAAGTTTCTTTTTTGTTACTTTTTTGATACTAAACATTTTCACAAAGCAGAATCTTGTTAAAAAAGGAAGCCAACCTTTATAAACACCTCACTCTAACCAAACTCTGCTGTCTCCAGGCATGATAAGCTCTCCTTTATCTTCCCAGTCCTGTAGTTTTGTTGTTGCTCATTTGTTCAGTTGGCAGGTTCTGGTTGCTTTGATTCTGGCTTCTTATCACTTTGTTTTTCTCTTTCCATTTCTTTTTTTTTTTTTTTTTATGCTAGGTGGTTGTTGGAGTTGTTGATGTATTTTACTTGGTAGACCTTGTTTACACTTATCTCAGACATGAACACCAAAAATCATGTGCTTATGGTATCCACGTGTGTGTGTACACGCAGACACCGTGTGTCTCACACACACTTATGTACGCATTTTTATACAAAAACATGTATTTATATGTACATACTTCAACTAATGGTGTTCAATCTGTTCCAGGGATGCATGCATTCAAATGTTTATTCTGCTGATATTGAAGAAGACTGGCTTTCTTAACAACAAAACTATTGTAAATGTCTTAAAATTAAACAACAAGCTTCGGGCAAAAAGATGTATGTGCAGCAAAAAGCTATTACTTACAAGACCATATGTGCCAGAAGGCAAATACTCCCATGCTCAAAGACAGAATGGAGGAGACAACGTATTCCAGTTCTGAGTCCTTTTAATGCATCTCCCTTACACACACAATAAAGATTTTTGGATCAAGCTGACTGCTTTCTTTCTACCAGAGTAATCAAGCTCTACATCATTAACCTTTCAGTTTGCCTGGCAGATAATCTGGGAGAGTAGCAAGTGACTACTCCTCCGGGCTTTGGAGGCAAGCCAACACAATTACTCTCACCCTGTTCTTTGAGGTGGCAGCTGCAGAGAGATCAGGATGTAGAAAAGAGCCATGAAATCAAAGGGTTACAGACTTTGGCGCCAACTCTTCATTCATCTGCCGATCAGCCAGAGCTCCTAACTTGGACGACAAAACCTCGCAGCTCACTGTCCATGATGAGCAGCTACAAACCATCAGTCAAGCAAAGAATGCCTTCACAAAGGTCTAATGTTAGCCCTACTGTCCTTCCACCTGTCTTTATTTTCTGGTGCTGGTGGTTGTGGCAGTAGGATGAATACATAACGGAGCCAAAAGTATGTTGTCTTGCAGATTCTGTTCTCCTAATATGTCTAGTTGGATAGGGTTATTGCATAAAGTCTACTGACATTCTGCCAAATGCCAGCTTAGATTTTTGGAAATGGTTTGCGCTCACAAATTTTCATACGCGGACTAAAAGCGCTTCCCTACCCAAATGCTCTCACTGCTAGGTAGTGGATATGGCAGCTCTTTTGTGTTGGTGATGAGCACAGTTAAGGAGAAGGTGATCACCTGCGAAAGACAGGTAGCAAAGGGAGGTGACACCCGAGTCATTGTCCAGGATCTGCAGCTTCATAGGAGATGAATAATTCCATTACATGAAGGCTGTGATATCTTCAAAGGAGTTGCTGAAGCGTTCGGTGGGAGACAGAATAAATAAATGTGTAAAGGGGAAGAGGAATACAGAAAGGTGAAGTAATTTATCCAAGTCATGCTAATCGTGTTGGGCAGAGAAAAGATCCCAGACTCTCTACATCCTCAGCCTGTATCCCAGTTGCTAAGCAACTGTCCTGAATATGAGGGTGCCCAAAGCACAGTCTATCAGATGCTATAACATTGGCACTCTGACACCTTCTGCTTTGATTCACGCTGTATCTGAGGTCTAATAAAGATAAGAAATGGGTCTCCTTGTCTGTCTGTGGCTTCAGCTCTTCTGCATTCAGTCTCTTAAATTAAGCTCCCAAATTAGGGGGCCAATGGAACCGTAACCTCCCTTACCAGCAGATGCAAAAGACCACCTCCATTGGGTGAGTAGTGCCACCTCAGGTCTGAAGGATTGCAAGCAGGTCTCTATCTCACACGCCTCAAGGAGGGAAGGAAGGGTGATTAGTGTGATTAGGCTCCTGGCTCAAGATGTGTCAGCCACAGGCATAATATCACATGAGACATATCTCGGCTTTTCTGTCTTTAAATTCTGCTGAAATACATATTTCATCACAGTTAAAAAAAAAAAAAAAAGGCTGAAATGCTTAATATCTAGGAAAAAATAACTGGGAATGTTCTGACGGACAGAAATGGATTCTTAAAATTACCAGGCCAATGTCTGGAATTCTTCCTTGACAGTGTAATTATATGGCACATCTGCTATAGCTGACTTCTGGATGATTTTCAGTTGGAGATGTGGAGGCATCCATCAACCAGCAAATATAGCTTATAGGCCTAAGATGACAGCCCTACCTTGCCTGAAAGGCATCAAGACCAGAGAGAGGACGTCCAAAATGAATTCCACATGAATTTGCAAGGGAGCTAAAGAACTGATGGTGAAAATGCTGAAGGGCAGAAAGTGAAGTGGTCCAGGCAGCCCTGCTCACAGTAAGGATTTGTCAAATGGCTTTTGTTTGCACAGTTCCCATGTGTTGCACTCCTGAAGCAGGAACCACAGAGCTTTCCAGGGCACCATGGCTACACACAGTGGAGAAAAGTCAGAGACTGAGGTTGGAAGTCACCAGAGCAGGACAGAGACTGGAGAACTGAAGCTGAGAGATAAAGATTTCTAATGAGATTTCTCAAAGTCTAGATGAAATCTGCATAAACATAAATTATTTAATATATATTTTTTGTACCAAAACTTACGGGCATCTAAATTTATTAGTCTAAAGACACATTTCTATGTGTACATCTCTATACATGATCGTGAGGACCTAAAGATGGAACAGGGGGAATGGCTGAAAAATGAGAGCAGGTTTAGATCAGATGCTAAGAAGAAATTCTTGGCTGTGAGGATGGTGAGGCCCTGGCACAGGCTGCCCAGAGAGGCTGTGGACTGCCCATCCCTGGAGTCTTCAAGGCCAGGTCTTGATGTGACTCTCAGAAACCTGGGATAGTGGAAGGTGTCCCTGTCCGTGGCAGCGGTGGAATGAGATGAGCCTTAAGGTCCCTTCCAAAACAAACTTTTCTATGATTCGTGAAACCCATGTCTGCCTCCCACCAGCAGCTCTCTGGAGGAGTGCTGGTGGTGCTGCCATTCATGTTGGACTTGGTCTGAGACTGATAGTCCAGCTGAGACTGAGTCAGTTGGACTTGACGATCTTGGAGGTCTTTTCCAACCCTGACGATTCTATGAGTGTAATTCTGAATGTTACTTCTTGCTCCAGAGTTACGATTATACATGTGCATACACAAACACCATAGAGATAGAAAATATATATGTGCATGTATACACTCACACACATATGTATACACATGTATATGCACATATATAGTATTAAATGTGTGTTGAAAAGAAAATGCAGAAACTACAGCCCTACAGTTGAAATTGAATCAGGCTGACCTTCTGTGGGTCTCTGTGCTGCTGCAGTTCTGAATGCAGAGTGACTCAGTTTCAACCCAGAGGACAGGAGTTGCCTATACCTCTGTCAAGAAACCTTTGAGTCAGTCCAGGTTCAGTGGAGCCTAGAAGTTTCTCTGACTTCTTCCTGGGATGATGGCATGATTAGGTTTGATGGATTCTGTGGAATGAAGAGAAAGAGAGATAGGACCATGTAGGCAGAACAAAGGACATTTTAACATTTAAACTAACTATTTTTGCATTCAGTGACTCAGATTTCCTCTTTGTGTTCTCTAAAAGTCTTCTCCATTTACCATGAGAGTTTTTTGGTGTTTTTTTTTTTTAATTATAAGATTCGTTAAGGCCAACTAAATATTGGAATAACTTACTTAGATTCTCCATCTACTCAAGCATTTCAGTAGAAACTCCACAGCTTTCTTGGAGATGAGGTCATGAAGACATTAATGGTTTGACGCAAGATTATTCACCCTTTGTCTTGAAAAAAGCTCACCAGATGCTGAGAAATTCCATTTACTTTTAATCCCCTTACTTACTTGACCTTCATTTCCAAAGAGGTAATTGTCAGCTTCAGTGAAGCTACAGCACTTCCATCAAGCAAGAAAGGCATCCATGTGTTATATATATTTTACAGAACAAAATAAAAACCATCAGACTGAGGGTTAGAAAAAACTCTGAATACAGGATCCTAGAATTCAGCATTTAAAATCTCATTTTGTGGAACTAAATCAGTAACTGAACAATTACACTGAGTTTTGCTATCACTGAAATTTTAAATAGTGCTAAAATGTTGTTTGTTTTTTGTTTTTAATTGTTTGGATTTGTTTTTAAAGACTTGTCTTCTCTGCTGTTTGTTGTTTTCTACTGTCTGCTATTTCCATCATGATGCAGCAACAACATAACAATGTTGGCTGAAAGCCAGCTTGAGAATAGACTGAGCCTTCAACGGATTTTTGATGCATGAATATTTTGAGGGGGCATTTAAATGATGTTTGTGCTTCTCACAGTGTGAAAAAAAACAACACTGTCAGGTTTCTTTGATCTACTGGAATCAGGCTATCATAATACAGAAATAGTTAGCTGAAATAAGTACATTCAGGTAGCTTCTTTCCGCTTAACTGTGCATCATTTGCTTCCATGCTCACAAAGGAGGTTTTCATTCAGCTGGGGCAAAGTGCACGCAGTTATTGATGGTTCAAGTATTTACTCTTTAAAATGACAGTTATGAAAACATATTTCTCTCACCAGACAGGGAGTGGGAGGGCAGTGGAAAGGAGGAGATAATTGAGGGAGCTGGAAGTGAAATGATGTTCGTGTCTGTCAGATGCCATTTTCATCCTAATGACTGTAAAGAGGAGTGTCAGAGAGCTGCCAGATAGCAGAGGTTTGGGTCACCACTCATAGTGTCAGATGTTGGGGTACTCTGGGATGGCATTCACTGTTGAAGGGAGCTTCTTTGCCCCTTCCCCGGCATGGGCTGATACCGCTTCAAGTCTCTGATGTTCCGCAACCTAAGGCTTCAACGAGGTGGAAGCCGTGCTGTGTTTGACAGCCTGCAAACGCAAGGGCATCCATCACACCTTCAGTCGGCAAACCTGCCCTCTGAAGGATAAATATTGATGATTTGGTGGAGCAAGCAGCCCAAGACAGGGGGAGGACAAATAATAACAGGTTGTGCCAGTGTAGGCAGCCTGGATCTGTGCGTAGTTTAGAGGAAGAGGCGCGTTGCTCTGATGAGACCGATCCTGAATCCGTGCAGCCCAGTGTCTCACCTCCACGATTTGTGAGCACTGTGTCTAAAAGAATTTGAGACAGGAAATATGGGCCATCACACAGATCCTTAGTGTCCCTCCTAAATGGTCATGCTGATGCCAAGGGACTCTCCCTGGCTGAATGTCTGGAAACAAATATTTGGTACAAACATGAAGTAGCATTCTGTGCACAGAGCGTGAAGACTGGTGCTCAGCAAGCAAAATGCTCAGATATAGAAATCACATTAGGTGAACTAACCCCAGTAGGAGCCACTGGGTCCTCAGGGTCTCTTTCCTCCAAAGTTTGTGGGATTTGGGCACAAGACTAGAAGAGCTCTTCAAAAGAATGTTTAAGAAATCCAGCTTTGAAAACAGAGCTTTCAAATACTTCCCAAAAAATATTTGGCCTTTTTATTTCAACTTTAGCAATTCTTGTTATCTGTTTAAATATTTATTTGAAGTGTTCTTTGGTTATCACTCTTGGTGTTTCAGAAGGTTCCCCAGCTTAATCACTCATTATAGGGAAAAAAAAGAGCACTGTTGCCTTTTATGTGTCTTGAACTTGCCAGCCTCCTTAATTTTATTGCACATTCTCCTGTCCTGCCACTAGCTGAGAAGAGAAGCACCTAATTTATCTTCCTTAAGTCATTCATTTTAATCCTTTCATTATGTCCTTTTGTCCCTCTCCTTTCTAAGGTAACTCTTCCCAATCTTTTCAATCACTCCACATGACAGATTTTTTCTCTTCTTTCTTTTCTTTTCCCTTTTTTTGTTCCCCAGAGGATCACTTTCATTTGTCAATTTTTTACCTTTTTTGTTATTTTGTTTTTACAGTAGTGAAATGATACTTCACAAATTTTTCCAGATGAGACTACATTTTGATTTATAGGTTGGCTGTGTGATATTTACTGCATCAATCCCCATCTCAGTTCTTATGAAGCCTCACATCTTGTTTGAATTTTTTTTTTCTTAAAACTACAGCTGCATATGGTAGAGAAATCTGTCTTCATTGATACCCAGATTCCTTTCCTGGGTTGAGACAGTGAATGTATACCCCTGTCAGATGTACAAGCAGTTTAATTTATTTTTTTCCCTCCAGTATGCCTTACTTTGCATTTACTGGCATTGAACTTCATTTGCCCTCACATGGTTTAGCTAAGTCTCTTTGAAGTTCCTCACGGATCTCTCTGGTCTGTGCTTGCTAAATAACTTTGTGTCATCTGCAAGTTTTGCTAACCTCAGTATTACCCTCTTTCAAGACCATTAATACAGATTTCAAACACAAGATCTAATGCAGAACAATGAGGCGAGGCATCCCACTGTTCACCTTGTGCCACTGACTATTTATTCCTTCCCTTTGTTTCCCATCTTTCACCAATTTTCAGCCCATGCTTGATGCACTCCATGAACACATCAAATAAGTGAAACCATAAGCATGGTTAAGCATCAGCACGATTAGTTTTTCTCACTGCTTTGAATACAATTTTTGTGGTAAACACAGTGGTTTTTTTCCCTTTGTCCAAGAAATCCCCTTTTCTTGGAGGATTTATTTATTTGTTAACTCTCAAACATCTCTAGAAATTCCATTTAGGTAAACCTAAACTCTGTCACTGTCTGAGAAAAAAACAAACGAACAAACAAACAACATGTTTATAGCTGGGTACTCAGTTCAACATTTTCAGAAATTTTCAAATTTCTACCTGTGGGAGGACTGTCATTTTTATCTCTGGCTGTTTGAGGGTTAGGGAACTACATACAAAGATATTTCATTACTTGCCTTTGTGAGAACTTTACTCCTATCTCCAGAAACATCAGCACATGTGAAAGCACATCTTTTTTGCATAAAAGATTAACCTTGATTTTGCCCCCTATCTGAGGAGGAGAATATAAGATAAGACAGCTTTCAGCTAGAAAGGATGCCCCTCTCTTCACTATCTTCTGGATGATCAGGTCTGTGCTGCTTCATTGTCTGAAACCTCCTTCCTCTACTTTATTGTGTACATCAAACTCATCAAAGTGACTCCTACACCATGGATACTCCCCAAAATGAATACGAAACTTTTTTTTTCTTTTTTCCCCAAATAATTTGCTATATGAGCTTAAAATTGAGCTGGTTCAGCAGAGAATCTTTCCAGTTATCTAAATAGCCAAAATATCAAGAGAAAGGGAGTATAAATGATGCATGAGCTCAGTGAAACCAAACATGTTTATTATTTGGAAGAAATGCTTATAGAAAATGTTTAGTTGACTGTTTAGAACCTCTTCTTGGGAGCCTTCACAATATGCTGAGAAAAAAGGGAGATGTCATCACTCGAGTATTAGAGAGCTGACGCTGATATTGATCCTACTTTCTGCTTTTATCTTGGAAGTCTCACTTCACAACAGCAATTTACAATCCATAAACATTTGGGCGTTGAGTTCTTGTGGTGTTCCCTGGTAATGTGACTTCTCATATGACGACGTCTTGATTTTGAACCTTTTATTAACATATAGCTTAATTTTTCGGTTCCTAGTCACTGTGGCAAGATCCACAGAGTGGATTTTGTATGTGGGAGGTAGAGAATTAGTAAATTTTTTGGGGTAATCTTTACGGAAGTGGTGGCAACATCACCCTTGGAGGTCTTCAAAAACATACGTAGATGTGGTGCTGGGGATATGGGTTAGAGGTGGACCTGGCAGTGAGGGATTAAAGGTTGGACTCGATCTTAGAGGCCTTTTCCAAAATTCTATGGTTCTATGAAATGCTGAGAAATATGCCTCTCACTCCAAAAGTTTTCCGTCTTAACTTTGCCAGTAAAGAGGAATTTTCTTCCATTTAGGATGTTCAAAAGTGATCCCTCTGTCTCGTCTCTATGAAAACAAACAAACAAGCTCAGGCAAAAGTCTTTTTTATTATTATTTTTAAAGCGGGAATGAAGGGAATTAACAACGTTTTCATGTCTCAAGTCTTAGATCCACCTTCCAGCACGTGGGGGGTCTGAGTTCAGAGCCCCCCTGTGCCTGAGGAAATTTAAAAGCACACTGCTTATCTCCTGATGCAGAAACATTTCAATGGCAGTGATTCACAATGCCTAATTTTCAAATACCCAGTTTGTCTACGGTCTCAGCACTTTGCTGTAAAGGTAAGAGCACTGGCTTTAAGTCTCTGCTTCAATGTAGGCAGGATGATCCTTCTGTTACAGAGCTCCTCACTCATCAAGTTCATGGATGGTTTTTCCATCATTTGCAATGGAGAAGGAATATCTCTGGTTCCTCTCTGTTGACTTCTTTCATGTTCTGTCTGAGGAGAAAGTTAGGTATTTAGATAAGTATTGATAACGGCTGTTAATTTCTTAATTTTTTTTCCATATTTCCCACTATAAAGTTTAGAGAATTCCTACATAAGCTTGAGGCCTTCCCTAAACTCAGTTTTATTCACTTAGCTCTCTCTATGTCTTCCATATGAAGCCCAAAACACTCTAACACTGCTGAAGTATAAAGATTTCTCTAAAATTCAGGAAATTAAATGTGATTTGTCTTTGGAAACTTTACACTAGGTTCCCAAGTCACAACTTTGATCACAAAGTGACATTATGACTCCTGAGACCCAATTTAGTTTTAGGAATCTGTACTTGTCATTTATCTTGAACTTTATGAGAAACTAATGTCACATCTCCAGTTTTTGCCAAGAGTGTACTTTTGAGGAAATCTGATTGCTCCTGCAGAGCATGGAGGGGTCTCAAAGTCTTTCAAATCAAGCAAAACTAAGAGATGCTCTTGGAAAATATACCTGATGTCCTGCAGAACTTGTTGCATTCCAGTTCATAAGTCTAGACAAGATAATCTGGAAAAAAAATTCTTTTAAAGTGTAAAATGGCCCTCAATTGCAGCTGTTTCACTCTGCAGAGCTGCTGATCTTGCACTCAGTCCTTGCATAGACAAATTGTTGAACTAGAATAGGTACCTCAGTTTATGTGAGGCATATTTCATAGTGGTCCTGTTTAGACCTTGCTGAAGCATGGCAATTTTCCTCTCTCAAAGAGTGGCTGAGCATGCCTTTCTTGGTGAAAACCTGATTGCACATCACTTGATAGCAAAAGAAAAAAGTTCTTTGTGCAACCTAGGTTGCAAAATCCCTTTAACCTTTTTACTGGGGGAAAAATTAACTATAATAAAATAAATGTTAAATCAAGTGCCAGAGAAACTATTAAACAGGTAGTTATCTAATTGTTGTTCCTTTCCTATAGGTTGAGAGTCATTTAGTAAAGAATGAATAGAGTCAGTGAGATTTACAAAACTGGAATAATTCATACTTGGCAAGCTTCACAAATATTCCTTTTTTTCTTCAAATGCTCTTTTCACCACAGACCTCCTTCCCAAGCCACAATCCCCAAATTAAGAAATCTAATAAAACATATGTAGTCACTTCTCTTTCAGGAGAGAAACAAACCTCTGTGGGATTATAATTTATTTTTTCTCCTTTTAAAGAAAGAGAAATTAGACTGAACTAATCAGCATAAATTGTATGGGGAACTTTATGACTCATCATGAGGAAATTCTGCTTCATCTCGATTTAAAAAGAAATAAAAAAATGAGGATTTTTAAATTTACTGAAAGAAAAGGAAGATTAACTGTGGTCTGAATGCAAGAGCTTTCCAGGAGACCAAATAAGTCTTCTATAAACTGATTTGCCTTTCTGACTGCGATTTAGTAGAGTGACACCTAATTTGTTCTGAGAGTCATTGATGCCTCCAACACAATGGAGGATGACAGCTTGCATAACCTCTCTTTCAGCTCTCATCTCATTTATTCCGTTTGAAGTCGAGTTCCGACAAGCGAGAGGCACAGAATTAATATTACCTTAGATCAGCTCAGTCTCCAGAGGGAGCAGCAAAAGCTTTTCTGGAAACAATAAACCCTTTAAACATGACAGGAGGAATAGGACCTTAGGAGGTATCTGAAAGTATCCATTATTAAAGAAAGAAAAAAAAAATACATATATCTATGTGGGTCACTTTGATTGTGGGTTGTTTTATATTTTTTTTTTTTTTCACCTTAACAACAAAAGATGAGCCACTGCCAGTCCTACAAACAAATTTAAAGATGTTGGATACTTTGTGGTTAACATCTATATTATACACACACAACACACACACATGCATACATATGTTTTCTTTTTTGTTATTGTAGCAGAGTCTCTAGCCATGGATGGTATTTGTTTTGACTTTGAAATTCCCTGCTTGTTTGATCTGGTTCCTTTCCAATTTAAGATTNAAGCACAGCCAACGCAAAAAAAAAAAAAAAAAAAAAAAAAAAAAAAAAAACCAGGAAGGGAAATTCCCATCACATCTGATAGTTTATAAGGTCAAATTTAATTATTGCAATTTGCATTTAAAATTAACGTAACACTTTTAAAGTGAATCAGAGGAAGCCAGAGAGATTATTTTTGCAGACAGCTTTGTAGAAGGAACAAAAATAAAGATGCACGACAATGTCTGCGCACTCTTTAATCTGTGGTTCTGCAGAACATCAGCATGTATAAAACTGGCATAATTCCATTCAAGTAATAAAACTACAGTGAGTTATGCCAGCTAGAGGTCAGTCCTTACACATATATTTAAAATTTACATATATTTAATATTTGTGTTATATCTATATGTGAATAATGCGCGTGAGTTCGATTGACAATTGAGATACTTAAGAGGAGAAAAATATATGTATATATGTATGGATATATATAAGGACTAGAAAAGTTGCTGTTTAACTAAAATTTTCACATGAAGCTACAGCTGAAGAGGGGAAAAAAATCCCCTTGGTGTTTTAACAACTAAGAGTAGATAGTATTAAAAAAAGGGCTATCCATTAATAAATTATCTACCCAATAGGTAAGACTTGCAGCATTTTCTTTTTGTGAATTCTCAGTGGACTTCAGATTTCTATCAGCAGACGTCCAATTTACATGTGAATCGTGATTTCATCATATCATATCCTGTCATTCCACTAGGAATAATTTCCTGTCATTCCACTGTGAATCGTTTCAGGAAAGTACAGATGACTTAATAATTTACAATTAAATAGTTCGTGTCATGCTGGAGCAAACCATGTGAAAAGAATCAGTGTATTTGCCACACAAATGCAAATACCTCTGGGAGATGCAGGGTGGAGAAGAAGAGGAGAGGAGGGAGGAGGAAGAGGAGAAGAAAAGGCAATAATTTAATGATGGACAGGAGAATGGCAGCATGTAGCAGGACAGTGGAGTAGGAGCCCAATTTTAATAGAAGTCAGAGATGTAGATGTAAATGAGGATGTTAAGTGGATTGGAGAGAAGGCAGCCCAAATATCTCTTTGATAGGAAGGGTGATGTAAGCCTTTCCTGTTGTGCTGAATACAGGACAACACTTAGCAACCTCAAGGGACAAGCTATAGGCCTTCTCACTGAACAATTTACTAAATGAATATCACTTGTCTTCCCCTCAGTCCCTTCTCCTTCATGTACCCACCCCCCTTATTTATTTATTTATTTATTTTTAAATAGGCTTTGAATTTCAGCATTTTGTTAGAAGTTCAACATTATTTGTCAGCAGCTTTGAGAGGTTCTACATATGGCTTTGTGCTAATCTATTAACTTTGTCTGTGCCTTTTATCTTGTGATGTGTGGCCAGCTCCACTGCATTCTACTCTGCCTAGAAGAGAAGAGAGAGGAAATGTATTCTTGTGGTCTTTGACACAGTACTATTATTTCTCTTTTCTGGATGGGATTCATCTTCTTTAGCTTTAGACAGTTACAGTGCAGATGTCTCCATCCGAGATACTCATCACTGCCTCTTTTTATGGTCTATGGGAAAAAAAAAAAGAGTGCTTTAAAAGGAGACTATTCTGTCATACATGAAACACTTTTATTCATGATGAGATAAATTTCACTGTAAAATTGCGTATTTCATAGAATCATAGAATCACAGGATGGTTTAGGTTGGAAAGAACCTTAAGGATCATCCAGTTCCTACCCCCTGCCTTGGGCAGGGACACCTTCCACCATCCCAGGTTGCTCCAAGCCCTGTCTAACCTAGCCTTGAACACCTCCAGGGATGAGGAAGCCACAGGTTCTTTGAGTAACTCATGACAGTGTCTCATTACCCTCATGGTAAAAAAATTATGTCTAACCTAAGTATACATTTTCCTTCTATAAATTTCTCTGTATAGTTTTGGCAGGTTTTTGTTTGTTTTTGATTTGGGCTTTAAAAACAAAACAAAATGAAACACAAAACAGAACACAAAACAAAACAAAACACAAAACAAAACAAAACAACCTATGGTGAGAGCCCAGATGAAAACATCTACAAGCTGGATGTTCAAAAGAACGTGCAATTAATGCAATGTGGCAAGTAAGCTTATTTTGGTAATAATATAACAGAATATAACAGATAACAGGAGGGATGCTGGAAAGGGTTTTTGAGTACAAAGATGAATATACCCCTGCAAAGCAAAGTAAACGGACAAAAGGTGACCTTCTAACCAAGATCTGAAATAAAATCACTTACCTACTAGACAAACATCTCTTGGGAAAACATTCTACCAGGGTGAGTCATCATGAAGAAGGGCAAAACTTAGAACACAGAGGCAGAGGAAGACAGATAGAAGAAATTAGTCCTTTGATGGCATATAATAGTCAGGATAAATTAATTCCTTTCATTGCATTAATTTACTCATATACAACAAGGGCAAGGCAGAAGGTGTCTCTACAACCATGCTTGAAACCTGCTCATTAAAAATGCATTGGGTGTAAAAGAAGAAATAAGGAAGAGTCAATGAAAAATGCAATGTTTCACCTGGATAATCTTTACTGTAAGGTTTGCTTCCAACTAGTAAGGAAACTTGAGCAATCGTGTGTATAAACTCTCAATCAATTTTAAGAGCAGAAATCACATGAAAAAGGGTTGCCTGGTTAGATACTTTTCTGAATTCAGGATACATTGGATAGTGGAAAGGTAAATTAACTCCCAAGGGAGTTAACTTCCAGTTACTCCATGTAATGCCTGAAAATGGTCAAACAAGTTGCACCAATAAAAGACCTCACACATTCAGTGGAATTTATACCAAAGATCACTGTAATTTACAAATAGCAATTAATTCTCATTATGTCACCCTGAGACATAATTGATAAAAGCAATTTAATCTGTGGGTGGACTCATAGCCCCGAACAAAATAAATAAGAAGAAAATAAAACCCCTGGCTCTCATGGCTGTATTTCAGAGGAGTACATACAGTGAATCCAAGTTACATTCTGTAAGTCTTTCATCTAGCTTCCCTCCAGAGAGTGAGATTGAAAATGTAATGATAGAAACTGTCTTTATAACAGTAACACTGTGGTTATAGAAGCCCTCCAGGATGGGGAAAGCTATGTTCAATTCTTCCCTGCAGGAATTTAATCTATTTTCCCTCCTTACATCTGAGGTATCTTGAAAATTTTTTGTGCTAAATGACAAAGCTTCAACAGGGCACCAGGAATGTGCAACTGCCGTCCTTAATTCATAATAGGGAAGTATCCTAGATGTTATTTTACAATTGGGGTACAAACATTCCCTGCACTTAAATAATTTTAGTTTTATAAGCCTGAACTAGAGATCAATTAATTGGACTCAAAAATAATAAAACTGAGTGAATGGGTATGTCCTTGAATGTCCAGCTAGAAATAGACCCTAGTTCTTACTCTTGATTCTTTATCTCATCCAGCTGATAAAAACCTTCCTCTCTTTCTGTTTATTATCACCCTCATCCAGGAAGATGGAGACGACATTTGAAATATTATAAGGAAAAAAAGGAAATTAAAATTGGGCAGCCCATTTTTTTAAATGCTTTCTTGAATCACCAAAATTTCATATGAATATCACAAAAAAGATATCTAATGCCTTAAAAAAAAAAAAAAAAAAAAAGGGAAAAAAAGGTGTTTATAAATAAAGGTGTTCCAGAGAAAGATTTGGGACTGTAATCATGATGTGCTGTGGTGCATTCCAAAGATGGAACAAAGTGTCCAAGATTCAGAAAAAGATAATGTCTCAAAGGTGTATTCTTGTCTTTCACACTTCTCAACCAAGCATGTAGGATGCTTTTGGTATGAAGCAGATCCAAATGCACTGTGAAGGGATCCCAGGTAGTTGACATGGGATTCCAGCTTTTTCTGTTGCTCTAGGATCTACCTACAAGACCTGCAGGCCCTTTGATGCCTCTTGCCTTGACTGTTTTGCAGCCCCACTGCCAAAGCATCTTACCCTTGCCTGTGCATCCGTTTTTCACCACACGGGGAGAGGGAAGTGCTATGATCTGTGTTTGAAAAGGCAAATGCGAACTACAGACAGCAAATTAAAATGTCCAACGTGACGTATTAGAAAGTTCTGCCTCAGGTCCAGCCTCATTACTGCCTTTTCTGTGGTGTGGGGTCTCTTTCTGATGTATCTGTATCAGCAAGGGTTATTCTCAACAACTCTGGCTAGAATGCTAACTCATGGCCGCCACACACAGGCTGGAAAATTGTATTTCCTTCTCTTGGCAAAGTCTTGGACATGCTATTTGTCTTAGACAATATTAGTATTAATTATTATCAGTATTTCACATCACTGTCCATTTCCTCATTAAGGGGTGAAATACTTGAGTGCGTGTACCCACATTAATTTTCATTAATGATGCCAATTAGCAAGCGGTTATAAACTTTAAATAATATTGGACCTATATAAATCCTTACTGGGATTAATTTTTATCAGCCACATAATCAGCTAAATTGCTGAATTATTCTGCTGTGGATTTTTCACTTCTGCCACAAGTTCATTAAGCAATGTTTAGAGTCTTAGGCAATTTTCTCCCAAAATAAAAAAAAATAAACTGAAAATATTTGGGTAGGGGAGGGGAAATGGAAAGATTTGGTTCTCTTTCATTTTGGAAGGCAGGAGTGAGGAGGGAGATGGGAGTGGTTTTTCTGCTTAACACCAAAGGTAGTCTTGAGTACGACAGAATTCTTCAGTGACTTCAAATGCAGTGAATTGCTTCACTTTTTGTATTTTTCTTTATATATTTGCCTCATGATGCAGAAAGCGAAACACAAAAGAACAAAATAAATAAAAAGGATGTTGTGAAACTGAGAACTTTGTCTGTGCGTTATTATGCCGCAGAACCTTGTGTGTCTCCTGTCCTCCTACACATTCTGGGCTTCCCCACAGCCTCCAGCTGTCACTTGGCAGAGGTGTTGGTCTTCAGTGGCTCCTGGGCTGCATCTTTCAGGCTCGTGCAGATGTCAGACACGCCAGCGTTTCTAAATGGATTTAGACACCTCTATTCACGTCTCTACTGTGGTGAAGTGAAACATTTCAACTCTCTCAATAAAACAACATATTGTGGATTTCTTTGAGAATTGTCATTTTTTTGCTCAGATGTCTGTTTTCAGCTGACTCAAATATGTCATTGTTGGAGGGGCTGGTGGGGAGTTTATCCCTGAGGTTTCGTCCAGGTCTAGCTGTGAGAGCAAAGGGTTACCCCTTTGCTTCCTTGCTCATTTTAGGCTTCCTTGCTAAAATATTTTACTTGTATCCAAAACTTACCAAGCTGATGACACACAGGAGAATAGATTATAAAGGTTTTTCAGTGTTGTTACAGCTTAATATCTATTAACCACAATAATTTTACCAATGTTTTTCTGCAAAAACCAAACCCAGCAACAATTACTTTTCAGTTGAAAATTCAGAGGGACAAGAGTAAAATAACTTACAGAAATGAAGAAAAAGGTTCTTTAGAAAGCATTTAAGACCACAACTGGTGTTCAACAAATACAGAAGATAGCTCTGCTTTGTTTGACAGAAATCAAGGCAGTAGGTTAGTAAGTAAGCAGAAAAACTCGTGTCAGAGTAAGTGTGGAGAGACTTCTGGAAACATGAATTAAAGTATGGATGTTCCCTAAAACTTCTCATACAGCATTGCCATATCCATGTGAATGTTACAGCCTAATCCTCTCACCACAGAAGGAGCACAAAGACATCACGTTGCCATTATTTTTAAACATGACCACATTTTGTCCATTATCTAGGTTTTCTTCTTTTCCTCACCACATAATTCCCTCATGCAGGCTTTTCATCCTGCCACCTTCAACTGAACAAGCTAATAATCAAAATTATTCAACTATCGACACTGTTCTCCATTTGCTCAGGTCATTTAACATCTGTAATATGCTTCACCTTGTATCACCATAACATCCTTGTTAATGGAACAAATATCAGCTCCCAAACACCTCTCTCAGCAGAGAGAAATGGTGCTATCACAATTAGCATGAATCAGTGCATCCAGCACTGTTCCATGTCTCTTGTTTTAACCCAACAGTAATTTTAATAATAAGATTATGGCTGCCTCAACCAACTGGAGAAATCCCAGAGTTAGTGCCAGTTGAGTTGATGTATCTGCTGAGAGGGGTGAAAAGCCACATACAAGCACTGGTTTATACCCCTGAAGAAGGGGAAATCCATTAGCAAAGGTTTCCATTAGGTAGGAGGACTCACAGATGTGGCCACTGAGTGCCCAGCTCCAAAGGCCACACTGCCCATACTGCCAAGTAAAGAGTCTGCTCCCTTAGACACTGTATGTTTGCAGTCACATTTCTGATCAGATGTTCGTTCCTCTGCACACATCTTGCAGAAACAAAAGTTTATAGTGAGGTATGAGACAGAGAGCTGCATCACCCCATGCTCTGTCCATGACAGAGGGAGAGTGAGTGCAGTTTGCAGAGGCTGGGTCAAATCTTGAATGGAGGACATTGTCCCAGCGATGCTGGAGTGATCTTTCCTCTCCCTCTTCAGAACTGCAAAGGAAGCCTGGGATGAACAGGAGCATAAACTCAAGGCCAAAACTGGTGGAAATTAGATGATTTTTTAAAATTTTTAATCACCATTAAAGGCAATAATTACTGAAAAAGCTGCCAGCTCTCAGACCACTGCTGGTTTCTTCTATGCAACCAGGATCTTTTCCTTTGCTTGCATTTGCTTGAAGGTCACCTGGCTTTAATTCAAGCTGGGTAGTTTAATATTCAATGGAAGAACGTGCAACATGTCTCTTCCCGCACTTTCACATCCTGCACCAGGTCACTGCCTGTTTGTTTACCTCGTTGGGAACTTTATGCATGTTTTTTAAGCACCATCAATTACCATTCACAAAACAACTAGCGTATAACTGCGTATTTTCAGATCAAGGCACAAACGCTTGTGCCAGTACCTGTTAGATTTGATTGGACAAGGTCACGCAGAAGAACACTAAGAAATGGAGACAGAGATGTCAAAGCATTTCCAACAACAACAGCAACCGCCCCTCTCGTATCAACAGGGGGGAAATGGAAGCATAAACCAAATTGCATCCAAATGATTGCAATTGGAGCACATGTGTTATGGGAAAGGTTTGAAGTTAGCACATGTGCTGATATAGCAATATGACGATGAAGGGGAAAAAAAAAATTCCAGCATTCAGTGTCTTTGCAGCACAGATGGTTGGGTTTGCTTTGCTGGCCTAGTTGCTCATTAAAATGAATCAGATGAATCTGGCTATCCCAAACTGTTAGTATATGTCTTTGCCTTATTATTCTGTGCTTTGCAACAATGATGATACTATTCTGCCCATGGGCCAAATAACGCTTCAGTGTGGATCACACGATACACTGGTGGTGGGCTGTCGATGTCTTAACAATCCAGTCTGCAGTGAAGCCTAGGAAAGGCTACAAAGCACCAACTGGATCATATCTGGGAGAATCATGTTTTACAAAATCACTCAGTAGGTACTACACGGACGGTAAGCAGCTATGTGCGTTTCATTACAGCCTCACAAATGAGACCCACTTTTGAGAACTTACTTGCCTTTCATGTTTGGACAATACTGAGAGGTAAAATAGCAGAGTGTCTTTTATTTTTGTGTTCTTTTTCCTTTTTAATATGGCAAAGTATCTGTACAATGCAAAGAACACCACAGCTTTCCTCTTCTTATTTTCTTTCTTTTTTTTTTCTTTTTTTCTCTCTTTTTTTTCTCCTTTTTTTTCAAGTCCCTTCTTTTTTCCATTCCCTTCCGGAGAATGAATAACAGTTATGAAGAGTGGGGTGATATATGGTCCCTCTACACAGTCATAAAGTGTAAATTTCCAATGTGAGATGCCTGTGGGGAGGGTAGATTTTCCTTCAGCCTCACAAGTCCCACTGATGTTAATAAAGGAGGCATGTCTACAACACCCCTAGCTGAATAATTTACATCTGCACAGACAGAAAGTCAGAAGGCAAAGCTGGAGACACATCAGAAAGCTGGCTTTAAATCAAGTCAAAAGTTTGCCTGCGTTTGTGGGTGGTTCATTATTATAAAAGGAAATCAATGCAAATTGAAATTAAAGCTGTCCGCTCAGCTTTGAGGGTTTCAGGATGGGGTTTAATGGCAGGGGTAGGAAAGTAATATGTGTGAGGCATGGCTGAAAGATAAAGAGAGGTTTAAGGAGGGAAAAGAAATGCAAAGGTTGAATGAACAGCAAAAAGTGATATGAACTACAAAGCAAAGTTAAAGCAGTTATTTTGGAATTTCTTTCACAAATATATTATTTCGTTAGTCAACAAAGAGGAAAAAAAAATCCAATTAGTTTGTTGAAAATAATGGAGATTTGAGAATAAAGAATTATTTTGAGTTAGTGGCTGAGTTTTAGACCTACAATTAGTACCAAGCCTTCAAAAGAATCCGGATGCCAAGCCATAGACCGCCAGCGGCATCATTAAGAGTACATCTTATGAGATTAGGCTCCTAGAGACACATAACAAAAGAGGCACATGACATGATGGTACCTTAGACAGCCCTGGGTGGACCAGCTGAGGTGCAAAAAGCATATTATTCTGTTAGTGCAGCCAGTTCTTACTGCTCTGAAGATGTATTTTAACTGAATACTCAGCATTAGCATTCTGCCCAAACCTTAAGTAATTTCCTATGGGTGTCTTAGAGTCACTATGAAGAGCTCTAGAAATGGATTTAAGTCAGTGGGTGACAAAGGTCCAGATACCCATAAGGGATAAAGTATCGGATCCCCTCTGCTTTTCTGCACTGGGAGGAACTATTTCCTCCGTGTGGAGGTTTGGCTGATCCAGTCATTCAAGCCATGGGTGAAACCTGCAGTGTCTTAGACTTAGGAATCTATTCTCATGAAGTTCCCTCTCAGAGTCTGAGAGACTCTCAGACCAAGAGCACTCACAAGAATTGCAGTATGACAGAATCACAGAATGATTTGGGTTGGAAGGCACCACAGTGGGGTCATCTGGTGCCACTGCCCCGCTCCAGCAAGGCCATCTGAGAGCACAGGGCACAGGATTGTGTCCAGAGGGGTCTGGAATATCCCCAGGGAGGTACACTCCACACCCTCTCTGGATAATCTGTCCCAGTGCTTGGTTACTGCCCAGGACAGAAGTTCTGCCTCGTGTCCAGGGGGAACTTCCTGGGATCAGTTCCTGCCCGTTCCTCTGGTGCCATTTCTGGGCCCCTGGAGCAGAGCTGGGCCTGCTCTGAGCCCTCCCTGCAGCCAGGGACAGACAGGGGTGGGGTCCCCTCTCAGCTGGGGCTCCTCTGGAGGCTGAGCAGCCCCAGCTCCCTCAGCCTCTCCTCATCAGGGAGATGCTCCAGTCCCTTCATCATCTTTGTAGCCCTCAGGACGTGCTCCAGGAGCTCCATGTCTCTCTTGTCCTGAGGAGCCCAGACCCGGACACAGCACTGCAGATGAGCCTCAACAGGGCTGAGCAGAGGGGGAGGACCCCTTCCCTGACCTGCTGGCACCCAGGATCCCATTGTCCTTCTTGGTCCCTAGGACATTGCTGGCTCAGGGACAGCCTGCTGTCCACCAGGGCCCCCAGGTCCTTCCCCTCAGAGCTGCCCTAGCAGGGTCACCCCTGGCCTGTGCTGCTGCCAGGGGTTGTTCCTCCCCAGGTGCAGGACCCTGCATTTGCTCTGCTGAATTGCAGCAGGCTCTTCTCTGTCTGTCTCTGCAGCCTGTCGAGGTCCTTCTGAAGGGCTGCACAACCCTCTGGGACATGCAGACTCAGGGGAAACCAAGCGTTTAGCTGCTGTACATCAGTTGAGTATTCACATGTGAGTTTTATCATAGCTTCATAGAATCATAGTATGGTTTGTGCCGGAAGGGGCCTTAAACTTCATCTCGTTTCAACACCCGATCATGGACAGGGACACCTTCCACTGGCCCAGGTTCCTCGAGCTAGGCCTATTTACTGGGCTGGACCCCTTTTATCCAGCTGAGGAGAATCAATGTGCCAATAGGCTTATTGTTACTGTCTTATGATGCCTGTCTTTAAACAAGACAAAACATTCTCCACACACATTTTTTTTTTTTTCCTGCTTATGGAAAGAGTTTTGGATAATTAACTTAATTTTGAACACCGAAGCTCCAAACATTTTTGTTGAAGATTGAGGTCCTGCTGCTGCTAAATAACTCCATCAATGCAGAGTTTAGTCACGTTTGTGAGTCAGGGACGTTGTGCTGTTGTCCCTTACTTTTCCTGGGTGCTACTGTGTCCACTGAGCAGTAGGTAAGCTGCCTGGTAAGTACCCAGCCCCTTCCAGGTGGAGTTCTAGGACACTGCTGGGGTGTTTGCTGGAGCAGTATTCTTACAGACTGGCCCACATCACCGTAGAATGAGTAGTTTATTCTGCATCCCTCAGTCCAGGACTGGCTCTAACGCTGTTGCAAACACATCTGTGATGGTGACAGCTCCTCTGAGACCTTGTTTCCGCTGCTCTGTCTGTCTCTATTATCCATCCTGCTCTAGCAATGCTATGTAAAAGTTTCCATGATCTGTAATTTCGTCATGACTGAGGGTGAGCACTATTACTTCTGCTCTCATTCTACATTAAGAAGCAAGGGAAAAGTGTCTTCATCCAAACTGAAGTGACCACAGTGTTGCAAAGCTGACACATCCCACATAGCTCTTCTGTGTTAAGCAGAATCGTGTTTCCCAGTTCAGTAAGTCACAAAGTGATGCTTTTTTCTTTACTTCTTTTTTTTTTAAATACATTTTTTTTCATCTAAGATACCAAGCTTGGTGATAGTTTAGTTGGAAAATGCACCATCTGAACAGATGGAGGAAAAATCTCTCACAGAAAATACATGCCTACTTTTTTAACTGATGTTTAAGATGTTTTTCACTAGGTAGGAACCTGCTGAATATTTTAAAAGGTTATTGTTCTGCCATTATCACTACACCACTGTGAAATTATAGAGTGATTTTGAACAAAACAAAATGAACTTCACAGAAGTGTTGGGTGGATGTTTATGATAGCAAATTGTCTGACTGTTCTTAAACCAGCTGCTTTCAATAGGAAGTGGGCTGTCTTTCCTCAGTGAACTCCTCTTTGGTTCAGTGCCAAGAACTGGGAAAAAAGAAAGAAGTTTGCAATAAATGCAGGAAAATGGGGAGGGGAAACTGAAGTTAAAAGGAAATTAAAATATTGCTTCACTGTACCTCCCTATTTCACTGTTTAGTTCGATGTTAGTGTCACATAAACATGTTTGTTTTCTAAGAGGAATAAGAAAGAAATCCCTGGTAAGGAATTTATATGTATTCTAAGTGTAATTTGTTTTATTTACGAGCCTGGCATAAAATGGTCAAACAGCAGGCAAGATAATCTATTCTTCTTGGAATCTTAGCCCTGTGTTAAGTTCCCAGGAAGCAATTTAATGTTCATAGATAAATCTAAGCAAGAGCCCAAGAAGGAGGGCAATCTTTCCTTATGTTTTTATTTCTTCTTGCTCCTTGAAGTCTGTCTATGATACCTCTTCATAATTCTAATCTAACATTATTAGCATCTTTTCCACAGAATCACATGTTTTTGTCAATCAAGTGCAGGAATTTTGAAGTTTAGGTATTTTCAGTTCCCATAACTACACGTGAGCTAGTCCTTCTAGATCACCTCTAGAGTTCATGAAGAAAAAAGACTGCTTATGGGAGCAGACTGTCTCAAAATATTTATTTTTCAGGATAGGGGTTCTGAGTGAACAGGATGCAGCTTTGCCAAAAATTATCTGAGAATTCTGATGTCCAGGAGGGTGAGAGTCACCAGTGCTCCTGTGCAGTGAAGGTGGTCAGGGTCACTCTGAGCTGTGAGAGCAGGAGGTGATCAGGGGGACAGAACCTGTGAGACATAAGGGAAAGGTGAACATCCCACTTTAAGAGAAGAATAAGCTGGATCTTACTGCAGCGACCTGAGTGTAGAGAAGCTGGAGTCACTGGTGCAAGCTAGAGGTAGGGAAATTTTGACTACGGATATGGAAAAAAGCCTAGATGGTGATGAGGGTGGTCAAGCACTTTAGCAGGCTGTCCAGGTGAAATCTCCTCTTTTGGGGGTGTTCAAATCGTGACTGTGCAATGCACTGAGGAACCTCGTCTAACTGGTTGTTCTTTCAGAGATGATTTGGATTAAAGGCTTCCAGAAGTCCCTTCCAGCGCCTCTGAATCTATGATTTGTGCTCCATAAGTTTGTGTGGACTTTGTAATTACGAGGAAAGCCAAAGGGCCATAAAGAAAATTACTCACTCCCATGTAAACCTTACTGTTTTGTGACCTCCTCCACTGTTGTACCTTCAGAGCCAAAATTAATCACTCTTTTGTCTCTATATTTATTGGTTTGCTCTCTAACCATCTGCAGAGCACAGGATGGTAGTATTAGTGCATCTCTACCATGACAGGCTTCTCTGTTACTGGCTCTTGTATTTGGCAGTCAAACTAAGCTATCATAAAAGACTACAAATAGAGATGCCCTATTGTGCCTGAGACATAATTATTTTTCTTTAGCCAAGCAAGAAACAACCAAAAAACTTNTTTTTTTTTTTTTTTGTCTGGTATAGCCTCAAAACCCAAGAAAGATCACACGTCTTGTGTGTGGAAAGAAACAATTCAGTCTCTCACTATCCCAGTGATAGAAAGACGAGGCTATAACCAACTAGGTGATTTCAATCTTGCTTGGTAAGGTTTCTTTCCTTCTTCTTTCTCAGCTTTTCGTATTGAAGGGAAGCAAATTAAATTAATGAAGTTTCCGGGAGACAGCTCTGGTTCAGGCACATACTTATCTGTGAAATACTTTTCCAGGGAGTGTAATGGCAATCTCTAAACTGAAAATATCTGCAATGAAAATCCTGTCAGCTGTCAGGAATAGATCAGCATAGCTTGACTTGGCTAGAAAGACCCCCAGGAATTGTTCTGGACTATCAGCATTGGGTCTATATCCCAAAATCTCATTGTTTTCAGTGTGTCAGTCACAGGTAGTCAGAGAACAGTGGTCAGACAGGAAGGAGGGAAATGGGTTTTACGTGTGGAGTGACCGTGATACATTGGAATCTCCAGCCTGAAAAACTCCAATTGAGGGAAACTAGTACAGAGGTCTGTAAAACTGTGACAGGCAGTCGCAAGAGTGGGAAGACTTCTGCTATATCTTATAATGCAAGAATTATGGCTATCAAAAGAGGCTGACGGAGGGTGGCTTTCAAAGAAACAAGAGGGATTTTGTCTTTGCACAACACGGATTTAAAGTGCCATGGGATGCTGTGGGTGCCACAGGTTGATACCACCTCAAGGGGAGACTAGTCTTCACAAATGAATAAAAAATAATCAGTCTATTAAATACAAATATCTGGCTCAAAGAATTCCAGGAACTGAAGTTTCTAAGTTTCTTGCAGAGTTTGATTCATCGGGGAAAGTGTCTTCCTCGTCTTGTGGCCCATCCCTGAGTTTCTGGTTTCCAGGGATTGTTGGTGACAACAGCCAGGTGGACTGGAATGATTATTCACATGACTATTAAGTGGTGCTTCAAAGAGAAGACAAAAAGCTTCTGAAAGGCCAGTATTTGCCCCATAGACAAACTGATGTGGGACAGATCTTTGCCTTCATGCTTTTGAGATTTGGTGTCACCTTGGAACACAGCAGCAGCTTTCGAAAATTGATAATTTCGGTTATTTCAATGTCAGACAACAGTGAGAAATATTTTCTTGTCAAGATATAACAATGTGTTTTCTTTCATTTACTGGCTTCCATAGTTTCTTGCCATTCATTAAAACCATTATAGCGAATAATCATATTGGGAAATTAGCATTAATAACAGAAAATATTTAGAGATTACTCTTTAATCAATTCTTACATAAATGGTAAAAAACCACTTCATTCTATTGGTTGTGGAAAGAAAGTTGATACTGTATCATCATCCTGCTGGGACCCAAAACATAGGATGAAAAAAAAAAATCCTAAAATTAAGCTTATAAATCCATATTTAGAAACCTGTGTGTATACCCTAAAGTTTGTCAGCAGCTCAGAGGTTCCCAGTGGAGTTGGCGATAGAATTCTGGAAACTGTTACAACACAGTTTGAGGTTTGAGTGGGCTCCTCCTTTTCTGAGCTGGCTGGACTATTTCCACAGCCAGTTTTGTGCATGACTCTACCATAACAGATGCCCTGAAGCTTACACCTATCCACAGAACTGTTAGATAATTTTCTTGAGGAGGAATATTTCAAGGAAAACTCACTGACACTTGCATTCCACCCATGCCATTTTATCTGCCATTTCACTGTTATTACTATTTTATTATTTATTTGCTTTTTTAGTAATTTTAAGGTCAGATTCTTTACAGTGAAGGTGGTAAGGCCCTGGCACAGGTTGCCCAGAGAAGCTGAATGTCCCATCCCTGGAAGTGTTCAGGTCCAGCCCTGAACAGGGCTTGGAGCAACCTGGGATAGTGGAAGGTGTCCCTGCCCATGGAAGGGAGTGGAAAGAGATGCTCATTGAAATCTCTTCCAACTCAAACCTTTCTGTGATCCTGTGATTCAGCTTTCATGGATTTTTTTCATCATAAAGGAAGTCTGTTTTTTTTTTCTTTCAGTGCTCCCCTAGAAGGTCCTGTTACTTATGGCTATTGGGAGAATCATCAAAGACGTGATACTTTTCTTTCTTTCTGGGATTTAGTACATAAAAAGGAAAAATATTAAGCTCCAGATCATGTGCCCATGTTAGACACCTTAGGCTCCCTTTGCTGTCAGTTTGGGAACAGCCAGGCTAGGGCACAGCTCACCTCGTTGTCTCTGGACACTGAAAATGGATCAAATTCATCATTCTTCTCAAATGCCCACCCCTCCCCATTGACTTTATTAGACATCACATACTGAATAATCACATCACTTCAGTAGCATACTGAAACTGTGTGTGTTTAATCCTTTGTCACCTTGCTCAGAATGAAACAACTTCACCTCCAAAACCTAATATCTAATTCATTCTCTGGATTTTTTTACGTGGTATTACCACTGGAATAATAAGCATAAAATATTGAGTATAAAAGCAATCCCAAATTGTGTTGGAATTACTATTACTAATTCAGCGTTTTAGCCCATTTCAGTAAAACAGAAGTGATCTTTTGTTGTCACACATATGAGTGGTAGAACCACAGAAAAGGTAGTTGCAGCAGAAGCTAAGAGCAGGTCCAAGTTAGAAGTAAAATAAATAAGATCCCCAAATTTTCTATTCAGCCAAAAAGCAATTTCTTTGCTAGAAAATATTCTTTAACATCTGCCATCTGTTGGTTTTAATTTTTATTGGTTTTGAATGAAAATGACACTCGCTGTAGAGGATTGATGTTCAAATTTAGCAATACATAACAAACCAGACTTCTAACTTGTTCTCTGCAAAGTGCTGGTTTTTTTCATTTTTGCAGTCCCTGGATGCAAATATTTTAATGGACTTATTAAGGCAAAGTCAAACATTTCTAAGTAAGGTTTTCATGAGTCAGAGGTGTTGAGTTCATGAATGTGATTTTAACTTTAGCCAGAGCAGTAAGTGACCTGCACTTCTGAAAGTCAAGCTCTCAAGTCTGAATTTAATTTGGGCTTTGCAAAATAAATAGATGAATTGTTTTGGCATTTCACAAGCATTCAAACAAACAAACAAACAGATGTTGTTTTGAATAAAAAATAAATAAAACATAGACTCTAGAGGAACCCTTTAAATGGGAATCACAACATTATACTTCTTTCTGTTGAAAGTAAAAAAATCCATTTACTTTAATATGAGGGTGGAAACACAAAGGTTTCCCGAAAAACTGAAGAAACAACACCAAACCGGCATTTTCACAGCACAATTAACAACATTTAAAAAGAGGAAATAAAACTGCATGATACCAATTCTATTTCCTTCAACACTCTCACTCATCTGCTGACCACACAGGACTCCACATCAGCTGTAAAAGCCATAACACTCACAGCACAAGCCAGAAGCTCAACATACAATATCCCAAAATGCTTGTTAAAATTGGGCAAGAGGGAGCTCCAGCCTTGCCTCCTGCTCTGGATTTTGCCTTCTGAATGTCATCACATCAAGCAAGCAGTTTTGTTTCCTTACCTTCCACTGAAAAAATATTTTTTTTGTTTGCAGAGGTTTAATTTTTAGATTGAATTAATATTTGCAGAAGATATTCCAAAGACATTTCCTTGTAACTGTTGTAATATGACTTAGTATTATTGCCACTGATAACAAAGCCATTTAATAGCTGCTTTTCATGTTATCTGTTCCATACATCCTGTTTTTAATGAAGCCTGTTTTTCAACATCCTCTTTACTCGCAACCCCAAAGAGCAGATATGATCTTTTTTTAATTTCTTTGTAATAATAGAGGCTACTTGAAGGTATTGTTGTAGACATGAAAAGAGATTTCAAGATTGTGAGGTAGGTGTTTTTTGAAACAATACTATCAAACGCCTTGAGCTGAGGACTAGGTTCTAACTGAGATTAGTATCCGACCTAAAATTCTGATTATTTTATGTTGAATGATTTTCTCTCCATCCTTTCCCTTGAGCATCACAGTCGAACCTTTTGGGTATGTCACACTCAAGGATAGCTCTTTTTTTTTTTTTTTTTTCCTTTAAAACCCCTCTGAGAAGGATGAATTATCTCACTCCACAGAAGAATAAAATACAGTGGGCCAAAAGACTTGTCTGTAGTCACATGGGCCATGCTCAAGAAGGAGAAAAAAGGTATAATCTATTGTTATCCATTGAAACCCAGCCAGGAAAAGAAATGAAGATTTGCATGAATTGCTCTTTAGAAGTTTTACCCCCCAAAATACATTTGACACCCAGATGTAAAGCATGTTCCTACACCAAGATGCCAGTTAGAGACTTTGCACTGTTATTTCTTGGCTCATGTTGGTTGGGGACTACGTTCTGCACAAAATCCATCTCTGAGCACTAAAACAGAGCTGTTTGTATCAGTGCAGCGTGTCTTCATCAGGGATGTCTCAAATCTGACTGGTGACATACACACGATACATATTTCATCAGTCTAGTTAACACAGGCAGCTCTACAAATCATCTCTATATTCTGGGGAAATTTTCAGGAAGAGTGGTGAGCTGTTCGCATGCATGAGATTTATATTTGCAGACAGCTGATACATTTCGAGACAGTCCTTCTAGACCTTCTTAGTTCCCTTGGATGCCTTTGGAAATTTGTACAGAAGCATAAGAAACATAAAGGAGTGTTTTCCAGAGCTCAAATTCCATCTAAATAATTAGAACTACTTAAAAATCAAGTATTTGGTCTAAAATAACTCATAAGGCTTCTTCTATAGTCCACTCTTGAGAGACATTCATGCCATGTGAAGATCTCTCTGAGATTAACAGAATGAACTGACCTGTCAAGATGTTCTTCATGATGGAAAATAATACTCACCAAACTTCTAGATGTAAAGCTTACAGACTATTTCCACTTTGGAGTGGCACTCCAAAGGCTCTCTGAAAATTTAGCCTTAAAAGCACCTTGGAACTTGCAATCAACCTACTTGGTTAAAATGACCCTTTTTGACAAGTTCAGTTTTCAAAAAGAATGTCTATGAGGCTCTTTATCATTAGGAAACATTCACAGGAAAACACATAGATAATATTTTCATAATGTGTATTTAAAATATCCAGTCAAAAATTTTCACCAAAAAATAATTTCAAGGCTAAGTAACATTAAATCTGCTTGAGCATTTGCACTTCGTCATGGGAGGGGTTTAAGAGGATGTAGCTTCGTGCTCATCTACTCTGTACCAAGGTAAACATAGATTGGGAAAAGGCTTTGTAGAAAAGACAAAAAAGTCCTTATATGTTTTTTAAACCCGGTTTATTACAACTGAAAGTGATCACTTCTCATACTCCTGAGGACCTTTTTAAAGTATTTAGTCCTAAAAGTTCACTCTAATGCTGAAATCAATTTATAGGGTGGATAGCACACAAAAATAACCTCTCTCTGATACAGAGAGTCTTTTAAATAACATCCTCTATGAGGCACTAAAGCTTTAATATCAACGATATTCCTGAAATGAAGGGAGTGAAAAAAAACAAAACATGAAGTGCAGAAACTGCTATCAATTCCATTCACAGTGGCAGAATGACTCTAATAGCTGAGACGTTTATGAGTCATAAATTACCATTTATAAATGCAGTGTTTAGCATTCATTTCAATGGACAACATATGGTAGCAACATTTCTAAATAGCTTGAACTGATAAATAGGCCAGTGAAGTGGCTCAATTTGTTAAAATGCTAACACATTAACTACTGCGCGTGGTGGTGGCATGTTTGCATCCCTAACATTGCCTGTCTGCTTGGGCCTTATGGAAATAGACACTTGCCTTGAATTTATGAACTGGCAGAGTCAGTCTATTTTTCATAATGATTTATGAGGAATCACTGTATGCAGACTGGGTGATCCATCTATGACCGTGTTACCCTCAGTCCCACCACGTTACACAGCATGACTGCATCCCACACGTTTTAACCCCTGGTACCCTGTCTGGAGAGTCTGACTGATTTCTTAGGAATGTTTGAATCTCACACTTTGTCCTTTTAAAGGAGTTAGGTGGTGATTTGAACCTGGTCATTACTACAGCGAGATTGATTAACACAAAAAGATCAGCTGAAGACTCACTCGAGGTCATCTCCACTTCTATTAAAATCGTGGTATTCCATAATGCCATTCACAGCTGGTGTTTCTTTCACCTCATGTAAAAATAAAACTAATTTTCAGATTAAAAAAATTGAAATAAATCAGTGCTAGGTCTGAAGAAAACAGAAATGCCCTGCAACTGCAATATCACAGTAATACAAATTCTGAATAATATTTGTGGAAGCTTTGGGCTGTATTTATTTTCAACTCTACCTGTATTTAATTAGCTTTCTTTTGTCCTGTCAATGATTTTTAAAAACAGTCTTGACATGTGTATAAAGCCAAAGCAACCTCCCAGATCTCCAAAATACAGGCTCCAGCACAGCTGAATAAAAACTACCAGGGAAACTCAACATAGCGATTTCTTTTTCTTTTTCGTCTTTTACTATTTTTCTTTCCCTTTTCCCTTTTTCTCTTTCTCTTTCTCTTTCTATTGCTCTTTCTCTTTCTCTTCCTCTCTTTTTTTTCCTTTTTTCCTTTCTTTTTTTACCTTTTCTTCACTCTCTTTATTTTTCTACCTGTCTACTCTCTTTCACCACAATTCACAATCACGTCACTATTCTTTTAATGGGAGAGGAAGGTCCTTCATAACTTCATTTCCTCATTGCTGATTGTAGAACTACAGATCAGCAGGGCTTTTCAGTGACAGCCTAATAATATATGAGATGCAGTTTATGAAATCAAAACCACAGGGGGACAGGTTTCTGCATCCTGATAAAACTATAAAAGACTTCTTGGGTGTGTTTTATACAGGGTTTAAGAAAAAAAAGGTGCCTGAGTGCTTTGGAAACAGACCATCCCCTAAAACTGGTGCTGTCATCCAGCAGAAACATCTACAGTGGAGACTGCTATCTCCAAACTTGTTAGGGACAAATTCATCTTATTATTCAGCGGATTTATAAAACAGGCCAGGTGAATTTCTCTTCATCAGCTATAGAGAGAATCTAAAATTTAGGTCAAGCACTAACTAAACACATATTTATCCTTTCTTAATAAGGTTTTTATACTGATAGAACTTTGTTTTGGAAAGAGGATGATTTAATGACAATTACAACTGCAACAATATTAATATGAATGGTGATAATGTCAATGATAATGATGATAATTATGAAGAGAAAATGCAGTGATACCTATCTAATGATTTCATACAGTCTGGATCCTATTGTGTTAGGTATCATAGAACCTTTGGGGATTAATCAAATATTTCGTATTGAAAAGCCACACACACACATACAGACACACACACACACACACACACAGAAAGTAAGCTCTTTCTTCATGTTTCAGGAAGGGAATAGAAGTGGAGTACATCCTTGCAATCACTTGATAAATCAGCCAGTCCCGTTTTGTTTTGTAACAGCAAAAGTCTTGGTATGTAATCTTGATCTAAGTAGTTCAAAAGTCCTCTGCCCGTCTCTAAAGAGCGTCCTTCAAGAGGAGGTGCTCTGGTGAACTTGTATTTTCAACTTCTCCCCAGAGGGAGGTGGGAGGCTGGGGTTTTTCAGCATTTACAGTTTCAAAACCTGGGAGTATGTAAGGACTGGTTGCGTTCTTGGTTTTGGAACTGCAACCATTTGAGAAGTAGTGCTGTGCAACAGTCAAAGGAAATAGATTAGATAACTGTTCAATCTTAACTGATAGAGAGAGTAAAATGAGCAGAATTCAACCTTTCACACTGGGATCAGTATAGAAAGCAATGAAGATGTCTATTCTGCACTGCAACCACCTCCAAGCTGTTCTTTGTATTGCCCCTTATGTTTAAAACAGTTTCTGTGGAAATCCCAAGCTTTCATGAGTGGTTACGGATAGGAAAAGAACAAATCAGCTAATATTTGAGGAAGAAAACCTCCAGATGAAGAAGAAGAAGGTGTGTCTAACCATCAAACATGATCTCAAACCTACCAATGTGTCAAGGTGGTGCTTCAAAGGAAATATTGTCTTTAAATACAGGCTTCTCAACAGGTGAGATGCTCTCACTGACCCAATTTCTGGAGAAGCTGGGCAGCTCACCCCTATCTTTAAGAAAAGCATCTGAGAGTAATATCCAGTCAGCACTTTAAAAATCAGACCCTGAAAACTGACCTAAAAGGTGTCATGGTGAAGAATTTGGAGGTTGGCTTTTCATTTAAGGAATGTCCCTTCACATCGCAGTTAATTTTTTCCTTTATGGCTGGCAAACAGACAAGATGGGATTGCCTCTGCTGGTCACACAGCTCAAGGTGGTGCAGAGCTGAGCTCAACCTAAATGTCTGAGAAGGAGTAAATGACTATGGAGAGGGGACTTTTCTCTCTTTTATACTTCATCGATTGCCCTGTAGAGTCCTTTCAGATTGCCTTAACAGCTTTGCCACTACACAGCTCATTAGTTCTTGCTATTTCTTAACGGAACAGCCGGGTAAAACATGTTTAATTTATACTCAGCTTAGGACTGAAATATATTCTCCATAAAACTTTAAAAAGGAGAAAAATGATATAAAAAATTTTCCTTCCAGCATAACCATCACTAACAAATAATGAGCTTGTTTATCATCGCTATTTTATGTCTGATACTTCAGGCATTTCAGAGCCCTTTCCAGACTATTATCTACTGCCCTTCAAACCCTTCATGTTGTTATCCTGCCTTTTATATCAGTAATAGGTTTTAAGACTCATAGTAATGAATGCAAATATATGACTGTTTTAGGGCAATCAAATTGCTCTATAGCAGTTAACTACGCTCTTTGCAACACTGAAAAGCATTTTAAATTAGCAGTTGGAGAAAACTAGGACGTTGGAACACACAGACGATATAAGAGTGCAGCAATCTATTGGCTGTTACCTAATGGAAAAGTTAGTTCATTAATGCTCAAGTCAGTTGTTGATCACTAAGGGCTGCAATGTAAAGTTTGACTCCCATCTAATGTGTTGTTGTTAGCTGGAATGGTTTTCTAGACTTTGTGTCTAGAGTTAATAACAAGTTTTAAAGGAAGGAGAAGAGAAAACGTAGAGGTTTTCCTTTTTTGGAGTAGGGTTTTGGGGGTTTTTTTGGGTTTTTTTGTTTGGTTTTGGGTTTGTTTTATTTCTTTTGTTTGTTCCTTTTGTTTTGGTTTTGTTTATTTATTTGTTTGTTTGTTTGTTTAGTGTTATTGAATTTGCTGTGTTTCTAGAAGTTCAGCAATTTTTTCTTCAGCTTTTCTTCAGTCACTCTTCAGCTTCACAGGAATCCCTATCTGTAGTAACAACTTGGTGATCCACGTAGGTCCCTTCAACTCAGCATATTCCATGGTTCCATGTCTCAGTCCCAGTTACAGGAAGCAGCTGGGAACATGCATCTCTGATCATAGATGTGGATAAGCAGGTTAAAGCCAAAGGCACTCTCTATCCTTAGAGACAAGCTGTCCATACATTAGGATAATAGTGCTGAAGTCATAATGATGCCTAAAGATTTTTGCTTTCCATACATTTTTTGTATATTTGTAGCTTTTTAAACTGTTAATATATGGTTATACAGCTCCTGGTATTTTTCCTACCCTTTCACTTAGATTTTAGGACAATTAGCTAGCCTTCTAAGACATTCCTGAAATACCTTTTAGTCTTATTTTCAAGAACAGGACCTCCACAAAGGATATTTTGTTTTCCAAACAGAATCTGGGAAGACACAACAAGAAATGGTGCAAAGAAGCCCCTGGACCAACTCCAGTGGGGCAGTAGCCAGGGGAAAATTACCAAACCAACTGCTCTTCTAATTGGACAATATTGGTTACATACTCTAATTTGTTAAACTTACAAAAATTGTATAAATCTGATGCCAGCTGTGCTCATAACCACCATGGGGTATCCTGGAAGCTCCAAATAAAGACCTTCCTTTTATCTTACTATTTTAACACTGTTGCAACAGTTTTGTCTTTTGATATCAGGCAACAATAAAGCTGGATTCAGTCTTGCTGCATTCTGGGGAACTGATGGGTGACCAGTGCAAAGACATTCAAATCTACACTGTGGATGCCATTGCTCTCCAGGTCAAATTATTCCAGTCTGGGGTGCCCATGAGAAAAATGGCCCTGCAATTCTCCAGGATGTTTAAGGGCTGGCAGCATCCCCACAGCATTAGGACACTGCTGTGCCCACACTAACAAGCCCTGCTCACAAGCAGGCTGAGCTGGCAGTGATGAAGGTCTCTCTGTGCCACGCTTCACCGCTCTGTCCAGATCTACAGCCTCAGATCCTCCAAAGAAAAGAACTCCATGGGAATTAGAGACCTGCTCTAATCGTGTTTAAGCTCACTCCTGTAAATCAGGGATGATAGATGCCACTGTCAACTGCATGATGGAGAGAATAAATATATTAAAACTTTGGAGCTACTGAGCTACTGTCACACTGAGGTTATTTAGTTCTGTTTCTCTGATGGATGGATGAACTTTAGCACATGTTTTAATTCTTTCCTTGACCGTAGTCAGTGCTGTTGGAAACTCTCCTCGTAAAAGATCTGTCAGCCGAAGATCTGTTTCCTGGGTTGTAAAGATCTATAATTTTGTTAGTGGGAAGATGCATATAAAGCAGCCTTTGCTTCATTTCCTTATGAAGACACCGCGCTGATGGATGGTTTAATTCAGAAGCCAGCTTGTTCTTACGGAAGAACTCCACATTCAGTCTCCAAATCCTGTCACTTATGTCTGTTTAACATCTCCTAAATGCGTCTTTGCTTTTCCCTCTGCCTCTATTGCTAGAAATAAGACTGGTTTAGTCATCCATCGATTGCAATTCTGCTCTCCTTGTTGGTCTTCCAGTTCCTCTCGTCACCCTACACAAGCAATCATTCATCTTCCCCTGTGCTAAGACTCAGCTGTGCATAACATTGTTATTCTGTGTACATTTTCAGTTGAAATGTTGCCTTTGGTGAAAAATGTGTTTAACCTAAGACAAAGTTGTCTGTAGAAATAAAATATTTATTCTCATATATTTATTGAAAACATAAACTGACTCCTGTTTTGTTCACAAGCTAAACAAATAAGGGGTGGAAGACAGAAGATGTAGCTTGGCTGACCAATCCCCTCCAAGTTTGCTTAGCAGTTAAATACCCAAGAAAATTAAGCTTTTTAGGTTTGGGGTTTTCAATGACTGATCCATGCAAAAATCTCAAAAAAGTGCAACATTATTCATGCTTTTTTTTGTGAATGTCTTGACACATTTATGGTACAACTAGCATTTTTCAGAACAAAATACCCAGACAAGATTTTAGTTTTCTCACCTATTCAAAATTCAGTGTTCAGTCTTGGGCAAGTTATACGTTTGAGCAGTAACATTGTCCAAAAATATGGAGGTAAACCATATTGTCATTCTTAAAAAATGGCATTTACTGTTGCTGACAATAAGGGTATGTATTTGCTATGAATTGGATTTTTTTTTTTTTTTAAATGTATGATGTTAGGCTTTTTTTCCTTGTAAATTTTATCTGTGGATTTTTCAGTTCCTTCAAAAGCTTGATTAAGATGAGGTGTCGTGGCAGAGAGAATTTCAGGAACCAGATGAGCCGCTTTGGAAATGGAGATAGTATTTGCTTTTAGACAATTCAGTGATGTTCTGGCATCCATGAGAGTTCAGCTTACACACTTTCAGCACTAAATGCGGTACAGGTAAGATGGAAAAGTCATTATCCCAGAAACTACACAATTAGGAAAACTAGGCTGTAACTGTTTCCATCATGTTTTGCAAGTCTTTACTCCAAGTAACAAGTCTGTGGACCCTGAGAAGGATCAAATGTGACTATTTCTCAGTCATGACACAATTTTAATTATTTTATTCCAGGCCCAAAGGATCTACTTTAAGTTTGCTTGGGTTTCATGTAGAAAGTGATATGCTGGTTGTGACTAGCTGAACAACCCGTGGTATTTCTTTCTCTGCAGTGAAATGGTTATAAAACTGACCATTCAGCCTATTCAGACATTTATTTCACACAATAAAGTCTGTCATAATATAAATAAATAACAGAGAAAAAGGGCATTAAAAGCATTAGGGCCTCCAGACTTCAGCTGATTGTCACAAAGCAGAGTTCCATCAATTTTCTACAGATTCAAGAAGCAAGTGTGACTTCACAGACGATTTGCTGTGGAAATGCATCACTGCTGCTTTAAAACACAGGAAGACATCCACAAGAATCTCTGCATGGAGCCAGCTCAAGCACAGAAAGGTCAGTGCTATGGCTGAGCAGAAAGATGATGTTAAACCTGAGTCACTATGCCTTGTCCCTGTACCAAACTCCTCAGAACTACATAATGCATGAGAAACATGCAGAGATACCCAGGTTCTGCATGGGGCTGGCTTGTGTCCTCCATGTTAATTAACTTGGGCTCCTAGCACCATGAGAAGAGGGTTATCTGGTCTTGAAATAGCCTTGGAAGCAGTTTTCTTTCACGTAGTGCTGTGCCAGAGCCAAAGCTCTGGTGGACCCAGCTGGCTGTCACCATTTCTGTCAGACATGAGCTGGCTCTGAGAGTGGCATTCATCTCATTTAATGCTAGATGTCTGCACTACAGACATCTACATCTCGATTAGTCACCCTTGTCTCCCTTTATAGTCAATGGAAAGAAACAAGCATGATTCACCCCATCCTAAAACAGACATCTCAAATGTGGATGAATCATGCCTCAACAGTGTCTGTTTTGTGCAGGCAGTGAGAGGAAATGATAAAAACATAGGGCTGATGTCAGGAAGGAAATTCGAGCTTGGGAGTTACTGAGTGGCAGAGCCACAGGAGAAGGTTATTTCTGGGACATGCAGGTAAGTAGAGACAAAAAACCCCAAATAAACTACTTATTTATGGTCATATGGCAACTGGTTTGAAAACCCAGGAGCCAGAGCATCATCTCTGAGTCAGGAATGAAGGTCGTCACTTTGGTATCAGTTTCAGCATTAATGGTAAAAACCACTGTGTTTAATCAATGACCTGTATGCATCTGCCTCCTCCTAAGGCAGATCATTACATATGATACATCTCTCCAGCATCACAACATTATTTGAGCTAAATGAGAAACAGAGAACTTCACTGGGTTTAGTGATCAATTTTAACGCCATTTGCTGTTCATTATTTTTTCTTTTCTTTCCGGTGATTTATCAAATAGAGTGAAGCCAAGTTGTAGTGGTGTCCCACGGCTCCTATAATCCAGGCAGGTTGCTTCATCTCTCCACTCACTCCTTTTACAGCCTCAAAAAGCAAAATAACAATTCTCCTTCAATTTCTGCTCAGTAACTTCCCCTTAAATCAAATTTCAGTATTTGGTAATATTATACTGCCGCTGGACTTTCTCCCCTCTAATAGTGACAGAATGCAGGTTGTTTTCATACAAATTAGAAAACTTATGCAACAAAATTTGGATGCTCACAGAATTCATGGTTTTGGGCAGCCTTTACTCCTGACTTAAGTAGCATCGGCAAGAAGCTTGGGGAGCCCTGTTGTCTAAAATAACAAAAATCAATGTGAAATTAAAAAGGCATCTAAACATGGCATTCTTCTACAGCTTGAAACCAGAGCAGTTAGTCAGGCACACACAATGTTGTGCCTTCATTTTCTCAAAGTGGAGCTCTTTAAATCTTGCATCCCATGCCTTTCCTGTTGACATTCAAATTGACTTCTGCATTTCATAATGGTAGTTCCTGACTTCCTTTTCACTTTGTCTGCCAAACCCACTGCTGTGTCTTTCTCAGATGCACAAGAGTCAGGTATGAAGCTGATGGAAAATGCATCGCTTATTTCAGTCATTTTGCTAAAGTACACCCCAGTACCAGCAAAGTAAGATGGTAAATTATTAGAATTGGACTGCTGTCATCAACTGCTATTTCATCAATTGCTCAGTTTTCTGACAAACCCAAGTTCTTCTTAGCTTTAAGCCATTAAAACAGTAATAATAATAATAATACCAACAATCATAATGCATCCAGAGAAAACAAGGCAGCACTTTAGAGAGAAAAGTACCGTGTTCTTGTCAGTGAAGGCTGTCATCCCCACGTAACCTACCACAGAAATGTCTCCAACCCCCTGCTCCCAAGCTACTGCACTGCCAGAGTGCTTTGTCTGCATGGTCTCTAGGATCTTTGTTTCTGCAGGAGTGAAAGGACTTATCTCAGGATCTGCTCCCTTAATTCCCCCCTGTCTGTTGGAGAGACAATCAGACACTGAGTAAGGTTTTAGTTGAAATGCAAATGCTGGGGAAGAAAGGCTGTACCCTCTCAGTCCTGAAGAAGAAGATCACTGCTTTGCGGCTTCTAGGAAATTTTATTGCTCTGAAGAAACACTTGCTGGCATTCCAGCCCCTGGCTCTGCACATCTACCAGTGAGCCCTACAACATGAGTTCTCTGGGCATGAAACATTCTCCATTGTGTAACTGAACAATGTCCAGCCTGTGTGGCTCTACAACAAAGAATAAGTAGATAGGTTTTGGGGCAGAAACCACTCATATTCTATTTTTACAGATGAATCAGGCCAAATTGTCCTGTTAGCACCACCAGCCTGTATCCAAACAATCCCATTGACCTCAGCTGAGTGTAGCTGAGAGGAGAGCTCAGCCTCAGTGTGTCCCCTACGGCTGTACCACAGTGTGTAATTATTGCTGTTTGTTATTTCTATTGCTGCAGAACCCACAGGATCAAATAAAGATCAGGATCCCAACTGTGCTGGGTGCAGCGCAAACATATAAGCAGTCATGGTGCCTGCACTGAAGAGCTTACAGCTGTGTCTCTTAGGAGAACATTTCTTCGTCTAATAGACTTCTCTATTAAGAACCGTTAATTGCTTCATTCAGCCTAATTTTTTTTTCTCTGCTTAGTTTCTTCTATTTCTCCTGCCCACCCCCCCCAGACCACCCTTAATAATTCTCCTTCCTTCACAGTATTAACAGCTTTCCACACTGTGCTGACAATTATTATTCCCACTTTGGCTTCTTGATTGTCTGATCGGACTCTTCTCCCCCAGCCACTTTCTGCTTTTCAATATTTTTTTTTTAAACAATTATTTGTCCTCATTCTTTTTATCGTAACAATATCTTTGGACCATTATAATTCTCACAGGGCTGAGTGACACTCCTTATGCTTCTTCTCTCAGCCATGATGTCATGTTCCCCTGAAGGACTCCCCAAAAGCACATTCACACTCTGCTATTCTCTTTGCCTGTCTTTTACTGCCAGAGAAACGGCTCATTGTCACCCCACAGGTTTCCCTTCACTGTTGCAACCTAAATATCACATCTTCCATTTGCCAAATGTCTGCTTCAGATTACCTCTTTACATACCTATCTCTAGAGGCACTAGATGATAGGTTATTTTCCACCCTTCCAGGCTGAATCTCATTTCACTGTTTCCTGCTCATATTTCCAAAGTCTCTTGGTCCCTTTGTATAATTTTTGTGCCTTAATTTTCGCACAGAAATCTCATCAGACCTTTCCTAGAAGAGGGTCTCTGTGGCTTTCAGAGGCAAAGCGTACCTGTTGAGGTGCAGCCACACCTTTAAAAGATCACAGGCTTGCAGTAGAAGCTTTGACTGCCACGACTGCAACTGTGATGCTCCATGGCCAGCACTGGTTTCTATTCCACTACCATTATAGCAAAACTCTGTCCCTGGAGGGGATTTTTTCTGAAATGCAATGCTCAAGTTGCTTATTTCTCACAAGACACACACAGTGCTGAAATAGTGGTCATACTAGTCCATGAACAATTTAGCATTCTGCTATAGTTCCCCAAAAAAGCTCCTTAAAAAGAAATAATATTCTTCAAATGCAATTGCTTTCTGGTCAGATACCAGCTGCCAGACTACAGAAGGGCAGGATATAAATGGTGGGTGCTTTCTCTTCTTTCTATGCCTTTCTAAAGGTTGAAAATCCATCAGACAACTTTAAACTTGTAGGTCATTAATCAGATGTTGTTGCACGTCTCTGACCAACCAAATTTTCAAAAAGGTAACATGAACCATCATACCTGGACACAAATGGTTAGACAGCCCAGAAGACATCCCAAAGGACATCCCAAATCTCTTGAACTACTTTCAGGTGGAGAAAGAAGTTTTCTTATTCTTTTGCTACAAGCACTGTCTCTCCTCAAAAGAAATTTTCTTAACATTATATAAGGTGCAGTCTCCTTCTCATATCTGTTTGAAAAGAGATCATGTAAGGATTAGGTGGCAGACACCTTGTTTAGTCTAGAAAACTGTACTAGCTTTCAGAGATTATATTTCCCTGACTGCCTCCACAATTTACCTTAATGAGAAAAAAGTAGGTGACCATGTTTCCTTTGATGCTATCTGAAATTAATACAAAGAAATGTCGCAGCAATGATGTTATTAAGTGGGAGTTATGGTGACTAACCACTAATACCAAACCACTTTTATTACCAAAATTACTTTGCTGATTGGTCAACCGTCATCTTTTAGCTGTTTCCTGGGAACAATCAAAAACACTGAGGAAGAATTACTTTTGACAAAGTCGCTTCAGTTTAAGGCATCCTCATTCTGTAATTTAAACTTGTTGCCTATACCTTATACGCAGGTTTTAAAATCAGTAAATTCAAAATTCTTCAGCTGGGATTAACTCCTTCCTATATGTAGTAAATTACTTCTTATGTGCCGCAGTAAAGAGCATGGTCATACAACCACAGAATCTTGGAATGGCTTGGGTTAGAAGGGACATTAAAGATCATCTCATTCCAAACCCCCTGTCATGGGCAGGAACACCTTCAGCTGGACCAGGTTGCTCAGAGAATGGATTGTGGCTCAGAGGATGCGTAGTAATAATTGAGATATAGTAACTTAAACATGGGTTTCATCTCTTGGAGCTTCTTGGAAAAAATATCAAAGAAAACCAAATTATGTGGATTAGGGAAGAAAATTTTTTTTTGGTACATGGAAGTGTCCAGGTATTTTCTACTGCTCTGCAGCACCACTGGAAAAACATAAAAGGAGTAACTTCAGGTAAATCTCACCTTATCTCTGTTCAAACATCTGAAGGTTGGCTATCTAAGTCCACTGTGTTCTTCATACTGTCACTAAAGGCAATTTGACACTCCACTGTGAGGCTGTGCCATTTAAAAACTTTAAATAGACTTGAAGGAATATCTTAGTGGATGGACTTGATTTTTTATTTTTAGCCAGTGAAGTTAAACTAATTCCTGCTGTTGAAAGAAATGCTTGACATTGTTTACCTTCCCTGGTTTTGAGGCAGGATAAAATAACTTCTCTGAAGTAGATTAATCAATTCTTTATGTCATAAGGGTACTTTGTAATGATCAAAATTAAACAATATTAATATTGATAGAATGTATTCTATTATCTCCAGTCTCTTATGTAATTTTGAACATATCACATCAGGAAAAGTGTGGTCTGGGTATTCAGAAAACATAAGTAGGAAGAGAAGTCAGAGGGGGTCTGCAAAAATGACCTAAGTAGAGGGATTGAAGGGATTCAGGTTGTTTAGTCCAGAAAAGATGTCTTGGGGGGTCTGCTGGTAGTGGTCTACACAGTCTTCCTCAGTCTTCCTGAGGCTGCTGCTGAGGAAGAAGAAATTATGTATTCTTGACATCTCTGACAGGTAGGTCAACACATAATTTCAGCAGAAAAGCTAAAATGAGAGTTAATGAAACTTGTGTCAGTGAAGATGAAAGTGCCATGGAAGAGAACATCTTGGAAATTTTTGAGTTTCCTGTGTTAAAATCTTGGGCCAGGGTAAGAAGAATTACAGAATGTTGAAATGAGTGAGCTACTCAGGCTACAGGAGTGACACATGAATATTCCTATTTTTTCAAGGATGAAAGAAGCCACCTGAAGTACCCAGCAGCCATATACATATATAATCTCACAAAAATCTCATTAAATCTAAATTATACATACAGTAGTATATTATATATGGTGAATAACTCCTCAGATTCCTTCCTAAAGTTAACTGAACTTACCTCTAGCCTTGTGCATTGTTCCATAATCATGAATGTCTTTGTATTAATTATTTATTTTACTTCATACTAGTTAGGCCTGACCACTTTTTGCCACAGCATTTCTTTTGAGGTTTTTTTTTAACCTTCTTTTCAGGTACTGCATTTCTTTTGATTGAGTAGCTGTCACTATATTTTGCATAAAAGGCAATGCAAAAATCAGTACAAATACTGTGAATTTCTCCTTCACTGTGGATTTGCTTTCCTCCTGTCTGAATATGCAGTCCTTCTCACTGGTGCTATAACACTTCCACCAGCCTGGGGTTTTTTAAGATGGAATCTGAAAGGGAAAAACAGCTAGCTGAGGAGCTGACAGAGAGCAATTGAAGCAACAGATCCCCTGACAAGTTGTTTCAGGTGCAAGGTCAATTAGATATTTTGCAGTCAAATAAGATTCTGAGTCCCAGTGTATAGCCGATCAAGTTGCCCAGCTTTCTTATCTCCCCTCTGCCTCTGCTTTAAACAGCTCCTCTATGGCTACTGCAGTGATACTTTCTGGATGGAAACTCTGGGGAAGAGCGTCCTTCATCACAATGTCTCAGGCTCATTTGTTTTGTCAACAAACCACAGCGTTTTTGAAGCTGCTGTGGGAACCACGGGGAGGACGTTGCAAACACAGTAATGTATTTTCTGAGGAAGAATTTAAAGATAGTGAAGGAGTCAGATGTCACTGGAACATGTTGCTTCTTATTTCTGTGGTGAGGGTGAGCAAAAGGAAATAATCAATGAAGAACACCCAGGTACACTCACTTTTTCTCTTTCATTATTCTGTACACCAGCTATAGCAAGAAGGGATTTGAAATAATTGTTTAAACTGTACGAATTCTAAAATGGCTTCCTGCTGACAGAGAGTGTCATACTCTTACTGTCTCTCTGCCTGCATTTCTAAAGCTTATATTTGCTTAATATCTATTTTGGCACCTGCATATTGACAGTAATGGAGAGTGATGATTATCCGCAGAGGATGTGGAGGAAGTGCAATATTCCCCATTGTCTCTCTAGCCTAGTCAGGTCAGACTTGAAACAGACTGGTCATCTCTGGGTGAAGGAAGAGAGGATATCTCTCTTTTCACTGCCTTTTTGTATTCGGGCTCTTCTCTGCTCCTCCTGATTTTTAAGAAGTTGTATCTCAGTAATGGGCACAGTCAGCAAAAAAATGTAGCACAAAACACGGTTCTTTTGTGCCTCCTAGTATCTACCTGGTGTAAAATGTAGATTTTTCAAGCAATGATAATGTTTTTTTAATTTCTCCTGGGCTTTGAAATACCTCTGTCATTTCTCAGTTGTGGAAATTCAGAATAATGCTTCATAAAATCGTAGAAAGGCTAGGGTTGGAAGTGACCTCTGAAGCCATCTAATTCTAATCCTCTGCCATGGGCAGGGACACCTTCCACTAGACCAGTGTGCTCCAAGCCTTGCCCAATCTGTCCTGGAACACTTCCAGTGATGGGGCAGCCACAGCTTCTGTGGGAAACCTGTACCAGAGCCTCACCACCCTCACAGGGAAGAATTTCTTCCTGAAATCCAATTTAGCCTTCTCTCTGTCAGTTTGAAGCCATTTCCTCTTGTCCCATCATTTCATGCTTTTGAAAATTACTCCTAAGCTGAAATAAATTACTGCACTGTGTCCAGTTGCCTTAACTTTTTAAAGTGATTCCAGTTAGATAAGAACTGTGAGCCCACTACACTCCCTGTGTGGGCTTGTCACACAATATACCACACGGAAGTTGAGTATGAGTACGTATGAGCTTAGTGCTCTCATCTTCACCCTTGGGATGTATCAAGGTCTGCCCCACATTATCTGAGAGGGGTGGCCAGTACTTCACTACCTCTTTCTTCAAGCACTAGCTTAAACAATGACTTCAGAAAAAAGCAGTACTCACCACCCTTTTTCTGTAAGTGAAAAGACTGCTTCTTGGATCTTATATTTATTCTGCTCTGAAAAATGACATGGGAATGGGCATATTTTTATCAAACAGAAATTAACAAAAAATACGGGATTTTTTTTTTTTTTTTTTTTTTTTTTTTTTTTTTTTTNGTTTTTTTTTTTTTTTTTTTTTTTTACCTGACATGGTGTGAATAAAACCCAGAAAAATACATAAAGTCAGTTTTCTGATGCAGGCACTACATGATGAATCAGAATAAGGTAAGATAAGACAGTACAAGACAGGACAGAAATTAGATGAACGCCCAGAAGTTTGTTGGCTTCCCACCAGCACAACCATTTCCATCTCACATTCATTAATCCTTCATGAGCCTCAAAAAATTGAGTTTATTAAACCTGGCTGAAGTCAAACTACACATAGATTTTAAGCATGCTTGTGATTCAGTTCACCCTTTTCACACAGCTATGAAAAATGTAAATACTCTGCCATCTCTGTGTAGAAAATTTGTGAAGAAATAGAATTTGCCACTACTTGGAAAACAGAGAATTAATTTCACACAAATCAAAGGTTAGTGTTTATTTCCACTCAGGGTGACAGAAATTATGGACTTCTATATTTAAAAAAATGATTTATAATAAGTTGTCTGGTTGGCTTGCGAGTGACAGAGGTGGAGTTTTTCATTGTTTTAATATTATATATTAATTTGAATGAAAATTCCCACTGGATTGGCACTTGGCTATTAATACAATCTTTATCAATGCTAGGACACTGCAAGAGTTAGCTTTTCCTGACTTATTTATGTACTCTAAATATAGCAGTCATGCATCAAATAAGAAGCACTTTTATAAATAATTTATGGAAGATGAATAATGGATTGTTAGATGTCTTAATAAATGACTAATCAATCGTTATAGAATCCACAGGTTAGAGGTTACTTTTAAACATGGCAAATAAACTACTTGAATAATAAGCTGTCCAGAAGCCATCATCCTTGCAACTATATAGAAAGCCATTCATATCCATAATGTGCATATAACTAGGCTTGATGAATAATACAATAAGAAACAAAATGTAAAACACACACATTTGTTGAGTATACTCCTGCAAACCATTCATCTTATTCATCTAGAGGTTTTAAAACTGGCAAAAAACAATGGGAGCTTGAAAATTGCCCGTGAAGACAGGATTACTGTTCTCCTCAAAAGCATATTCCTGGTTTTCAACTGGTTTGGAGAAGATACAGATATTGTGCAAATCTTTTAAAAGATTGGGATGTGATTAGCATGGCAAGTGATGCAGGTTATTTCTGCACTGTTGCTACTCAAGATTCTTTCAGAGATCTATATATATTTGTAAACAGGAAGACAAGTTTCCTCATCAGCAGTTTCTTTTGCTATACAAAACTAATTCTGCAGCACACGTAACTGGTGGATGCGCAGACCTGATACTAATGGCCAACAAGACAGACTGCAGAAGATGAAAAATTGGTGATAAACAGCGCTGTAGGATTGCAGCCTGACCCCAGACTTGAGAATCTGAGCAGTATCTTACATGACCAACCTGTAGAACGATATGATCTCCACTATGCTCCTGCCCAGCAGGGGAAAGGACCAATGTTACGCACTCCGGTGACCTTCAGAGTCTTGTCCCTGAGTGGCAGGTCATACATATTGCATAGCTTTGATTAACTACTCTTGAAGGTCTCATAAGGACCCAATAATGAAAAGAAAAGCCAGACAGAGGCAGCAAGCTCTACAGTATTTGGGAAAATGGAAACTCTTAGGCTACGGATAGTTGATCATTTTTCTTCCTGAAAGACTAAGAATATATATAAGAATAAATTACTCTCATCACATTTTTAATAAGATGATAGAATTAATCCATTGTGCTATCTTCTTTTTGTTTTTCTTGAACCCTGAGCTCTTCCTGAGTGCCTTTAAAAGTCAAGAAGTCTATAAGACTATTTCAGCACGTTAAATAATCCAAAGGAAAAACCTGAAAGACAACTGAATGTGTCAGCTAAACAGTTTAAGCTCTCCAGCTTTAGTCTCTATAGGCAGCAATTACATTTCGAAGGAAAATGTTTTACAATTGTAATTACACATAATAGGAGGAATGTATTTTTTCCCTTTATCCTACTCCCATGGTGAGTCAATTTAATTTTTAAATACAAGAGACATAATTGATTTTAGCCCTAGATTAGTACTGAAAATGATCTATATGTGCTCTCACTAATGGAACAAGAGAATTGGCATTCCTCGGGGACCTTAACCCAACCCCATTCATGGCAACAATTATTAGACCCTGACAGGTTAGCTACTACGAAGAGGGGGGCATAGAATACCCTGCTGATTAACAATCTAGTGAAATAATTAATGTTATGCTCTTCTCATTTAATTACGGATTATTCACAAATATATTATTATTAGAGACCACAAAGGGAAGTGGCTGAGCAGAGTTTTGACTTCATCTATGCTGCTTATAAGGCCTTTTGTAAAGGGTTTAGGGAAGCCTCTTGCTTTGATTTTCTTCTGAGCATATTTTAAACAAATGGGGGGGCTTTTACAATTTCATTAAGGTCTGATTCAGCAGCCACAGAAACAAAAAAATTCACACTGATATCAGTAGAATTATATTAGGCTTGAAAGCGTTATATCAAGATGACGTGTTTGCTTGATGTATTAGAGTAATTGGTGAACAATCAGCAACAATGCACCTTGCTCAATTTCTAATACCTTTTTTTTCTGTGTGTTGTAATAGTTTATATCAATCAGAACACGTCCTTTTACAGGCTGATACAAATAACAAGAATAGGCACTGGACTTTACACTCTAAGTGTATTTTTTTTTTTTCATCTGCAATAACCTCAGTCATTTTAGATGCCAAGTAGTTTATTTTAAATAAAATGAAAGTGAAGTGAATGGGAAAATGTTCACGTCATCTGGGAAATGCCAGCCCCTGTGGTTCACTGACCAGCCAGATTATTTATGGGTAATTTGGCTCACCTATAATTTCAAGTGACATACACACATGGGCATATAGACTAAACTACCTTGCTTTGATAACAAAAATGTGCTTTGCTCTGCTGAATATTTGTCTGTTTTCTGGAAAATAGGATCTCCCAAATCTCACATGAGTTGCGGTTATGTTAGTTTCCAGCTGGATGATTCCTGGGTTTCAAATCTATTTCATATTCTTCACCAAATTTGCACGAAGACTTACCTATGCCAAGGATAGTGAGGAAAAAAGCAGCCCAGACTTTCAAACATGGGAGTTCAGAGTTAGACTCATTGCTAATAAGGCTTGGTATTTGTAGTGACAATGCAATTGTGTTGTAGGTCTTCAATCCTTTCCACCATCCAGAAAACAAGAACAGAAAAAGAGACTCTAAAGAGGGTGAACTGCAGATTTTCTAACTAAGCTGGATGTTCTCGACACTCTTGTTTCTCGCCTCACAGAATTTTGTGTAAACAAATTCTTGTTGAGTCCTGCTGACTACAGGCTAGATGGGTCACTGACACTTTTTCAGCATGGAGTGTGTAGGTTGTATCCTGACTCCTTTCTCTGTGTTCCCTTCCTATCCCTGACTTGCAGCTACTGCTTGAGTTTTCAGTGGAAAATATTGGCACTTCTAGGGACACTTGGTGAATAATGCAGGTAATAGTGCAAATCCTCACTCCTTCAGAGGGATAAGACTCATCTGGGAAGGACCGTGCTGTTGACAAGAGCAACTCAAGAGAAAGCAAACTGACCAGAGCCTGGCCATGACACGTGAGAATCAATGTCGAAGATGTCACTGCTCATTGCAATGGAGGGTGGAGTAGATAACCTTTAGAGGTACCTTCCAACCCAAACCTTTCTATGATTCTGAGATTTTATGGATGTATCAGCAAGTGCCACACTTCAGAGACATTCTGGAATCATCAGTGAGAACATACATGCAAAGGAGGTATGTTATGTTGCTAAAGTAAATAAAACTGCTTTACACCGGAGGGCACACTTCAGAATCCCTTTGATTTGTCCTCAAGTGAAAACTCTGTAAAGACTTTGTGCTGCAAGCTTCTCTTGAGGTGTCTGGCAGCCCAAAGGGTTACACTTGGCACTTGCATTCAGCAACACTTTGCGCGTCTTCTGTGACTTTACAATTGCAACTTCCTGCTCTGTCTCATAAAGACCACTCTCAGCCTTGCTGAAACCAACATGGACAACATCATCTGGTCTGGCCTGGAATGTGAAAAGCACTGTTTCTAGACAAAAAGAGCCAGAGTGCTGTTCTCACCTGTGTGCAGCAGAAGTTTGGGAGTTGAAATAGGAACACAAAGCTAGTCCCAAGGTAATGATCTAAGACAGCTGCAATGAACTGCTCTCCTTGGTGTCTGCCTAGCTGTCCTCATTACTTCAGCTTTACTGCAGGACTAGTGCAGCTCTGCTCATTTTGGACTGGAGCAGAATCACACCTCACCTCCTGAGAGCACAGGAAGGACAGACAGATGAAAAATGCCCCTCCAGGAAAGCCAGCAGTGTGGACAGTGGGTCACAGTTGTTTACTATCACCATGTGAGACTACACAATATTGACAAGGGATAATTCAATGCCACAGCCTTACATCTGCACAGCATTTTGAAGCCTGTTGAGGAGCACCAACTGCTGACCCATTATACTCAAACTTTTTCCTCACAACGTGCATTCTAACTGGAGACAAGCAGCTCCATAGCAAACATAGCAGCTAGCACACTAAACTCAGCGTGAGCCTATAGACACAGTAAATGTTAATTGGCAGCACTGTGTCAGCTATTGGTAAAATTCTACATCAGTCGTGTAGATTTGCCATGAAAAATAAAAGGACAATGAGGTGTGTGCAACTGGCATTCCTAGCTTGAGCTCTAATATAAGAAGTAGGACATGGATTTAACTAGAAGGAGAAATTTCCAAGCACCCAAACATTACCTGAAGAAATGTGTAGGTGTCTAATGTGGGACATTTTAAGCTAGAATTTATTCTGGTAAAAGAAATGAGAGATTGGATGCCAGGTTTTGACTCATGTTTTCTCCTCTGACAGAGTTTCCCTCTTTTCTGATATATAAATAGGGAAGCACTTTCTCCTGTTGGACCACTCTGCTGACTCCCCTTCTTGGTGGTACCCAGCAACAGGACAGGAGGCAACAGTAGAAAATGATGTCCAGGAAGTTCCACTTGAACATGAGGAAGAACTTCCGTCCTGGGCAGTGACCGAGCACTGGCACAGGTTGTCCAGAGAGGGTGTGGAGTCTCCCTCCCTGGGGATATTCCAGAACTGCCTGGACAGAATGCTGTGCCCTGTGCTCTGGGATGGCCCTGCTGGAGCAGGGAGGTGGGACCAGATGCCCCCACTGTGGACCCTTCCAGCCTGACCCATTCTGGAATTCTGTGATCCACTACCCCAAATGATCATACATTGAGTGCTCCTCTCCCAACAATGCTTGTGATTTCATCCTGAATAGATGCAAGTGTGATGCCCTGTCCGAAGCATTGCTTACCGGGGCACCCCTTCTATCCCCATGGGACAGGAAGCATGAGCCTTATCAGATGGACTCACAGATTCAGCCCCACACCCTCACAGCAAGTTTTCACTCAAAACTGAATGGTTCATGACAGTACATATGGGGAAGAACAGGTGCTGTTTATTCCTACATTTGCATTTGCACACACGTCCATACTGTAGTACTCTCCAAACAAACACAAGCCTTCTATGGCACATCAAGGCCGACCACCAGAGTGCAGCAACCATTTGAGAAGAAGGGCTTGCACATTACTCTTTTTAGCACGTGCCTGGACAAAGAGGAGGCCCCTGAAGGCAGATTTCAAGCCCAGATTTGCACATGCCAGTTACCAGGACCAGAAATTCCTCAGTGAAGGACTTCCAGAAGACTGCTATAGAAAAGAAAAAAAATTGCTGTTCATACCTAATTCTGTGTTAATCAGTCTAAACCAGAAAAAAAAAAAAAATGTGAGCAGATGATCACGCAGAACCTGAGAAAAGAGACACTAAATGCACGTTTTTATATACAAATGGCAATTAAAAGGCCTAGGTGCCCTACTGTGGAGTATGCATCACTGGGACATTTTTCATCCATCTACTGATGATCATGATAATGATGGAGAGTAACCTTTCACAGTCTCAACATGCAGAGACTCCTAGAAGACCAGGGAGGCTCTGCTGCTGGGATGATGGCACAGGATGGCTCCTGGCTGTGGCGTTCCAAGTCGGACATATCAAAAGTAGAAATAAATAAGGACATTGAAAGTGTTACCAAGACATTGATTCCAGACAATGCATAGTAAACAGCAAGGATAAAGTAGGTTAAAATTAAGTGGGCTACTGACTTCTTTTCATGTGCCCGGAAATGACTCTCTAAATAATTCATGCAAACTCACAAAGGGTATATGAAGACTGACAGTGGGTAACGTATATTTAACTCCCTCCCAACGAAAGACAACTGTGCCACCTTTCAAGAAAACATCTTGTTCTGTTTTTAAGCTGAAACACAAAACTGAGCTACAGCAAAGTGACTGGTTTGAAGAGTGACTCATATAGAGGCACCCAACGTGATTTCCCAGAGGGGCTGAATGCATTGTGAGAAAGATGGGATTCCCTCAGCCCTGTTCCACAGATTTACCTAGAGCATCCTCAAAGCTGGAGAGGACATAGAGTACCATAGGCAGGCCATAAAATTAAAAGCACCATCTTCCCTCATATTTGTTTAACGATTTAGCTTGATGCAAGTTTAACAACCGGAAGGAATTATAGATGAGGTTTTCGGCATATTATGACAAAGCTGAAGCCATTCAGCAATTCCCAGTGCATCTTATGAATCAGTTTGTGTGGAATACTGGATAAAAGAGTGGACAATACTTAGGGCTTCCAGCTCTTCAAATGTAGCTTTTGAAATATATGTAAGAAAAATAATTGTTTGGTGTAAAAGATCTAGTATACATTATGGTATGCAGGATTCACCTTTCAGATGTGAGTACTTATTATGGAAAAAGGTAATGGGTAGAGAAAGAAGATCATAAAGCAGCAGGTGTGAAAGAGTTCAATCTCTAGACTGTTTATCCACTCCTTCTCATTAAATTAGATTGCTTCCATATACTTAGTGGTGTAAATATCAGTTTACCAACTAAATTTGTAGCTGAAATTGGACAGAACCTTTCTGAGGTGTTTATGTTCCAAATCCAAGTACTTGAACTGATGCTTATTCTTGTCCTTGTTATACAACCACAGGCTTTTGAGTTTTCTTCCTGCTTTCCCCTTACTCAATCCTAGCTCCACTGGAGAATTTCATAGCAGACATTTCCATTTCACTTTGCCCCTTCCTGAAAACAGCTCCTGCTTCTGTAACATGCAAACTGGTTATAGATAACAGGTGAATGCTGGGCTGACCTTAAGGTCATACCTCCAGAAGCAGACACACACTGCCAGGAGCATCCAAAGGAGGTTCTCTCCTTGCTTTTAGTGCTTTATATTCTTGCCTGTCACATTAACAAATCCAGTCTTGCATTTTTGGACCAAATCCTGGAGGGGTATAATGCCACCCCCAGGACGAAAATCTCAAAACTTGGTCCACCACAGTGACAGTTTATTGAGAACAGCCCTGCAGAGGAAGACTTGTGGGTAATTGTTGATGAGAAACTCATGAGCCAGCTGTGTGCACTCGGAGCCCGGAAAGCCAAATGTATCCTGGGCTGCATCCAAGGCACTGTGGATAGCAGGTCCAGGGAGATGATTTTCCCAATTTGTTCCCGTGAAACCCCACCTGGAGTACTGTGCTCAGATCTGGTGCCCCCAGGGCAAGAAGGACCTGGAACTGTTGGAGCAAGCCCTGCTTAGGAGACTGCAAACCGGATAAGAGGACGGGAGCACCTCCTGTATGAAGACAGGTGAGAAAGTTGGGGGTGTTCAGCCTGGAGAAGAGAAGCAGCATGGAGACCTCACAGCACCTTCCAGTAAACGAAGGAGGCCTACAGGGAAACTGGGCAGGGATTCTTCATCAGGAGCTATAGTGACAGGACAAGGGGTTAAACTGAAAGGAGAGAAATATTGCTTGGATATTAGGAAAAAAATCTTTATTGTGAGCATGGTGAGACAATTGTGCAGGTTGCCCAGAGAAGCTGTGGCTGCCCCACATCTGAATGCGTCCCAGAACAGGCTGGACGAGGCTCAGAGCAGGCTGGGATAGTGGAAGGTGTTCCTGCCTATGGCAGAGAGTGGAATGGGATAAGCTTTAGAATCCCTTCCAACCCAAATCATTTTGTGATTTTACTAGTCAAGAACCCTGGCTGTGAGAGAGTTTGATTTAGAGCTACCTATTTACCTAGGATACTTACCTATTTAACACTACATATTTACTTAGGATACAAAAGCCTTTATCTGAGATTCAATGAAGCCCTACTGAATTGTGACCCAGCAGGTGACTTTCAATTATTCTCTACCTGGATCTATTGGAAATATTTTGTGGTCACATCACCTTACCTAGTGATTATCTGTTCAGTTGATGGCTAAGTAGAACTGCATTCTGTTTGCTCATTGATGATTTTTAATTATAATCTGAACTCTGTCATGGGCTCTAATCAATAAAGTGCCGGGAAACCTCAGAAGCTGAAAGAGGGAGAAATAATCATTAGATGTTATTAAAGTGATGGCCAATAGAAGCACAATTCTTCGTACAATGGCCAATGTTTCAAGTGCTTATTGATTTGCTTTTATAACAATTATACTGCACTCAGGAAAGCGGGGAAGTTAGAGGAGGAAGGAGAAAAGTCAAGGAAAAAAAAGAAAAAAAACCGACAAATCTGCAGCAGTTATTCGTGTCTCAGAAGACACAGGTATGGAATATATGCCCACTCAGATGATAATCTGTTCTCCTAAACCTTTATAAAGAAGCCATGCTTTTTGAAAGTGCTTTCTTCTATCTTTTGTGTTAAATATTTTAATACTGCCATTGCCTGGCATGGGCCTACAAAACACAGTGATACCCATAACATGATATCCCCATTCCATGCAATGTGATAATTCTTCAGACAGCTTTAATATGAAAAAAGTGTTCCCCATGCATGATTTATAACAGTTTTATAAGGTGAAGTAATTACATTATCAGGTATCCCTGATGTGTTTGAGCAATAAGGCACCTTCATAATAACAGACGACATCTTATAATTACCACAAGGCAATTGCACTCCTGGGGAAAGGAGGAGGTCAAAATACATGTCTTGCCTATACAATGCCCCCAAGGAAGTTATTATCAGGATATAAATAAATAAATACAAGGAAAAGAGGAACAAGGAGGAAGAAGCTGATACTGAATAATGTTGAGCTGTCTTATAATGTAATCCAAGATTTATGGGTAAGGGCAAAAGAGTATTTTCATGCTAGGATGCGATGTGACAGTTCAGAATATCTAAACAGCAATTTTGAACGAGCAGAGCTAATCACAAAAGTTGACCCATCTCCTCGGAAATCTCCTTGGCCAGTCAAACCCATTTGGTAAAAAATCAGACTGGACTGAGGAATACATTAAATATGCAACATGCTTTTATTGCTCACAAAACTGTTGCAATATATTTTGCTAGGTGATTTAGCACATTCCTGATTCTGACATCGAGGTGTCTCCCTCCTCCCACAAGTTCTTACAGGTCTGGTAATGGAATCCTAGAAACAAACCATGTCCTGGGCTGCATCCAAAGGAGAGCGGGCAGCAGGTCAAGGGAGGGGATTCTGCCCCTCTACTCCACTCTGATGAGACCCCACCTCCCAAGCTGCCTCCGGTTCCGGGGCCTCCAACGTAAGAAGGACGTGAGGTGCTGGAGCAAGTCCAGAGGAAATCACAAAGATGCCGCAAGGGCTGGAGCCCCTCTGCTCTGGACACAGGCTGGGAGAGCTGGGGGTGTTCACATGGAGAAGAGAAGGCTCCAGGGAGACCTCAGAGCCTCTTCTGGTGTCCAAAGGGACTCCAGGAGAGCTGGAGAGGGACTTGGGACAAGGAGTAGAGGGACAGGACAAGAGGGAATTGTCCTTAACCTGAGGGAATCACTTAACCTGAAGGAGGGCTGGCTTACATTAGCAATTAGGAAGAAATCTTTGGCTATGAGGGTGTTGAGGCACTGACACAGGTTGCCCAGAGAAGCTGTGGCTGCCCCATCCCTGGGGGCAGGTTGGACAGGTTGGATAGGGCTCAGAGTAACCTGGGACAGTAGAAGGTGTCCCTGCCCATGGCAAAGGTTTGGAATGAGATGGTCTTTGAGGTTTCTTCCCACCTAAACCTGTGATTTTTTAATCTGATAAACCTGCTGCAAGTTGAATTTTCTTTTCCCTCCCAGAAAGCAAGGGGGTGAATAAAACCTTTCTGTCATCAGAATATTGTTTGTTATTTGTTTCAGACTATTTGCCTTATTTTTGTGCAAATTCTAATTAGCCAGATCTCTGGTATTTGTTGTACTCAGAGATCCGTTCAACTATCCTCCATTCACTGCTTGTAAGACATTTTTAATTCCATGGAAGGCCAAAAAAAACTAAACCAGTGTCTAATCTGATGGGCAACCAGACAGACAACCTTTATGTATGTTGAGAGAGGATCCAACATCTGTTAATGGGAATTAACAGGATGATGTTCCCAAACTCTTTCCAGGAGGAACAGATCAGAAGATAAACACAGATTGTGGTGTGGGAAGGCAGTGCAGCACTGCGAGAGGTTACACAGACCAATTTAAATACTCAAAGGATTCAATTTATTTTCCTCTCCTCTACCATCCCACATGCTTCTAGTTGAACACAGGACATGGAAATCAATTTATGCGCCCTTTCCCACCCTAAAGTTACTTGTTTTTTCTCAGCTCAAAAGGGTTACATGTCTTACATTGCTGTTTCCATTTTACAATTAAACTGAGGAGCTTAATCAAAGAAAATCATGTTTCAGCAGGAAGCCAGCAGTCGGTAAAGAGGCTGTAGGGGGCAGGGAGAATACATAGTGTTACCTAGCAGTGCATGAGGCTCAAATATTACCAAATAATCAGTAAATCAAAGAGGCTTTGTCTCCTGTACTGCATCAGGCAGAGCAGGCCATTAACTTACTCACAGTGACAAATGGGGATAGATGGATTTTAGTTTCAGGTTTCATTCCTGAGGTGCATTTCACGGTACTCTCCAGAGCTTCACTATGTGCCTTGTTTCCCATCAGAACTTCCCTGACAACTGCTACTGAAGCTATTTATGCTTTGGGAGCTTTAAGGTGGAGGCAGCTCTGCCTGGCTCCTGCTAGCATCAGGCATGTAGCACAATACACGACCAGTCAGAGATGTCACAGCAAATCCATGGGAATTTGTCTGAGAACAATTGAAACCTGTTTTGTACAGACAGGGTGGCAATTCTGGAGTGTCTATTCATCCTGTTCTCATTCCTTCCATCTTCTTCTTTTGTTTATCCTTCTTCTGTCTCCAACTTTTCTTTGCTCCTTTTTTTATGCCTCTTCTTTTATTCCTCAAGTTCTCCCAACTTCTTCCTTCTTTTTTCTTTTTTTTTTTTTTTTAATTTATCCTTCTTGTTGAAAAGCATCCCTGCACTTTAGTATAAACAAACATACTTCGCAAAACAAAATTCTCTTGAGAGTGCATAGAGTACTCTCTAATCTGGTTTTAATGACCATGTTTGTCTTGTGGTATGATTCAACCTGTTACTTAAAGTACATAAGTTTAGAGATTGGCCTGTAGATAACTAAATGTGACCTCAGTGTGCGCATTTTCATTGCCAGCAGGGACATGAGTCAGCAGCTTTGGCACAAAAACTGAATACTCTTTGAGATTCCTAAAGCATCCTTCATGATCTCCAGCTGATCAAAAGTACCCTGTAGATCTAGTGATGTGTGCCATGGATAGTTTGGAGCCCCCAACATCTTTTGCATGGCAGTCACTGCTATGTGCCCGACAGAATCAAGCCCCAAGATGTTCAGTGGGTGCAGAGATCTAGTCAGCCTGATCTAAAGAAGACAATCATTTCCATTTAGTCATCTGACTGTCTCCATTCACTGAACTGACCAGATCTCCAATGGCTGCAGTGCTAGTGACACCAGAAGCATGTTTGTGAAAACCTGTAGTCAGCCTTTTAAATTTTCTATCTTAGTCTGTCGGCTGAATCCCAACTTGTCTGCCTCCTAAAACTAGGATTAAACTTCTTGAGTTGTGAACATGCCACAAAGAAAGATGAATGAAGTAGAGGACTTCTGCTACTTTTGCCTAACTTTTCCAGCAAATTGGCAGATATGTACAAACAGCAGGGATTTGCACAGGTGTAAACAGGCAATCTGAGTTTGTTTCCCACCACCAATACTTCCAGGCCTCTGTTAAACATTTATAAATGTTTACCTATTGGTATTTTTTTTTTCTCTTTTTTACTACAACAGGGACATAGGTTTGTTTTTCAAAAGCAGCATCTGCTTTTCCAGCTTTCCTAAGAGGTACTGGTCTTCCACGCACACTTATATATTATGCCTAAGTTAGAAATAGAACCTGTAGAAATACTTTAAGTATTTTTAGTAGTTTGAGAGATACTCAGCATACATTAAGTTCTGGTTTTATTTTCTTTTTTATCTTATTTTTCTGGTTTCTTTGTCTTTTACATTATTGAAATAATGGGATCTTGGTGCCAGTTCAGTGAAAAAAACTATTTCACATTTTCCTTCAGCTTCTGGTTTGTTACAGCAAGAACACACATCCACAAAGAGTGTAATTCAAACACTAAGCTGGATATATCTATTAATGGGCTTATGTGAGAAAGTATTTGGTTCTTTCAGCTGACCAACACTGAGGCACATGGAAATAGCTGGTAAAAACACTGCTGATATAACAGAAGGAAATCTATAAGGAAGCTCATAAGACTTAAAATGCTTCATCGTTAAAGAAAACAAATAAGGGTTCTCACAGTACACTCAAAAAGAAGACAGATGCTGGATTCAATATCTGGTCAAAAAGTTATTTAACAGATCAAAGCCAACTTCTTAATGGGTAGAATGTTCTCATTAAACTCTAATAAAAAGTCTCAACCATGAGATAAAATCCATAGGACTTTATTTTAATCCTACTAAATCCTGTCAGGAAGTTTTGTTATCCCTATTACACACTATTCCCGTAGTATTCCAAAAAGAGTCTGGAGTTTCTATGCTCTGCATCATTTTTTTCCCCACTAAAATTTATTCTTACTCTTATATTAGAATAGTATTATACAAATAAAACATCCAATAAAAATCCCTTTTAAGAATGTTATGTTACTATTAAACATTGCATAAATTTAATATGAATTAGATTCTATTAAATTTAATAGGTTTTGAGTTATTGAGTTTAATTCATTTTCAATAAATTTCAATTAAGCCCAATTTGTTTCAATTTTTTATTAATTCCAGTCACTATCAATTATCTTCAATTAATTTCATCTTGTGCTACATTTTCAGGTAATTCTCCATTACTTTCAATTAGTTTCTATTAATTTCAAGTGGGTTTTGTGTCTGTTAACTGATTTCATAAGAAACAAATGTCCTTCTTTAATGTGGGTCTGCACTATTACTGCTTGTCCTCATGCCATAAATGGGTAATTCAGGGCCAAGCCCTCATGTGAGGATACTGGCATAGCCTTAGCAGTGTCAGTGTGGTATTGTTGAGCGAGAACAGTCAGAAGGCTGATGTTTCCTGAGAATTAAAGAATGCGTGGAGACTAAAAATAGCATGAATTTCACCTGAATCTTCCACGAGGTCTGGATTTCACTCTAATCTTTCCAAACAAGTGCACTAGTTATCCTGCCTTATTGCTCTCATTTCTCAGTAACATTGTGAAACAGAAACTTAATGGCCAAGAAAATTTGGCTCCTCTCATCCTAAAACGAGGATTGCATTGAGGGACGTCCCTTGATTCTACATCTCGAAGCCATATTATCCATATTGATTGTATCCACTGATTGCAGTAGGAATCAAGACATTTAGTTGAGATGGAGACATTGGCAGAGCAGAAATGTGAAAGTAGATCAGATGATCATCAGTTCAAACACATATGGTTTGGTAACCAGCCTGATTTCCATGAAGGACAAATGAAAGATAAAGGAATGATCTTCTGTGTTGTTTCCACTTCAGTGCTCAGTTTAAGCTTGTGATGACCATCATTAAAACTCTAAGTACTTTAAGTACATAGTTGTTTTGGGTTAAAACAATTATTATGAAATAAAATAATTCATGTGGTAGAACAGCGTATAAAAATTCTTTGAGAACGTGGATGAAGACATTCATGATGGAGTTTCATAGAATAATGGAATCACAGGTGGGGTTGGGAGGGACATAAAAGACCATTTAGCCCAACCCTCCCTGAAATGAGCAGAGACATCTTCAGCTAGACCAGAGCCATGTCCAACCTGACCTTCCATGTTTTCAGGGATGGGACATCCACTACCTCTCTGGGCAACATCTGCCACCCTTTCACCACCCTCATTGTAAAAATCTCACCTAACTCTACTCTCCTTCAGGTTAAAACCATTACCACCTGTCCCATGGCAACATAGTCTGTCCCCACCTGTTTGTATAATTGCACTGATTTATTTACTGTCAAAGCAGCAGTTACCTCCAAGCAACCTCTGCAAAGTGAGGCAATCATCTTGTCACTACACCAGTCACTCACAACAAATTTTAGTTTTGTCAAAATTAAAATAAAATAATCTCTTTAACTTTTCTGCACAACAAAATTAATGTGAGATACCAGCAGTTTTTATACCGTAGAAATGAAATTAAATTTTCATGTCATTCAAAAGTGAGGGAAAACTGTGATGTAGTTTAGCTGGAATACATCTCTGGCTGCTCAGCTTGGTTGGGTCTCTTCTATCCATAAGCCACCTCTGCTGTCACCCGTGCCAGACATCAAAATCTGCAGGAAGAGCCAAAGCTGGTTGGAATCATTGGAGGCTTCACATTTTCCTTCACTGAACTTTCTGGGAATGTCCTGAAGCACAAGCAGCGCAAGGTGTTGGTGGTCAGCGCTCTGTGTTTATTTTAGTCCGATGTTGTACATCCAGAAAGCTGAAACTCTAAAAGTCTGTTTAAGCACAATGTGTCTGATCGTGTTTTACAGACTCCGTGACATGTCTGCAGGGAGGGCTGGCTGTATATTCCCACCAGGCATATAAGTAAAACACACCTGGGGCTAGGAGGCAATTTCATTATGCAGCCACACAAATACGCAGTTTATTATCTCTGACTTTAATTCTCACCTCCTCCAAAATTACCGGCAGCTACAGATTCTGGTGTTGGTGAACTGCACCAAAACAGTTCAACTTTTTTCATCTAGTAGCAGAACCTGCAAGAGCTGCACGAATACAACTCTCTTTTCAGCATCTGAAAATGTGGGTGATAGAAGCACTTTTCTGGATTAGTGTATTCAGTCAAGATAATAACAGTTTTTCTTGTGCAGAGCAGTGCTCAAAATAAGTTACCACATTCAGACTAACAAGGTGGAAATGTCTCAGCGCCTCTTTTCTAAAAGCTTTTCCTTCAGGTGATTCCATTCCACGACTATTTCAGAACGCGCAGATGTCAAGGATGGAGAGGACTGCAAAATAATTACAGATACGTATTGGAAATTTGCCTTTCCTTCCACATTAATTTATAACATTGGACTACTACTGAGAAATTGCAGTATGAACCTAGAATCACAGGCAAGAATTCTGCTTTTGAAAGTGTTTCTATCAGAAACAAAATAAATCAAACTAAACAAATATAAAAAGATGTTCAATAAACATGAAATTGGAAAGAGGAAAGATAAAATGTTATCCACTGCTGTGTCAGCTGACACTCAGGAAGCTGGTGGGTTTTATTGAATATACACTGCTTTGGAAAAATGTATGTCCATTTGCATTATAAAAGCTCATCTACAAATGTACTTTGGGTTTAAAATCCCATATGTTGGCTGCCTTTCTAATATTGGTTCAAGAAAATTATGGCTTGGCTCCACTAAATGCACATATCTATTTCAGTTAGAGTGTTCTAATTTGGCAACAAATACTGTATTATTTATTCTGTGGCGCAGATCAGGTTATATAAAATTAATGGCTGAACTTCATTCATATGGACTGAATTAAAATGCGTTGGTCAGAATGGAAATGAAGGGGAGAGAAAAAAGAAACCTGGATTTGATTATATTTATGTCTGTTCCAGTATCAGCACAGCACAGTGATGAACAAGTGCTGGCTGCAGTTAATACATACTAATTCGAAAAAAAAAAAAAAAGAAAAAAGCACAGGCATAGTTTTTGCTTATGGAGGTTTTAATTTGCAACATATTGGGTTTTTCAGGTACCAATTTAATTTGAATTTGTTTTAAAATGCCCAAAAATATTTATGGATTTTAAATATCACTGGTTTGCTTTGGTTTTTATGTATGCAAGTTCCAGACAAGTATATTCTGGATGCCCTAGAATGTTCTGAATGCTGCTTCTGTCTACAAAAAGCGTCCTTGTGTTATCTTGTCCATGTACACAGCTCAGAACCCTCCTGCAATGCTATACTAACCAGCTCTGCACAGTAGTGACACTCTTTCCCTGCAGATTCCCCATCTCATCCAATCCTTAACAGAGTTTACCAGTCAGTCAGGACTCTGGAGGTTCTGAGGACAGATAGGAATGTCCACAGAAACTAGTAGTGTCATTGATAAACGATTCCCCTTCCTATGGCATATGATGGGCAAGGATCAGTTATTGCAGGGCCAGGCAGGGTCTGGATTTTACTGGAGACCTTTGCAGTGACACTGTAGTGGTTAGAGATCGCCATCAGCAATGGTGCTGAAAAGCACCAAACTTGACGTCCATCCATCCATCCATCCATCCATCCATCCATCCATCCATCCATCCATCCACCCATCCATCCATCCATCCATCCACCCATCCATCCACCCTTTCATCCATCCATCCATCCATCCATCCATCCATCCATTCACCCACCCATCCAATACAATTCCATTGTCTTCACCCCTACATGGCACAGTAGAGCTGTGATTCTGCCACCTTCCCTCAGATGGTGTAACACCATAACTCAGCCATGTCTCACACCTCCCTGCCCCTTTCATTTCAGACTACAACTGTGTACAGTTCCATTTGGGCCCTGGTTACAGCCTCATCCTGTCCAACTGCCCTGTGAAGTGAAGATTCTGAGATATCATGGACAAGCATTCCAGAAACAAACACACGAGCGGGTTTTACCCCTGGATCACCTCATTCAAATATTGCCACTCTTGGAATATACTCCAGTTGTTTAGTCTCTTGGCTTCACAGTTAAAGAACTCAACAACTGAAGAACAATTGTTTTTTGGCTAGAGCTCAGAAAAGCAGATGCAATGCTTTCTTTCCAGTGGTATTCCCATTCCATGCAAGCTTACTGCTGTCATTCACATGTCTAAAGAGAAGGTGCTTCCTTGTACTCCCTCCCTGCACTGTGAGCACCCAAAATGTCTCAGGCTCAACCCCATTACTACTGCCCTTCATTTTGTGAGCTCTGCCTGCATCTTCAAATAGTGACACACGTGCCAACCCAGCCCCACACCTCCTTACTTTGGTGACTGTATCAAACTGAGATAGACAAGTGTCTGTAAAGCTAAAAAGAAAAAAAAAAGGTAATGAAGTAAAACACACTCTTCAGCTGATGGAAAATGCAGCAATCCATCCCCTGAGCAAGCAACAGTTGGAAGTAAACTGGTATTTGAGCTGACACTGATGACTTATTACATGAAATCAAGAATTTTGTCCTCAGTTTTCAGAAATCTCATACTGCTTTATCCCCATTATCAGAGAGATCGCAGAGGGGAGCTCTACTCTTTACAACAATCCAGAAGGAAACTCATGAAAGAAGGAGACAAAGGTTTTTTGGCTACTGGTCCACATTGTGATGGTTTCTTCTGGAACACATCAGGGTGACTGTAAACCTCAGCAGTTTCAGAACAAAATGTAAAACATTCTTCCATTGACCTCGCTTTCCCACAATAACACCACATAAAATAACAGAGAAAGAAAAAAAAAATACAGAGTGCTTTATGAGTGCACTTTAATAAATCAATAGGGGGTTTAGATACCACAGTGGTAGCTGCTGTATAAATATCCAGACAGGAAGATCCTGTCCTGGAAAATTAGAATAGGCAGTTCCTGAACCTGTTATTGTCCAGTTTTGCTTGAAGTAGGAGAAAGTGTTATTTTTTCCCCACTATTAGAGAAAACTCTGTTACAAATAAATATATCTCTGTGTCACTGGTGCTGAGTATAGCACCCAAGATGTTTTCTGTGTGATCCAGTCAAGGGAAGAACTACAACTTGTTTGGATTTCTGGCTATAAAGAGATACAGAAAAAGCACAGCAGAGTTGAAATTATGTTTCATGTCTGCATGTAAGTAATGAAAACAGAGAAAAAAACAAATGGTGTGCAAGATAGCCATGTATTATTTCTGAGTTTCAGAAAAACACTCAGAGATATTTTACACTCTTGATGATTTCCCTTGTTTTACTGATGCTTCCAACATGCTACATTATCCTCTTCTGAGAGAATACTGTGTATTTAGCTAAATTAACTGATTTTAGGCTGAGACCTAAGGACTGACTATCACACAAATTCTCCAAAATGCAGCACAAGGAGCAGACTGCATTTTATTACAGTGCAATGCTCTCTTTTAGCTTTGAAAAGGAGAGGTGGAATGGATGCCATCTACACAGACACAGAAAAAAATAGCCTTGATTAAGCTGAGAAGCAGGGATTCCAAGAAGGCAATATTTTTAAGGAAAACAACTGAAAGGAAGGAAATGCAGAATGTGAAAGCTGGAGGAGATCAGAGTTGCTAACAGGCAGGGCAGAGTGCTATGGGAAGGTCAAAAGCCAATTAAGAGCATGATGGAGCAAGGGCCAGGCTTCTCGCAGCAAAGTGGGTGATAATGTCAGGAAGGTGCTAGGAGGACCCCATTGGAAAATAGAAGAGCAATAATAGTATGTGGCTGGGAAAGGAAGCTGTGAAGAATTGAACGTAATTGGAAGTAGAAATAGAGCTGCAATGGATGAAAGCGGGAAAGAGAAATGAAAATTAGATAGAAAATCTCCAGCAATGGATTAGCCAGAGTCCATCTTTGCAGGCTGAAAGATGAAAGAACAGGAAAGGCTAGTCTGGGGCTTAATTGTCACTGTCATAGCTAATGAATTATTAACAAGTAAATTATGAAATTGAGTAAATTCTTCCTCTGTCTCAGCCAGCTCGCACTTCTGACAGCCACCAGTGAAATGCAAAGCTCTTTTTACAATTCTTTTCCCTTCTCTTATGCAATGGCTGGCAGCACACTCATTGGATGGTTTCCCTCAGAGCTGTTAGAACCTCTCCCATGGCCCTTTTGGGTGGAATTCTCCCACCACAAGCCTCCACAATATGGCGAGTTCTTGATAAAGCTCTGCTAATGACACCTCTACAGAAGTTGCTCCAGTACTTCCATGGGTTATCCCAGACTTAAGGTCATCATCATCACCATGACTTTATTTAAAATCAGTGCAGTATGCCAAGCTTAATGATGTCAAGAAATGTGTAAGACCCACAGACCACAATGTTAGATTTTGTTTTCTTGCTCAGAGAACTTCCTTTCCAGATTATACTGGAGCAAGGATGGGACAGATGGTTAGAAGCCCGCTTTTAAAACTTCCATCATGAGTTCCTTTATAATTAACCAAAAAAAAAAAAAAAAAAAAAAAAANAAAAAAAAAAAAAAAAAAGAGATCAATTATTACCATATCCTTGAAATAAAACTAGCCACAGCATTTTTCTATTCTTGGCTATGGGCATCACACAGTCTTTCAAGTGATGCTTCTGCATCCTTTTCCAGCTAGAGGAGATGACCAGAATTTCCTCATGCCTCCAAAAAGGGATATAAATAGGCACCCACCAGGGTTTGAGAGTACAAGACGTGAGGGGACAACAGTTTCCTCCTCCACTAGTTCTAATGCAGTTATAAGTCCTAAACCTGAGAAATCCTGTCCCATCCTCTCTGTCTCCAGCCACAGTTTGTTTATTTGTCCTTCAGGACATAAGGAGATATATAATCATTTTTATTTTCCTAAAGAGAGAAGAGAAGAAAAGAAAAGGGGGAAACCACACAACCTCCCAACCATGATTTTTCCGAAATTTCAGAGAAGGTAACTGTTTAAGCTAAACCCAGAATATGCTCAACCAAAGTTAACATCCTCTGTCTACAATGGATTTTAGTCAAAACCACTTTTCATGGGTGAGTTTTTTTGGACTGACATTTCTTGGCTTAGCTGTAGGGTTGTAAATCCCTGCTGCCATAGTTCTGGTATAGACATTGTATGTGCTTGCAGAGTGAGAGAATGCACAGATGTCACTTAACTGGTCCTTGAGGTGGTACAGGCAAAGAAGAAAATTCTGCAGCACCTTCTACACAAAGGCAACCACGGAAGAAGAGACCACGGAAAAGATGCACAGCCAGATTTAGAGAACACATCAAACATGAGGAGCTTTTGGTATATACAAAAATGTGAGCATAATTAACCCACAGTAAGATCAGTTCTCATGGATCAGCAACCACCAAGGGGAGGGATCAGAAGATCTGCTGCTGCTCTGTTTAGCCTGCTGGGATCTGTTGCAGCTCACAAATTCTCTGTGTTTCCCTCAAAAGGAGAGAACATAGCCTGAAGCAGTCACTATCTGGTGATGCTGACCAGGAACAAAGCATGGCTGTTGCCAGCACCAACTCTTTTGTATTTTGCTTTTCTCCTTGCGAGCTCTGTGAGCAGCTGTTTGCTCTCCTCCCTGGTGTAGATCAGGAGTAGCTTCAGACAACATGGTGCTGTTTCTCTGTTCATAATGTGGTAAGGATCTAATACATTCTCCCTCCTGGGAGAGTAAAATGCAGCCAAGGGTATATGTTGGCCATGTTTTGCTTGCTCTTACACCAGCACATGACTGTTATCAGAAGAGATTTTTTTTTTTTTTTTAAGATGAGAAACAATGCCCATTTAGATGAAAATAAGTAGGAATCAGCCCTATGTGGTGCATCTTTTCTGTAAGTACAGTAATGTGAAAGCAGTGCAAGAAATAGAGCAATCATAATAAGGAGTTCTGGATATGGGAACATGCTTCTTGTGTATTGCTGAGACTCTTGATATTGATTGCAGCCATCAGGATTAATTTATGCTAATCTATGCCCAAAGCCAGGTAGAGCTGATCATGTTTTCAGGCCCTCCTGCAAAAGGGATAATCAGTGGGATCTCTTCATAGCTGAGTCAAATTCCCACATCCTGCGGTCCTGTTTCAGCTTTCTCAGAAAACTTCCAGTAGTCTGCAGATCTGGTACAACAGGAATACCATATTAAACACTTCTACATACTGCCACAATGCATGAAAGTGTATTTTCTGCCTTGAAAGACTTGAAAAATTTGAGGCTTGAAAGTCATCCTCACTTAAACTTATTTCATGTCAAGGTATCAAATCCACCCTGACCTTTATCAGTTGAAAACCAGCACAACTTCAGAAACTTTCCAGGGGCAACCAATTTCTGTCCAGTGCCAACATCCAGTTACAGCTGAGTGAGAGGGATTTTCTCATGCATTAGCAAGTACATATAAATCAACAGCTCGTGGTAAGGCCACGGGATGGAAAGGCAAAGTTGACAAACTTAGCTAACCTTATCTGGTGGCAATAGAAGTCATGGAATCATAGGAGCATAGAATCATTTGGGTTGGGAAAGACCTCTAAGGTCATGAAGTCCAACCATTCCCCAGCACTGCCAAGCCCATCATTAAACCATGCCCCCAAATGTTACATCAACAAAGCTTTCAAATCCCTCCAGGGTGGAGATTCCACCACCGCCCTGGGCAGACTGTGCCAGGGCAGAAAAACCTTTTTGTTGAAAAACTTTTTCCCGATATCCAATCTAAACTTCTCCTGGGCTGACTTGAGGCCGTTCCCTCTCCTCCTGTCCCTGCTCCCTGGGAGCAGAGCCTGACCCCCTCTGGCTGCCGTCTCCTGTCAGGGAGCTGTGCAGAGCCACAAGGTCCCAGCTGAGCCTCTTTTTCTCCAGCCTGAGCCCCTTTCCCAGTTCCCCCAGCTGCTCCTTATCAGATGTGCACTTTAATGTGCACCAGCAGACCTGACTGTGAGTGATGTGGACGGTCTCATGTTCTGTCACAGATATTCCATGGGTGCACCTGCCTCTTTCCCAGGCCTCTGTCCCCATGGTGGCTGTTGGCAGCTGACTGTGAGGAGCAGAGAAGAGAGGGTACGGCTGTCCCAGACATGGCCACTCCTGCCCAGAGTGACCACTGGTGGGCAGCTGGTGCTGGTGGACTCCTCAGCTGTGTCTGGGACACTCAATGTTCCCCCCAGGCAGTATTATGTAGTGGAGAAACCCACTGCTCTCAGAACACCATCATTCTCTGGCAGGTTTAAAAGCCACTCCTGCACAGAGTACATTATCACAGGCCAAAAATTTCTCCTCTTAGGAGTGGTTAAGAGGAAAGAAAACAAGTAGTGGGAGCACACAATTTATTTTTGCAGTGGGGAGAATTTAGCAGATGATGTCCCCATGAGCCACGTAGTGCCCACAGTTCTTCACAGGATCCACATGTAATCTGAAAAAGGAACAGCACTTGCAGGTGTTAAAAATTATACAGAGCAGTCAAACCTAATACTGGCTGCAAAGAGTCACAGAATTGAGGTACTGTCTAACTGGATAGTGAAATAGTTGACAAAATTTAATTTCTACAAATGCAAAGTAACGTATACGTGGAAAAATAGCCCTGACTATACATATTCATTGATGGCTCCAAATAAGATTTGTATCACTGTATTTCATGCATGTATTCTGAATGGAATATAATATCACATTGTCTTGCAAAGGATATAGTAGAGTTGGAAGATGCAGAGAGAAGGTGACAAAGACAATCAAAGGCATAAAACACCCACTAGAAAATGAAAATAAACAGTTATGGGGGATATAACAGAGATCTATAGAATCAGGAATGGTGTGAAGAAAGTAAGGAGGGGAAATAATTCCGTTTTTCACAGTACAATATATTCAAGACTCCAAAGGAAATGGTTAGACAAAAAATTTAAAAGGTGGGCTTTCTTTTAGTTTCTTTTGCTTTGCTTTTGTTTGTTTGTTTCTTTGTTTGTTTTTCTTGTTTTTGTTCTGATTTCGTTTTTTTTTTTCCTATGCTGCACATTGAACTCTTAAGCTTTGTCAGAGAATTTTCCAGAAATAAAAAAATTATCTACAGGTTCAGAGAAGAGATTAGACACCCATGGAAGTCCACAGATCGAGCTGCTATTAAACACAGCAGCCCATCTGTGGCCTCCAGTTCAGCATTCCCTGTAATACTTACTGCTGGAAAGTTGTCCCAGGGGGATCACAATGCCCTTTTCACACACCCCAGGCTTTTTTTACACTCTTCTGGGCATCTGTTGTAGCTACTATGGAAACAACAGCCTGATAAATATCTGTCCTGATCCGGTATCTTACATCTCTATATTGCGGGGGAAAAAAACCTATGAAAACCCCTGACTAGATTAGAAAGATTAGTATATTAATTTAACCCAGATCCTGCTGTTTTGATTCTCACAGAAATCATGCGGGCCCACAAAATTCTGTGACCAATTGTAAATACAATTTGCATAAATGATCATGCTCATTTGCATATAGTTGCTTCCTTTGCTTCCTTCCCTCAGGGACTGACAATCTGTTCCCTCTGCAGTGAGTTTGGGATTGCCTTGCACCTCTGAATTATATAATTTTACTTCCTTTCCCTTTTCCTCTCATTTATTTCTTACATTATATCATACTTCTTTTCAGGCTGAGCTGAGTCCCCAGATCACCACTGTTCTGCCTTGCCGTGTGTCTCTTCACTCTTTCCAAGAAAATTCACTATTCCTTTTGATGGATATCTGAATAGTCCCTACAACGTGTAACCACATCAAAAGAAAAGATTAAGAACTTTTTATCCTTTTGATGTACATTCAGCTTGCTCTGACTCAAAACTGTAAAATACTTACAGACAATGTGCAAAACTGTTCGGTATAAGGCAAATATACTCTTGTTTATTGCACCCCTCCATTTTTTAAATTGTGCTAAAATGGCCCAAATTGTAACTTTCAGGAGAATGAGATTGGCAGGCACTTTAGGTAATTTAAGTCACCTCTCTCCCTCGAAAATCAAACTTCCTAATTCAAGTGGAACAAATCTGTAAACCAGACCCTGTATTTTATTTCCTTTTAGTGAGAAAATTTCAAAAAGAAAAGGTCTTTCTGAAAAACTTAGCACCTTTTTTCCAGTTTTTAATACAACTCTCAAATAAAGAACGTAGAAGAATATTTTTCTTTTGGATAAATGGGTCTTTACTGCTCTGCTGCTCATTGCCCATAGATGGCTGGAGAGGATCAGAGTACAGACCTGGCTTTTTTTCCATCAAGGTGTGGCTGGTCTTTCCTCTCTGACGGCTGTTGTCTTCTGCTCAGTGTTGTTTCAGATCTGCAGTAAAAAGATCATAAAAGATATCCCAAAAATCTGATAAAATCCCATAAAAAGCTGAATTTCAGACTGAAAAACTTTAAGATTAAAGCTGACAATGCTTTCTTGCTCCACATCACTCTTAAGAAGCATTCACCAAGTTATAGGGATACCAAACCTCGCCTGAAGATTAAAACCTGTCAGACAAGACTGATCTGGATCACTGCAGCTATTTTCTGGTCATCAAACATGCATCATAGAGGAGATAAAGTAATTTAGAAGGTGGATACGATTAAAGGGTACTTAAACCATGGGAATACAACCTTTCTGGCCTCACTGCTAGTGTAAAATTATGTCGTTCATGTGATTTTCATACATTGCTAAAATTTCTCTGAGGAATATTATGTGAGGCTAAAATTGAGGGATGGACTTTTTACTAAAGGATTGTTCTAGTGCTCCCATTTATTCCCTCCCAGTGATAGCAGATGTGGGGCTGTTGGGCTGATTTTTCATTGTTTCATAGGATGTGCAAATGTCTTCTGTGGGGCATTCCTCCATGAATGAGCACCTCATGGAGTACCCCCCCCAAGAAGAATTTCCCCTGCCACGATCAGGTGTTCAAACATCAGTACTGGGATATGTGCTGGGTAAAACACAGGCAGCAGAACGAGATGGGATCCACTCCACAGGCAGCACAAGCGAAGCATGAAGCCGCTGGTCCCGCAAGTCTATGCAAATGTATGGAGCAAACCCGATTTGGCTAATAGCCAGCTGTATATTTTAACCACCAGGCAGCCCTTTCTCTCCCATTAGAGGGTACAGTCATCACCTCTGCAAAGCTAGAGTATCACTAAAAAGAGACCAGCTGAGCTTCCCTTCTGTTTCCTCGAGATGTGTGATGCTGTGAAAATACTACAGGCAGCGTGAGCTGGTGCACGAACAGCACCGCGGATTAAAGCACGGCGCTCTCTTCAGCTCTTGTGCTGGAAGCCATCGCAGAGAGAGGGAACCAGCAGTGATAAATGGGCTCACTCTGTGGCAGAGGGAGAGAGTATTAAAACGTGGTAGCACCCTGGGACAGCATGGTCCAAACAGAACCATGTCTGGTCAGGTACAGTACCAGCCACATGAACCGCAGGCTCGTTTCCAGGTCAGCTCCAGGCTGTGCTGCATATCTTCTGTGGGGTGTTATTAGTTCATGATAATCACACTCTCTGCAGTTCCTTTACTGCTATTATAAAAATGCTTTTATGTTGGGTAGATGTGTTATTTATTACGTGCTAGGAGGAAATGAAGTTGGTAGTTCTGAATGTTGAACAGCAGTTGGAGCGGAGCTGCGCAGTTCCCGGTCCCAAAGAACTCTGTCTCCTGTTTCATAATAATAATAGTGATTTATCCCCTGTGTTATTAAGCCGTTTGAATTACTCCATGCAGATCTTGGGGCCAGCATTTTATTCCTGTCACTCTGCTGAAGCTGTAATAGCAGGGACTGACTTTTTTTCTTTTCTCTTTTTTTTTTTCTTTTTCTTTTTTCTGTTTACTTTTTTCTCGTTTCTTTTTCTTTTTCTCTTTTTTCTCTTTCCTCTATTTTCTTTCTTCCTTCCCTCCTTCCTTCCTCTCTTCCTCTTTCATCAAAACCTCCTTCAGGGAAATGTCCATAGTTGGGCGAATGGTAGAGTTCAGCATTTTTTGGGTCATGCCTTTGTTGTGAGGACTATTTTGGAGTTGTTACTACTATGCACTAAATGAAAATTTGCTTTAAACTTCATTTAAAATTCTATTTTAAACTGAAAAAAAAAAAGGCATAAATTAATTTGTATTTATGGCACAACACTGATGCAACTCCAGTGAAATGGGACATCCTGCTCAACGGCAAAGAATTTTTTCAGACCAAGCTTTTTGAACACCTATTGTCCCACGTGTTGTCTGAGTTTTGAAAGTCATGGATAAGGTCAACAGGTTAAAAGAAAATCCAAGCACAGGAAAATGTCAAAATAAAACAAAAGATTGCTTTTCTCTTGGTCCATGATGTAAAAAAACCTGTGCTCACATTTGGGCATTATTCAGTCCCTTGTACATTGTGTGGGCTTCAGCCCACCTTAACTTCAGAAGCTGGACTCAGTTCACTGATTAAAGGTCTAAACAAATCAGTATCTGTGTGCATAAATAAGCTCATTTTTCAGTTAGCACAGGTTTCATTTGGTTGCCCAGACTCCATGAGAAAGACCTCACAGTGGAACAGTTCCCCCTTTTGTAAAGATTGTTTTCTCCATTGCAGAGGAATAGAGATTACTTCATTCTTTCAATGTATATGCCACCAACTGTGCAATGAAATTCCTTAAATTATGATGAAATTGCTCATTTCCTGAAGTGAACACAACAAACTAACAGGCACAGTAATTTTTAGTAGATTTGGATTCAATTCAATTTTCCAGATGTTCGCCTGCAATCAGCCTAGGAACTCAAATCTCAGAACGGTGCTATTCACACAACAGCTGTTGCAAATTTTTCTTTTGAATCACACCAATCTAAGTGTGGATTTGTTTACAGGCAGCCTCAGTCTTACATGAGGAACTGACTGATTACATTAAAAAAAAAATAGAAAATGTTCTTCTGACCATTTACGCAGTTTCACTATTATTGGATTATGACTCTTATTAAAGTAATTTTTCTTATGAATTAGTAAATTTAGTTTTCTTCGTCAGTCAGTGAGTTTTGTTGTTGAATTCAATTTTTTTAAAAAAGTTCCCTTTTGTTTTTTGTTTTTTTGTTTTTTTTTTTTTTTTAATTTGAGTCAGCTTCCTACCAGGAATGTGTTGGAAGGAAATAGCAGAATAGTCATTGAAGATGTATTTGGCGTCCATTTTCATCAGTATTTGCATAAGCTAACCTGCTCCAATGATGTGAATAACAGACAATCAGCCCAGCAAACATTACCAGTACCTTTAGTTGGACCTTGTATTGTTCTCACCTTAAATTATCATCCTCTACACAACTCGGTGTGCTTTTGCTGATTTACAGGAAGAAAAATTATCCAGTGCTCCTCTCGATAGTTTATTCCAGTGGTCAGCTATTCTAACTGTGTCCGCCCTTGAATTTGACTTCTGTCATATTGTAAATACAGTGTTTTTATTGTGCCTGGATTTGTTTTATTGAAGCAACCATCTAACCTTTCCTAGCTCATCCACTTCTTGGAGAACAAAACTATTTATGCATGTTTACTATTGTGCACACAGTTTATGTCTAACTTTTGCTGCCTAAGAGTGGTTCATCTGGACTTGCAGTCAATGGACAGAAAAGCAGGATGACTTTTGTCGTATTTAAATCTGCCCCTTGGTTCCCTTGGACTCATCTGCAAGTGTCCCCTGGACACAGGAGACAAAAATCAGGCAACCATGTCTGGATTACGTTATTTTCGCTTGGGTTTGTATGACCAAAACTGGTATCTTCTACCTCATCACTTGCTGCTCCAGCCAGAAAAGAAGACCCCCAGATTTCCAAATCCAGTCTTTCTTTTATGGGGGGAGGCAGAATCTGAACTCAGACAGTAGGAATGCTACTGTCCTGAGCAAATACTTGAAAGAGGTTTTTTTAAGGCGGCTTGTGAAAAATATGGAGAACGACTTTTCTGTGGGTAGATAGCGATGGGACAAGGAGAAATGGCTTTGAAACAAAAGAGGAGAGATTTAGATTAGATGTAAGGAAGTTCTTTACTTAGAGGGTGGTGAGGCCCTGGCACAGGGTGCCCGGAGCAGCTGTGGCTGCCCCATCCCTGGCCGTGTCCAAGGCTGGGTTGGATGGGGCTTGGAGCAGCCGGGGACAGTAGAAGATGTCCCTACCCATGGCAGGGTGGTGGAACATGATGAACTTTATGGTCTCTTCCAACCCAAACCATTCTGTGATTGTCTGAAATATCATGGATGGAAATCTGGAGTTGGCTGTAGCTGAGGAATTGATGTGTTTGTGACTCAGCTCTCGTTCACAGGCATCTCGCTAAAGAGGATTTACAACTGAAAGGCTAACTAAAGAAATAGGTAGCTAAATGGTGGTAGTAAGCTTTTTTTTTTCTTTATAAGGGAGAACAATGTTAAATTTTTGTATTTACAGGGAAATTGTCACTGTTAATGATGTAATCCAACAATTAACAGTGCAAATTCACTAGACGTTAGGGACTATGCAATAAAGGAGATCTGGTGTCAAGAGTTCTTACAAGAGATTAATGAAGCTAGGGTACGTTTTTTCAAGCTGCCTACAAAGTTGGTGTTTGACAACACGGTGTGTCTGGTGATAGTCTAGTGCAAGTGTCACACTGATTGATAGACAAAAGTCATTTTAACCAGAATGCGAAGTGCAGAACCCGGGGGTTTATTGGAAAGGGTCACACAGAGAGAGAAAAGCTCAAGTTACCTAAATTATACAGTATCTTTAATTCATAGTGCTACCAAGCCAAAGATGTGGGGAATATGGTAGTGAATTATTCACATTTTTCTAAAGTCCCTAATGTTTATGTTGCTAAAAGACTGCAATATGTTAATAAGGAAGATTAAATTTTTGAGGGTTTTGCTTTTTCAGCGTTGCTTCTAATATCTTTCCAATTTTTCATGTGACTGAATAGAAGGGTGAATTAAAGAGTGGGTATTTAATTGACTCATTCCATCTACTTATATAAGACCATTCTTTTACACAATTTAAGACAATACACACTGTGTTCTTCTAATACATCCGAACAGAATAACACCTTTCCCTAAAAGTTAGTGGAATGATTTCTTTTTTTTCCAGAATATTTTCCAGTTTGACAAGTCGTATTATGAAAGAGTTTATTTGTTACCCATTTCCTTCTGCTGTGTGGAACTACCAGACTTTTCTAGACCTTTTTCTTGTTCTATCCTTCAGACCTGACATGGATTTAGACAACAGTGTTCTGTTCTGTAATATCAGAGACACAGAAATTTGAGAAAGTAAAAAGACCTGCTTTTTGAGTGGATGATCCTGAATGATCCTCCCGAACAGGATCATACATACATGCATGCAGACATGCAAGTTTATCTGAGAAAACTTTACAGAATAAATCTGCAGCAGTTAGTAACATTCCCCAGCTTCCTCACAAGGGAATTGAAACTAGAGAAGAAATACATGGCAATGAAATAAACCTGATTAATTTTCACATGGAGAAGTTTTCACCGCTGAGGATTTTGGTTTCTGTTGTTATTGTTTTAATTTTTAACACATGCATGTGCATAGAAATAGCTGGAGTCTGCTTTAAAAACCACTGGAGTAATTAAATGAAATTAACTTGATGAATGCTATCATGTGCATCCTGATTGCTGAGTACTGAAGTTCTGTCTTCCCTTAATAACTTGGTGAGATAAAGTGATTTTAAACTGAATGTGATGCGTTCAATTCAGCAGGCAGCAACTGGAGAAATCCAAACCCATCCAACAGATAAAGAAAACTGTATGGCTCGTGAAATACACATGGTGAATTCACATCACACTCTCTTCATTCAAGAAAAGTTGTCTGAGACATCATCAGTGGAGTGACTTAGTTTCATTCAGATGTGGTATGGATGACAAACATACCCAGTCGTGGTTACTGGAGAAGACTCATTACAGCTGCTAGGATGTGCAAATGCCTCCCAAGAAGAGGAAAGGTTTCTGTTTTCTGCCCTTTTCTCTCCTTTTCCCCTTCTTTTAACCCCTGCTTTCTTCCTCATGTCTAAATCTCTTCCTACATTTCCATCACCAGTTTTCCTCACTTTCTCTTACCCTTTAAATGAATCAGTTTCTCTTTTCCTCCCACATATCCTCTCAGACTAACACCCTTCCTAAAGAATGTTCCCACATCTTTTTTTCCTTGCATCCCAGCCCTGCAGGTTTTCTTCACATATCCTGACATTGTTACTGTCCCAGCTGTGTTTTATACTTCCTTTTTTTGCTGCAGAATGGCCATTCCAGTGAAAAAACCTAAGTATTATTTTCACAAATGATATGATTCTTCAGTAATTAATATAGCTAAGTACTTCAGACTGCTATTAGAGTCAGTATCTCCCCTTCTCCTGATTGATTGTTGAAAATCAGTGCAACTTCCAAAGCATTCCAAAAACATGTAGAAGTGGCAGCTGGAGACATGGTTTAGTGGTGAGCTTGGCTGTGCTGAGTTAATGACTGGATTCATCAATCTTGGAGGGCTTTTCTAACCTGAAGGATCATATGATTATATAAATTTTTGACTAGAGCTGTATTAAAATCACTGTGATTCAAGCTGCTTTACCTCAAAGATTTGAGGTTTGACAGACTTTATCCCATTGTACTACTTTTGCCACACTGGGCAACTCTGGGCAAACTCCTTGTGGAGAGGCACAAAAGCAGGAATCCTGCTTTATCCTCTGACTGGTCTGCTGAACATAACCTGAAACCCTGAAAAGCCTTCAGCTGTAAGTTTCTAACCATGAGATCAAGTTGATGCCTTGGGTTTTAACTTTTATATTTGACAAATCCTGTACTGCCTGATGTGTAACTCTGAATCTTCTTGTAGCCTGTTAACTTCTGCTCTCTCCTGCCAGATAGACACAACAAAACCTCTCCAGGCCTGCTCTCCAAGGACACCCAGACTGTCCTAGGCCCAAAATGTGTAAACCAACATCTTGGGAAGGGAGGTAAACTTGGAGAAATTGTGTCATTAACTGAAGCTTTAATTGGAGAATTAACCCTGATATACAAATGAACCAAACCTATAAAAGTGTGAAGAACTCGTGACCCACCGTCCATCTTGGGGTCCATCTTGGCAGGAGCCTCTGGACTCCCCAGGGTGTACCTTTGAAGGTCCTTCAAATAAATACCTACTTTTATTCCTTTATTCCTGTCTAATCTCTGCTTCTAGGTCACCACTCAAGGCATCAAAGTCACCAAATTAGACTGAAGAAATACTTCCCTGTGAGGGTTGTGATGTTTCCCAGAGAAGCTGTGGCTTTCACCCCTGGAGGTGTTCCAGGCCAGGTTGGATGGGGCTTGGAGCAACCTGCGATAGTGGAAGGTGTCCCTGCCCATGGCAGGGGGTCAGACTGGATGATACTCAAGGTCTCTTCCTACCAAAACCATTCTGGGATTCTCTGATTCTATTCTAAACTCACTGAGGTTGCAAGTCCTGGACAGTTCACTTAAAGACACGCCAACACCTAAAACTCACTTTAGGTCATGCTCAAAATTGAAATAACCAAAATTTACCTCAGGATAGAAACCTTGATAGTTCTGCTGTACCCTCGTAAAATTTGACTTGTATTACGTGCACAAAATGTTTATTTTGTCCGTATGGTTGATGTATGCAGTCACCATCAGCAGCAGCAACTGAATGGCTAGTGGGTGTAATTTAAGGGCTGAATCGAAAAATCTCAGACATGAATGAAAAACAAACTCTGATATACACCAGCAGGTTTGAGGGATTTTTAATCAAATTAATATCCTGTTCATTCATTAAAAAAGGTGGTAATATTTTCAGGGTTCCTCAGTGCATAAGTTCTTGAAAATCAGACAGGGTGGAGGTGTTTAATGAGCAGTTGAAAATTTCAGTCTCCCTCTCTTCCTTGAATAACCATTAAATAATTCAATGTCTCAGTCTCCCCTCATGAAATTCGGATAGCTGGCCTTCCCTCACTAGTAGGGAGAATGGAAGTTCATTGAATAAATATTATTTTTAAATTCTAATGTGGGTTATGTAGGCATTTTGAGTCAGCCAAAACCCTGTCATCAGCTATGAGGTCTAACCCTTCATCGTTAAGTGTTACCAACTTCTCTCAAGGATTTTTTTTCAAAAGGGGCACCATTCCTTTGCACAAAATGACCACCAGCAAAGCCTTAGAAAATTATGATTTTTAAGGTTAGTGGTAAAAAATAGAAATTAATCATAATGGTGTTCCAGAAAAGCCTATTTTGTTTTTATGGGAGTATCTTCCATGAGAACTCAGAGGGGAGACATGCATAATATATTTCTCAGTATTAATAAGTTCTTCTTCTGCTTGCACATAACAGAAGAGATTTTAATCACCGTGGTTATCTCTCTCTTTGAAGTGAATATCTCACATTAATCTTCAGACAAAATTGGAGCAAATGAAGGTAAATATCTAGAATATAAAACGACCCTCAGAATTCTTGTTGAAAGCAGTGACGACCCATATTGAAATCATCATATTAAAGTAGCCAGTTGGTTTTTTTGTTTTTTTTTTTTTTTTTGTTTTTGGTTTTGTTGTTTTTTTTGGTTTGGTTTGGTTTGGTTTGGTTTGGTTTGGTTTGGTTTGGTTTGGTTTGGTTTGGTTTGGTTTGGTTTGGTTTGGTTTGGTTTGGTTTGGTTTGGTTTGGTTTGGTTTGGTTTGGTTTGGTTTGGTTTGGTTTGGTTTGGTTTGGTTTGGTTTGGTTTGGTTTGGTTTGGTTTGGTTTGGTTTGGTTTGGTTTGGTTTTTTCCCACAGGAGCTCCTTATTTTCTGCTGTTGAATAGTATTTCCCTAAATAAAATTGCACCGCCTGAAGTGCCATTATGATTTCCAGCATTCATTTCCAGAGGGGCTCCTGCTAGTCCATAGCTATAACTATGATGAAAAGGGGCTGTGGACAGCCTGTTGCAGTAATGCTAACTCCCCATCTATCAACGCAGCATTTTATATGAGTAGCATCTCCTTAGAATAGAAACTCAGAGATATAATAATCAATGAGATCAGGCATGCTGAGTGCCTACACGGATCCAATGCTATAAAGGATGCCAAATTATTATTGCTTCACAAAATCTATGGAATTGCAGTCAGTGGGGCTGAGACGGGGAAGAAAGGCATTGAGGATTGACTGAGTACTTTGGTGATGGTCTCTGTTTTTAGACCACTATATGCTGTTGTAGTGTATGTTTTGGAAGTTCTTCTTTTTCACGTTGTGATTTCACGATGCAGGAGCCTTAGTGGCCAAAACAGGGTCAGAAGCAGCTGTGTCCTTTCGACATTGCTTTCTCCTCCCTTGGTACAACCTAATTATTGACAGTATCTGCATGTGAGATGGATCAGGAAGATTTCTTCCTCTGGTTCTGAAGGCAAATTTCTTGCTTGTTATTGTAGTTGAAGTATTGAAGGTTTTTAACCCAGACAAGTTTCTTCCTGCAATGTGAGTATAGGAAGAAGCAATCAAAGGCAGAAAAGAGCAGCTGTAACTCCTTAGACTGATATTTCCTCCAGATATCTCTGATCAAAACCTTGCAGAATGCAGAAGCTGGTAACCAACCTCAGGTCTGATTTGTACTCTGAAGGCTCATTCACTCTTCAGTGACTCTGCAAGACCAAGGACAAGTAGTATCTTAATTTAGCAATAGCTGCTGGGGGCCTCAGTGAAGTGAGATGGGACAAATCTGGCCATTAGTGGCTTGTGTTAGAAGTGGTACCTAAGCTTCTCCAGCTACCCAAATTCTGGAAACAGGATCGTGAGGATTGGACAGATCCAGATTAATCAGCAGTACAAGAAAGTTGAGAACATTCACACACTGGAAGTTTATATGCTCTTCAACTGATGATATTGCTCCCAGAGACAATTACGTGCCTAGTATGTAACTTATAATCAGCAAGTTATTACAAGTACCAGCTGAGGCCTTCACATACCTGTGGTATGCTCACTGTTACAGGTGTGCCTTGTATTTTGTCCCCAGTGTTCCTGAAAACATAGAGATCTTCTTGAACTAAATGGAGAGATCTGCTTGGACTATCTAGGCAGAGAGAGTGAGAGATTACACAACTGCACCGTGGAGACCTAAGCTCTGCTAAACCAGTCCTCTTACAGATGAGCTGCGCTGTTGGCCTTTCATGTATTTGAAACCATTGCACACCTTTAATTACATGAAATAAATAACACTAAAATCAAATTAGGCGATGATCCAAGATTCAGTCCCACCCCAACACCTTAATTTGCCTTATGATACTGTGTGTCCTAGAGAAGAGGCGACTGAAGGAACACCTGATCATGGTCTACAGCTTTCTCAGGATGGGAAAGGGAGGGGCGGGCACCTGTCTCTCCTCTCCGGTGACCAGTGACAGGACCCAAGGCAACGGCCTGAAGTGGTGCCAGGGGAGGTTTAGGTTGGATCTCAGGAAAATGTTCTTCAACCAGAGAGTGGTTGGGCACTGGAACAGGCTCCTCAGGGCGGTGGTCAGAGCACCAAGCCTGACAGAACTCAAGGAGAGTTTTGGCAACACTCTCAGGCACATGGTGTGACCGCTGGGGCTTCCCGCGCAGATTCAGGGCTTGTACTAAATGACTCTCGTGGGTTCCTCCCAGTTCAGGATGCTCCATGATTCTATAAAATTTTCTGAATGGGCTGAGCCAGCCCTCTGTTTCAGCAGCACCTGCAGCAAATCCCCCCACAGTGCTGCCCACCACTGCTGAGGATTGTAGCAGTTGGCATTATCATGGCACCTACCGTCCTCAGAGGTTGAATACTACCTGCAGTGCATTGTCTGCAAAGCCGTTTTCAGGCCAGTATCTCATTTGCTGACCCACACTGCCTTTCATAAGGGGCAAAATATTAGGAGGTGTTTCATTCCAGCAATCTAACATTAGATGAGAATATTTAAAATTCCTAGGAAAGGCTTTTGTTCATAGTCTGAGGTTGGGTTTTGAAATCTTTACAAACTCTCTCTCCAGGGAGGCTGTGTGGAGAGAGCCATCCTTTCAGCTCACCCTTGAATGCACTTTGAACAAGCAGCTGCTTTTACTGTAAGCATGTTATTAATGGTCTCTTTTCAAAAGCAGATATAGTACCCTGGAAAACGTTCTATTGATTTTTTTCCCTTTCCCTGTCCCTGTTTCAATCACACTCGTTTGAATGGCTTTCATTTTTAGCAACAACAAATTTCTTCGAAGAAAAGTGGTGTCTAAGTGTAGCCTTAAATAAAATCACTGCTCAATTTAAGCTCTGAAAAATACTATTGATATTTTAATAGAAGATTGGAAAACCGATTGCTGGTTCAATAATAGCTACAAGGAGTTTATACATAGGAAACATGCATGAGGATCATTTTATTTCTTTTGCTCTACGTGTTAACAGAAAACAGCAGCCTAAATCTTGACTCGCTGGATTATTACATGTCAAGGATCTCAGGAACAAGGAAATATTTTATTCCAATTTTCTGAGGCAGAAGTGTGCACTGAGAGACATGTGTACCGAGTGCAGAATATAGAAATGCAAATAATATTGTACCACATATTTCTACACCATAAAACTCATTCAGAGAAATATTACGTAATAAATTGTGCACAGCTGGAGACCTAGTTTTTCTTCTGACTTAAGTTAATGTTATTATTAATTGCTGATATCACATAGAGTCAAACAAATGTTTTCTTAACTTTTTTTGCTGGGGCCCAAAGAAGAAATCATGACCACTGTTTTGGAAACCTCTAAACTGAGGACATAAAACCCACACTGAATTATGTGCTACGTTAACATCTAAGGAGAGATCGGTGCTATCCATTGCCATGAGTGCATCTCAGACTGGCTGTTATTTATTTCCCGTCTCTGGAAGTGCCCAAGGCCAGGTTGGATGGGGCTTGGAGAAACCTGGTCTAGTGGAAGGTGGCCCTGTCCATGGCAGGAGGTTGGAACAAGACGAGCTTTAAGGTCCCTTTGGATCCAAACCACTGAATGATTCTGTGACTGAGCTCCTGGAAATATGAGGTGATGTGAGAAGTTCTGCAGGAAGGACAGGAGTGGATCAAGGGTAGAAAGGCAAGGCAATGCAAGATAATCTTGCTTTTGGGGAAAGAAGCTTGAGAATATATAGTAAATACACTTATTATTTAATTCCAAAATCTCTATAAAGGAATATATTTAAATAGATAAGCAGATAAAAATATATACATAAATAGAATATGTAAAACAAATATATATCATTAAAGAAAGAATCCATACAAAAACCACTCATATGAAGAACAGCTGAGGGAGATGGAATTGTTTAGCCTTGAGAAAAGAAGGCTCAGGAGTGACGCTATCGCTCTCTGTAACTCCCTAACATGAGGGTGAAGCCAGGTGGGCTTTTCACAAGAGACAACTGACAGGAAAAGGGGAAAGGCCCTCAAGCTGTGCGGGGGAAGGTTCAGCTTGGACATCAGGAAGAATTTGTTCATGGAAAGCGGGGTTAAACATTGGAATGGGCTCTCCAGGGAGGTGGTGGAGTCCCTACCCCTGGAGGTGTCCAAGGAAGGCCTGGAAGTGGCGCTCAGTGCTCTGGGCTGGGTGATAAGGTGGGGATCAGTCACAGGTTGGACTCGGTCTTGGAAGTCTTTTCCAACCTAAACGATTCTACCATTCTAAGATCTGATATTTTCATCAAACTCGTATCTTCCAGGGACTTTTTAAATGCTGGTAACTGAAAAATCCTACCTTTATATGAGTTTATATATAAGTATACTTTTTCAGACAAAGTGAGTAGAGAAAATAGCTCTCATGAATACTAGAAGCTGTTAGATGTGAGCCAGAAGTTTAACTTCTACCTACTGATCAAGATGCACAATTATGTTATGCATAAAATTTACACAACTTTGCTCATAAAACCCATTTGAGAAGTTTTTTGCTCCCTGAGATCTGTGGTGTTGCACTTAACACTGAAAATTAAAGTTCTTATTGAAAAACCAAGACACACGTTTGAGTATGGGTAATTACTTTAAAATTCAGGCTTGACTAAACTGTTTCCAACCAAGAATATTGATTTGTCCTTTCACGTGTAGAAAAAGCATCAACCAACTGAAAAAAAAAAAAACCTCCATGAAGGGCTGTCTTTGTGCTCTCAACCCTTTGCCCATAAAGACTCAGATATTTATCTGATGGCTGCTTGCCTTCTTTAACAGGCTGTGGTTACCAGTGTGAGCCTCAACAGGAGAGCTGTTACATTTTTATTTTAACACTATGTCCTACATAAAAGTTGGCAATAAGAGAAAGTACTCCATAGGATATGACTCCCCCATGGACTCTTCCTTCGCACGCCAACATTTTTTACATGTCAACAATGCTCGAGTGAAGATATCTTATTTAAAAAAAAAAAAAAAAAGACAAAGGGGAAGGGAAAAGGGTGGGCAAAGGCACGTAAAATAAGCTCAGGGATCTGGTCATGGCAGTAACTCAGATATTTCTTTCAGCTAAAACTAACAGATGAGCTTATGGGAAATTGATACAGATATAAAACGGGAGTATGTGAGTTAGGTGGCCTGATGCAGGTATGAAAATTTGATTTCTCAGCAACATTAACTGTTTGGAGCTCTTTTCCCTTGCCTTGAGTGTGTTCTTTCCAATGTTATCACACATCAAATTTGGTGTCCAGCTCCACTTATTACGTCATGGATGTTCACTTCTATACCTCTGCTCTCACCTGCTTGCCGTCCCTTACAAAATTGATGTTAAAGTCCATGGTTTATGCTGTAAGTTTTTAATTAGATGCCTCTTCTATTGGAATGTGATCCTGATCGGGTCATCACAAATATTCCCTTTAGGTTCTACTTTCGTTTTGCAATACAGAGCTGGAAAATTCAGGACACCTATTTACATTCTTCGTTAGTTACCTTAATACAATGCTTGTTCTCCAAAACTATACAAAATCATTGTCTTGTGTTTAGCTTGTGGCCCTTAATGAACTCCTCACATTGTCCTACAAAAGTTCTATCAAACTTATGATTTCCATCTTATATCTGATTATACCTCCCAAAATATGTTGCCGGCTATTTGTCTTCACTGGATTTCAACCTAGATATGTTTCAAAACATTTTCCTAATATGTATATGGGTCAATTTGAATAAAATTTCTTTCTATCAAAATGCATTAAGACTTTCCCACCTGTGTCTGATCCAATAATTTAGATGGCAGACGTTATTCCACCATACACATCACGGATATCAGGAATTCCGTGGTAAAACTCAACTTGCCATGAATTTCCATTGACTGAGAACTGTTGATAAATCCTATATAGGAGTTTTGTATTTTCTTTTAATTAACTAACTTCTACTCTTATCAAAAAACAAATGCTCATTTAGGTTTCTTGGCAGAGATGGAGAGATGATGTAATTATCAACCTTGTTTATTTTCTGTCACGTTTTCAATTACTTAGGAAAAGTCCAAATAAGCAGAGCAACCATTTTTTCATTCTGTAAATGAGTATTTTTTGCATTAGATCACAATAAGCAGCACCACTGGATCAACATGGTGCAAGCTGATTTAAACTACAATACAAAATTTTGTCGTGATTGTACTCGCTCAGTTTTTCCCTTGCTTATGATCTTATAATATGTTAACTGTTCTATATAATGACTGTTTCGTGTGTTGCTTTGTTTGTTGTCTTTTTACCATCCTTCCCATTCGTACAATTTTTTTAAAAAGTCTGTATTAATCCCCTCCATTGCTTTTACAGTGTTCTTGGTATTCTTTTTGCTGTGTTTTACCATTTGTGTTCTTCTTTATCCTGGGCGCGATACTAAACACTGCTTAGTCATGAATATAATTGCTGCATTTTTCATCCTGTGGTTCATAAATTCCACCATGGGAGGCTCATCACATTTGTATCTTAAGAGAGATTTCCTTTTATCTGATTAGTTCACCAAGTGGCTTCTAGAGATCTATTGCTCTCTCTTGTCTGTAAAAAAAAAGCCCAACAAAACACCAAAAAAAAGCTTTCAGAAAGTGACAAAAATTGCTATTAAAAGTAATTCCATGATCAGCTATAGAATAATCCACAAACTATGAATGCACAAGCCATGCAACTCCACCTGGAGACACTTAGGAAAAACAGCTTTGCTACACACAGAGGAACTGTTCAGATTTCTTTCTGTTTCCCTGAAGAGGTAGTTTCTCAGATAATATACAGTTTATTATTCTCCTCCCTACTGAATTAAAAGGTTCTAAACTATCAAACTATTTCCTAAAGTTAAAAAAGATAGGAAGAAGGAAAGTGTCATCTATTAGTAGAGTCTATGAACCCAAAAAAAAAAAAAAAAGGAAAAAAAGGTAACTTCTGCAAACACACTGTAACCAAGAGTTTCTGCATTATGAGTTAGATAAGGAAATAGGAAGATTTAAGCTGAAAAAGGAGACTTAGGTTAGATGTTAGGAGAAAATTCTTTACTTAAAATGGTAGCAAGTCACTGGCACAGGTTGCCCAGAGAAACTGTGGCTGCCCCATCCCTGGAAGTGTCCAAGGCCAGGTTGGATGGACCTGGGATAGTGGAAGGTGTCCCTGCCCACGGCAGGAGGTGGAATGAGATGAGCTGGAAGGTGCCTTCTAACCCAAACCTTTCTGTGATTCTATGTTTCTTCATTAAATATATTCTCAGCATCAATCTCTCAATAAGGCCAACAAGCCAGCATTACAGAATAGTCTTGGAAAAGGTGAATATTGGAGTTTTGGGGAATGTCCTGTTGAGGTTCTAACAGTGAAATCCCAGGACAGAGATAATGTTCTGTCAGAAAGGCTTCTTGTCACTTTTTCTTACTTCATTGCCAATTTACCAATCCAAAGACTAATTCTGCACTTTGCTACAACAGGCTCAATTTCCTCCATTCTTTAAATCATGTTTGGTTGTTCCAAGAGGATATGACAGGAACTGTCCTGTCTCCCCAGAAAGCAGTGAATCAACATATAGAACAGAGCAGAGACACCCACTGAGCCTGTACTATTCAGAACATATTTCTAAACTCTCAAGTAAGGATGGCAAGTCACAGCTGCAAGGATCAACTTGAGAGCTGGTGACACCAAGTGCCAAGTCTGCAGACAACTGGTGTCGCTCTCTGTAGAACTCAAGACTACTATTTAGACAGTATTCTACAGTATAGTAATTTCTTCCATGCTTCTGGCCAGACCCTTTTTTTCCTACTTTCCAAGGGCAGGTCTTGTTGACCAGGACTATTCCTTTCACCCTGCCATTTATTCCATTTCATACAGTCTGTTTCTGCTGAAAACAGTGCTCAGCTCTTCAGAAAACCTGGCTTTTCTTCCGTTTTTATCTTCACCTTCCAAGAGAAACCTTTGATTGGTTCGATTCTGCTTAGACTTCATTCATCTACATTTTACAGATGATATGATTGACCATTAAATAATCAGTGTGAATGCAGTCTGTGGACAGACTGATCTGAATTTGAGTGGCTGTATTGACTACAATACAACAGTCTTTATTTTACTTCACCTGAGCATCCACTTGAATATTTCAAGTCAACAGTGTTACAATGATTTTTGTTAGCTGAGGTATCTATCACCTGAGCACAATATTCAACAGCCGCCTCAGACTCCTGATTCCACATCTTCTTTACCACAAATTCACTATGTGCTTCAAGTTCCTTAAGTTGTTCATCTCTGTTCTCTCGTCTTTTTCAAGCACTAAAACATGAATTCTCACTCAAGCTGGCAAATATGTTAGTGGAATCCCTTTGGATAAAGACTTTATTTAATTCTAGTAATTAGCATCACACTTTGAACCTGTGTACTTTTCTTTTTCACTCCATATTCTTTGCAAACTGCCTTCATGTGTCTAAAACATACATAAATGAGATACTGGCTTTCTAATGATAGCACTGTTTGTGTGTGCTGCTGAACTCCTTCAAGTGTGATAACCTGGGAATGGTGGGTTGCTAAAAAAATGTGATGATTCTTGCTTGGGCTTACACAACACTATCAGTGGGTCCACAAATCCCAGGACTCACAGAATGGTTTGATTGAAAGGAACCTTAAATTTAATCTCATTACAACCCCCTGCCATGGGCAGGGATACCTTCCACTAGACCAGAGCTAAGAGATTCATCTGACCTGGTTTTAAAAACTTCCAGGAATGGGACAGCCACAACTTCTCTGGGCTTGGCCTCACAGTCAAGAATTTGTTTCTCATATCTAATCTAACCTTGCACCCCGTCCTATCACTTCATGCCCTTGTGGGAAGTCCCTCTACAGCCACTGGTCTCCACTCTTTAAGTGTGACCATCCAGCCAGTTCCTTATTCCCCATGGTGTGCCTCTGACAAATTTTGCCTCTTCAATTTGGAGAAAAGACTGTGGTGTGGGACAACACCTAATGCTTTGTAAAAGTCGAAGTAGATGGCATCAGTCACTCTTCAATCCTGTGGATTTATGACTGCTTTTTGTTGCAAGATGCCAGGAACCTGAGGACATTAAGAGGCCGTAATTCTTCTGACCAGTCTCCCAGGGGTCCCTTGTGCACCCCTGGCCTTCAATTCTTCTTTCTCAGTAGATATCAGAGCTTCACTGTTCTTAGCTCATCTCCTGTATGGGTCCTTAAGAGATACACCATGGCTTGCCTGCAGCCGTCTCCTTTATGCTGTTAAAACATTGAAAGCTCTTCAGGTCAAGCTGAATTTCTGAATCTTGTAATTGCCATCGACCCAAAGAGATTCTTCCACAACTTTGCACAGAAAGGCCATCACCCAGCGAGAGGTTGTCTCATAGCCCCAAAATGTAAGATCTACCCCGTTGAAAATATTTAAAGGTTTTTGTTTTTTTTTTCAGAGACTGAAAACATAGCTCAATCCAGCTGCAGTAAAAGAGCCACTGGCACCAGGAGGAAGCACCTCACTGCCAGATGAGGGGAGGTTGCAGGAACGGCTCCTGAGGACTGACCTTCTTTTTTTACTATGAAAGAACATGGAGTAAAGGACACAACAACCCTTTGGAAAGACATGGCAATTCATGAGCTCTGAGAAACATCTAATACTCTGCTCTTCAGAGGAGTTAATGCTGCATCACAGGGGTGAAGTAAGAAGTCACAGGAGCTGTTGAGGACCTGTCACTGCACAAATAGTGAAGGAAGGATTGGAAAGAATCTCTAAGATTTGCTTTGCTTGCTTTGGAAGTCCCTAGTGAAAGATCTCTCATGTCAAAAGTAAATAGTGTCAGCCACTAGTGATATGTCTTTTCACATGTTTGGCATATTTAATTGCTGATGGATGGTCAGACTCACAGCCATTGGGCCAAAACTTGCTCCCATTTATGTCAGCTGAAATCTGAAAAAAGCCCACCAGAGTCAATGTAAATTCCTTCAACTTTATGAGAAATGTCTGTGAGACATGTTTGGCTCACAAACACAGGAGTGGAGGAGGACCAGAATCACTGTGTTTTCACATGTGTTTTCATCCTGAATTGAATAAACAGATGAAATGTTAAAATGCTTCATGGAATGAAAGTTTCTTAGAAATTATCTGAGAAGTGAAATCATTCGTTCCTGGTAGTTTTGATCCTAGCTTTCATCTCCCCAAGCAGTTGTGCTTCACGGGAGTTGTATGCCAACAGCGGAACATCTCAAACATTGTCGAGTATGGGCTCCTCACCTGCACTGTGCCTGTCTTTAGCTAGGCATCCATTTATATGCCTAATTAAAGCTGGAGAAGAGCAGGTCTGAGGAGAAACCCCTTTAGTAACCACAATTATCAACCATCACTGGAGTGATGTGCTATTTATGCTGAATTACATTCAGGCTGGAGGAGTTTGTCAACAGCGGAGGAGTTTTCTCTGGAGTAGGAGTAATCCCAGTGGGTCAAATCAACTTCATTCCCTTTCTCCTTTCTCTGTTAAACTTTGTGAAGGGTGTGTGAATCTCTCTGTGGTTAGATAGGGCAGATGCTAACTTCTAGGATGAAACTGGAGAGCTACAATGTGGACAAATGACACCCCAAGACTGCAGTCTGAGTGGAGCTTATCATCTCATTCTAGAGAAAATTTCATTTAATTGGGCATGTGAGAACAGTCTCAAAGCTTATACCTTTAATGCTGGATGAAGGAAAAGCCTTTAATAATGGAAATTACAGCACTTACTAGCTGAGCATGTTAGATGAAGAAAAAGCTGAGTGGCAATTCTTACTCATCATCTTACACTGCTTAATCCTCACATGTGTAACCCAGCAACGCTGAGCTGAGATCAAGCTGGTTTCCAGGATGTCTGGTCCATTACAAGTCACCTTTGGAAGGCTATTGCAAAGGTGGGAAATATGCTTTTTGTGGGAAAAATTCTGTGTGTCTTGTTGGTAACAAAACACTCCATAATTTCAGCTGAGGCAGGATTCCACCTGCTAGCTTTTAAATCTCTAGACATCAAGTTTGTTTCTGCACCTACAAGCCTTATCAACACCAATAGCAAGCCTAGCTTTTGGCAACCGGGGGAGCTGCTCATTTCCTTCACTCACTCTTACCTGTTGCCAACATTTTCTAGAATGACAAAGAACAGGGGACAGCTTGTGTTTCACTTCTTTCCTGTCTCAAAGGGGAAAAAAAATGATTTTTTTTTTTTTTTTAATATATATAGATATATTCATGTGCAACAATATCAAGTTTGATTTGTTTTGCTCACTGACACGTTACTGCCTTGGAAGTAACTTCTCTCTCTGCCTTTTGCACATGTTTCTGGATGTGTAAGACCCACATACCATGTCTGAGCTTTTCTTCATGGCACAACACCACCTTCACTTGCACCTCTCACAAGGCTTTTGAAGGCTGCATTCGTGCAAGGAAAATGCACAGGCAAATACTCTTCTCCAAACACTGTGGAAATAAGTGTCTTCTAACTGCAGTAAAGTAAACAAAAAATTCAGGATCTAGCCTGTTAGAAGACAGGAGTAAACCTGTGGCTGAAAATGAGCAGTGATTCAGACTCTGTGACAGGTTCACAGGATGTGTAGTTGAGTTTAGTTCCCCTGAAAAACAATTAGAAGAAATCTAATTTGTGCTATCTGGCCTGTTGATTTCATTGACAGTGATGATTTATGTATTTCTTCAGCTAAATTTCTTCAGTGTCAGAGCAAGTGGTAAAGAAGAGAAGCAAAGCATCAGAAGGTGAGGTTTTTTTCCAAGAGTCATTAATTTAAAAAGCATAGGATGGTTGGCCTTGTGAAATCCTACAGTAACTTCCCTGAATAAGCTGCTACACCTCATTTTGTACATCAAGGTCAAGGGCAGATTTCTTTAAACAAGGGAAAAAGTTACTTATCCTATGCTTGGGCCAAATTTTTTGCCTGAACAACAGAAAACCCTGATCCATGGTCATCAATAGTCAAGGAAAGAGAAAAATACAGAAACCTGTGATCTTTTGGTAAATGTTGCTAACTTTTTTTTTTTTTTCAAACTGCATTTTTGAACAATTTCCCTTGAGTCAGTGTAACTCTAGGAAATAGTATACATTGTATGTGAACAAAATTACCAGCTCTTTTAGTGAGGGTACGCAAGACTAACTGCTGAGGTGAAGCAGCAGATGGAAAATCGTGCATATAGATATGCTTTTTCCAATAGAGATTACTGTGGGTCCCGTACAGTCAAAACTCATCCCTTCACAATAAGAATAACTAATGTGAAAATAATTTGGTCCCTCCAGGTTTGTTTTAGAAATGTGATAAAACCATATTGGTGAAACACCCCTCTTTTTCTTTATTTTTTTTTTTCCCAAACAGAAAGACACGGGCTGTAGCTTACCATGAATACATGTGACAAGTCTTCTCTTGCACAGAGAGCCTGAAATCAAGGCACATGAGAAGATTACAGAATTTCAGATATGAAAGATGATGTACATTGAATTAGAGGTACAGTGAATTAATGGCTCACACACAGGGCCTGAGAACTCCTCAGTGGAGTACTCAAGCCGCTGGAGCAACATCAGAGACTGAAGCATAGGCCAAATAAAACCATTTTTGTTTGTTCAGTTCTGAACAACAAATTAATTACTTGGGTGCAAAAATACTGTCTAACATCACAGAAACTTGCTTTGGGTCAAGAGCAAAACTGGTCAGTTCCTCTTTCACCACTATGAAACTTCGAATAAATAAATTATAAATAAATAAATAAATAAAGGCAGTATTTAACTTTAATCATAGAGCTATTACTTAGGGTCTCTTGCTGTCAAGCCCAGGCATCTCTGGTGTTTAACAGGGGAACTGGCGATATATCTATCTATATCTATATCTATATCTATATCTATATCTATATCTATATCTATATCTATATCTATCTATATCTATCTATATCTATATCTATCTACCTATATCTATATCTATATCTATATCTATATCTATATCTATATCATTCTATATATAAAAAATGGTTTTGAGGTACTCCACCTTAACTTTTTGTAAGTTCTCCACTTTGTGAAGTGCTAAGCAGCCAGTTTGGCCTCAGTTCAGTGTTGCCATATGCACACATACTTTCCTAGCAGTTTTTTTTCCTTTCACAGCTTGTCTACATGGAGAAGTTAGATTAGTGTACGAATTTACAACACACGAGATACTGCATATGGTTAAAGCACGGGCTACCCTGAACCTCATGAGCTACAAGTTTCTCTTCACCTTCCTGGAGGCCAGAAGAAGCTAAAATTAGTAACAAATACAGGAAAACTGCCCTGTTTTATGTTTGGTCATGTTCAAGACTAATGTATTAAGATGGTATGGAAGACAGCTTGAGCTCGGACTGAGATGAGAGAACTCAAATAGCAATTACAAACGGCTGCCAAGGCCTAAAGATTTTCAAATGATGTTCACGACAGTGGAGAAAACAGAGTTCAGCTCTCATTTTCCACTGATGGAAAAGGTGATGATGGTTGCATTGTTCTGAAGACTGTCTTGCCTGTAGAAACCACATGGGAATTGCTGCAAAGGTTCTGCAGTGGTGTTTAAAGAAAGGATGATGTGCCAAGATTATGAATTGGTACCACTGTATCTTCCATCAGCACACATGGAGACACATCTGAATTTAGTGTTGCTATCATCAGCAAAAGGGCCAGTAGACAGACAAAACAGACAGGGATAAAATATTTTTCAGCTTCCAGTCATTCCTCAACACATGTGGAAATGACTATGTGCCCCACACAATTATTGTGAAAATTACCAACCTTCCGGTACCTGAAAGGATCCTAAAAAGAAAAATATAGAGAGAATACTGCAGTGATAGGACAAGAGGGAACTGAAAGAGAATAGACTTAGATTTGATAGTATAATTAAATTCTTTACTGTGGAGGTGTTGAGGCCCTTGAACAGGTTGCCCAGAAAGACTGTGGCTGCCCCCTCCCTGGAATTGTTCATTCAAGGCCAGGCTGGATGGGACTTGGAGCATCCTGGGATAGTGGAAGGTATGCCTGCCCATGGCATGGGTTGGAATGGGATGAGCTTTAAGGTCCATTTCAACCCAAGTTTTTCTATGATCCTATGAAAAATCAGATGATCATTTAAGAAACGTAAATAATGAAAACATACATTTAATATTTTTTAGCAGAGTTCCATTTTCCTAGATGACAATTTAAAAGCCCTTTTTAGTCCTAGCTATTCTACAGCCACCCATAAAAATCTAAGTAACCATGACTGAAGAATGAGCACAGTCTGCCATTGTGCTCTGGTCCATTTTCTAACCTCAGTAAACCTATGGAAATCAGGAAAAGATTGAAGCCTCTACTTGAATCTGGTAAAAATGACATAACAAGAACATTTCTCAAAGAGCTTATTCTGTAAAATTCCAGACTGGATGCACAGAGGTAGCTTAAATAAGGCCAAATGAATTATAAAAAAACAAAATCTGTGTAAATGGACTCCTTACATGCTAACTTCTCAATTTGGCATTTCAGTTATCACAAGCTGTCTGCCTGTTGAACTAGTGGTGTGATTTCAAGCAGTCGTGGATTTTCAGGCAAGGATTGAAAACAGATGGTCTCTGATACCTTTTTCATTATAACTTCCCTAAGTTTTCAGAAATTTGTAGCTTTGTCTCCAGGTCTTTCGCCTCTTCAGCCTCTGACTTCCAATCACTGAAGAAAAAAAATGTCAATATTCCTTAAAACAGCTGAGGTGCCTTATACTCCAAGAACTGGCAAAGCTTCTTATCCCTTGGAGATGAAGGAAGAGACAGCTGGAAGGAACTAGATGGTTTCTGACTAGGGAACCAAAAAAAGGCACTTCTGTACCAGAAACTGTTTATTGAGAAAAAAGAAAAGAACTCCCAAGGTAGGTTCTGAAAAACACATGATACCTTGGCTATGGTTAAATGGCTTCAGGCCAGGCAAAGAAAATAGATGAGAGATGGGTTAACTCTGCTGCTGCAGATGGTAAAGCAGTGGGATGTGTATTTTCTGCCTCAGTAGTGGAGTGAATTCTCCCAGACACACAAATCCTGGAGAAACATCAGTGATAGCCACTGAAAAGTTTACTGTATCGAATCTGTTCAGACTCAAGGGCCCTTGCCAACAGCTGAAGGACATTACACCAATTGATTTCTCCAGTGTAGACTACACCTGAAAATAACCTTGGCTGTCTGGAGTGAACGGTTCTGTGTTCGTTAGTTTTGTCTTTAGTTACTGCCTCTTTTATATGCCTTTTGTGGATTGTTCACCTGGAAGTTGAGTACTTTCTTCCTTACTCTGTCAGCTTTTGTTTTTTCAACCCATTACAGGGTCACCTAAGAAAAGCTTTGAAGGTTTTACTCACAGTCATGCAACAAAATTTGTTTCAGGTGGTAATGTTTCCCAGTAGGAAAGTGCTTGAATTGTTGGAAAAGTAGTTTGTTATGAGAATATAAAACCATTTTCCAGGATGAACAAGTGATTTTTTTTTGTTCCTTTGCAGTGCAGAGTTAGTGAGCAATAGCTTGAGGGAGTCAGATCTAAATCATGCTGGATAATTCCTCGCTTTCATGTTGATATCCTTTTGCCTTCATCCAGACCTGGTCTACAAAATTATTTCTCTTTTTGTATATCTAGCTGGGGTTTGGAAAACTAAGATCAATATTGCAAGTGAATGGGTAACCAAGCGACATGGGCGCACTTCCCATGGCTGTGTGTGACAAATATGATTTCTAGGAGGGTTCCTCCATACTGGGCACCCTGACCCCTCTACAGATACGGGTTATATGAGAAGCATTTGCCAACGTGTGCAAAAGGTTAATGTTCATAGACTAATGTTAATACTCTGTTTTTAGTAAAACATAGTAGAACTGGAGTCATGCTCAGGCAGCTGTAGTTTATCCTCTTTTTCTCTGGACATTAGAAATTTCACTTGTTTTCTTCTTTTGCATGCTTTTTTCTTTCACTAGCTTTATTTTTTTACTTACTTTATTCTTTCACTTGCTGTATTCTTTCTGCCTTGCCTGAAACGGTAACTCAATGAGCTTATTCACCTTTGAAACTTACCAATATCTAGCTCTGCTTGTCAGGGGAGATTGAACACAGCTCAGATCAAAAGTGTGCTGTAATAATAGTTGCTACTTGTCTGTGGACAAACAATGCACTGGGGCATCTGTGCAGATTCACTCATAACCCACTTGCCTTCAAAGGTCAAGATTTCACCACTCCAAGCCTCTGGGATTAAGTGACTGCAACTAGGCTAAAATTTTTTTTAAATCAATAGAATTTATTTTTGGATTGATACATTCAGTGAGGTAGCTAGTGTTTCACCCACTGATGCCTGAGATTGAGTAACTATGTCACTGACTTGAATCTTTAGGCCAGATTTCTTAAATGGTTGCAAGAGTGGAAGAGTCCGATCCAGTTGAACAAGAGTTTAAATGTCTGGAACATACACTGTTGAGAAAAATGCCATGAACAGAATGGATCACGACACAGATTACACCGGCATATAACACAGTGCATTATCAACTAATAATCGCGTCTCTGCAAGAAGCTGGTGTTCCATCTGCTTGCATACAGCCTCAAAGCAAATGTACTCGAGTTACTCAAAGCAAATCTACATCTGAATAGACAATGTTTGAATGAAAGGATTCTTACTGAGTTTAAAACATAAAGTCTATAGATATAACATCGAAAAGTCTACTTGGTTCATTCTGTTGCTGGAAGGTGTGCTGAGTCTTCCTTCCAGAGACGTCTAAACTTTACTCCTGACTTAAGGAAGACAATGCCTGTAGAGAACCATGTCAACAGAAGAAACACTAAGGCTGGGCACAAAGTTGCTGCTCATGAGAGACTCTACAGAGACAGGTGTGTTATGGGCTAACACAGAGGATTGAAGGAAGGAGGGCCATGGGATCCCAGGAGGAGTTGAAGCTTTTCCTGTCGGGCATTCTTTAGTCAAAGAAGGCTGATTTGTGTCATGATGGGCAGTCTAGAAAGAAAGGGAAGCACCTTACTTCTATCAAATGTGTGATCTCTTCCTGGCATGCTATGAGAAGATATTTGGCTTCATTCCTTTTTAAACCCATTAAGTATACCAACAGAGCATTTGCAGAGTTTATTTTGTAGTGTATACTTCACATGTCCCACTTCAACTGAAAATGGAAATTATGGTAAGGGATTGAAAATCCAGATTAAGATTTACTGGTAGATCACCTGATATGTGTATGAACATGTATACAGGTACACTTTAAACAAACATACACATGCATAAATTATAGATTGACATAATCTGTTGGCATCAGGTCTACTCCTGAACTGTCTTACTGAGGGTACTGGTCCATTTTTGTCTCTTTACTGACAAAATTCATACTTCATTATAGTTCTGTGTGATACCATGTAGACAACCAGTTCTGGTGGATGCTAATACAGATTTCAGTGACCTCCACTGTCCCATTTAGATGCGACATTTTGAAGTGTGTGCACCAGCAGACTCATTACAGGCCAAGCCTGTGTTTATTAACACTCTGGGGAGATGAAGCTGTAATATCTTTTGTGGAACAGCATTGGATTTCTAATGTAATATCGCTAGAACGTGATCCATCTAAAACTTCTTGAGCTTTGTTCATCATTTCAAGGGGGGAAATATTAATTAAACCTGACAGCATTTGCATATAGAGTCTAGCAATTAGATGAAAGATTTTTCTTTGAAATTCTAGAGGGCAACAGCACAAATTATTAAAGAAATTTGAGAGCTACCTGGAGTAAACAGTCCCCAAGATAAACAGCAACCATAATTTTAATTTGCTAGTATAGATGGCTATAAAGTAACTTCTCAAGAAAATTGGAGATCTAAATTAGGAAGCCTTTTATTCTGGGCTTGAGCCAACTTTTACAGGAATTGGTACATGTTTTATGTTGACTACAGTGGGCTCTGAATCAGGTTATAAAAAGAATTTCTTGATAAGTGAATGAAGTGAATGAAAATTGAGAGAGCTCCTCAGATCTAGAAGGGCTTCAGTACTCACACATCTGACAGCCAAAGAGAATTTTTCATTACTGCTTTTCCTCTAAACCTTTTGTCACGAGGTGATTAAAGAAAGGTTGACAACCAATTTCTGATAAAATCATGTCGCAATTTCATGTTGGCTTAGGAGCCTACTCCTTACAAATAAGCTTCCTTATGACAAATCTGAAGAATTGACAAATCCACAGTGTATGGATCTCTGCTGTCCTCTGTGGAAGAAGAGTAATACAACTGCAGAGAGATTTTATGTGTCTACAATTTTTTGCTTTGAAATCACCTAAGGTATTAGGAATTCACCAAAGATCTAGGAGTGTCCAATCAGCAATGCAGTTTAACAAAGAAATTGCAAAAAATTCTGTGTTTCCTCATCATAAACAGTTCGGTGAAGTGTTCAGTATACTGCAAACTCCTTTCTAGAATTTATCATATAAATCATAGAATCTAAATCATGGGAAATATACAGAAAGGGACCAGTAAAATATCCTAATTTGACCATTTTAAAATGGTGCTTAGGCAGAAACCAGTTGTAACAGGAGTCAGTAATAAAAGCAGAAACAAAATTACTAGAAAGAGGGTAGTGAACTATCTTCCATTAAGGTGAAGTTCTGGTTAGAAGTTCCTTAGTTAGGGAAATAATCCCTAACATGATTGTGTTGTGAATACTGGGCCTATTTCCCAAATTTTCTTCTGTTCTAATTTTGTCACCTATAACATCCTACAGCATTCAATTCCTAAATACAGTTGCATCCTGTACGAAAAAAACAAACCATCAAGCACCCCCAAAACAAAACACAAAAGAAAACCAACCCCCCAATAACTTTTCTTCTGTTGCTTTGCACTTACTGCTATTTCATCACAGTCTTATGCTATAATAAACAGCAGAAACTCATTCAGTTTCAGTTGACAGCTTTGCTCCAGTTGTCAACAACCAATTCTGTTTCAGTTTTCTTTAAAATTCCCTCATATACCTCCTTCTGAAGAAAATTCCTGATCTATTTAGTCTCTCATTTAGAAACTGCCACAATCATCCACACTACCATTCTTTGACACAGGCACTGCAGTCATGTGTGCATGAGCATTTAGAGATTGTCATTCAGGCTAAGTTCTTTTTACCCCCAGCATGACATTTTGCTTCCTCTTTTGTAATAAAGCATTCTTTGGTTTATTCCTCATCCAAATGGTTACGAGTGAAAAGTAGTAACTGCTGCAGGCACCCATTATTTGTTATTTAGTTTATACAGGTTTCCAAGAGATGGGCAGTCAAGTGATGTTCATTACTTTTTGGAGATAGCTCTTGCTGCTACAATAAACCTTCCCTGCAGGCAAAGTAGTGAAGGTTGTCTTGAGAATGATTGTTCAGTGAAAAGCAATGACCACTGAAGGATCAAAAAATGAAATTTAATATGCCCTTGTTCACTGTGATCCATCATTTTAGGTGAATGGTCAACAATATCATTAGTGGCTACACAGAATATTCATTGTAGTCTTCTAAAGATGTGTGTACAGTTTCTTCCTTCAGAGAATAACAGATACTAGATATTCATTAACTCATTGAGTCCCTCCATCTGCCAATGCAGAATTATTCTCTGAAGTAAATTTCTGAAGGACCTGCTAAGCACCTGCACAAGCATGACATTCTGGTCAAAACTCAGGCATAATTTTACATGATAAGTGGTTACTTTTACAGTGCCCGGAAATTTAAAACTTCTTTACTTCTCTTGGATTTCTATTCCTGATGCTTTTGTATTGCTTTAAAAATACAAGTTTGCATTATTCAGTCTGTACAAGACACTGGCATAAGTTTCTGTGGTTATAAATGAAAATTACTGTACAAGTGTGAAACAAAAATAACAATATCATCTATATTTTCATAAACAGTAATGATAATAGATTTTCAAAGACTATTTTTACTTCAGGCTGTAAAGATAATCTACTGCTGTTCTAGGAATGAAGGTTTAAATTAATCTGATAAAAGATAAATATGGCCCACTGTGTCTGTTTCTAGCTAGTGAACACTGTAGACTCAATGACATGAAGCCCTCATATAAGGGATATAATTCATGGAAACATGCAGAAACGTAGTTGTGAAGAGACCTGTATAAATCACTTAGTCCAATCCTGTCTAAATCCAGGAAAAATTCAACAAAAGACCTGGTTACTCATGCAGTCAAGAGTTTTGTGAATGCTTTTGTAGACAGGAGCCCAGATTCCTCACTGGGCTTCTGTCCCTGTCTTGAGCCAGGAATGCTTCCTGTGCTGGGAAGCATTTTTTTAACACTCAGTGGAAATGTCCTTTGATGCAACTGGAGTTTGGTGTGCCCTGCTCTTCCACTGTGTGTGAATCTCTGGCATGGTCTTTTCGACAGCTGTTCTTGGTAGAGGGCAAAGGACTATGATAAGGTTTTTCCAAAGCTGCATCCAGTATTAAAATGAATCTTTTGCATAAGTTCAAGTTTCTTGGTCTTCATTGCCATTGCTTGTGGTGGAAACACAGAATAGCTGTATCAGTAATGGACAGATGCAATGCAGGTACCTAAAACAGCACAAAATTTATCTGTACCACAGATGATTTGGCTGATGTCTCCATAAGTTCTTACTGTGTGACAAAATCTGTGAAAATTTACTTTGATTGCTGTTTTTATTTATTCACAGGGTAGATTCTCCCAAAAACATGAAGCAGTTGCTGGAATCAACCAAGTTTTTTCAGGCCAATTTTCTTTTGGCTAATGGGTGGAGCTGCACGGCACTTGAGAAGCATGCGCGAGTAATGATTGTGAACTCCGAATAAAAAACCAACCAACCAAAACACCAAAATCCTACATTCCATAATTTTACAGAACAGCCCTCTACTAAACTAATTGTGATCTCTGAAGCCACTAGACGGATGACAGTCTGTGTGTTGCAGTAAAGTGCCTAGAAAATGTACAGTCTGTTCCAAATGACAGTACTTTGGAATAATTGAGGTGATCGGTATGGCCAGGTTATTCCAGGAGCAGTTGGGTGGATGTTTTCCCTGGAATAAATCTTGGAAAATGTACCATCAAGAAGTGTGTATCTTTAATGGTTATGGCAGCCCAGTCACCAACCTATTTTATAAGTGTTATGATTAGAGGTGTTCTGAACTGCCTCTGGGTGTCCAATCACACAAGGATGAAATAAGCAGTTCAGGTGTCATAAGAATGCGATTTTCTTTTGACCATGGATCTAAAGAACTTTTCTTTTTTTTTTTCCTACATGCCTCTGGTGTGAAATCAGGACTGGCTGCTAAAATACTAAAAGATTTGCTCTTAGATTTGATATCACTTTTTTCCTCCGTAACAACAAATATTATTATGACAATTACACCATGAGTTACACAGCCAGGGAACAGGGAAATGAGCATTTTTGAGTGTATTAGTACTGGAGTGAATAAAAATCTCCAATTAAATAACTTTTTTTAATTAATCCAAATGTTTTGGAATTCATATACTTGTTGTCGTGCTAATCATGCAAATTTTAGGATCAGTGCTCTAGTTTAAGCTATCTACAAGTTAATCACCCTCTGTCATGAAGGAACAGACACACCCAGAGATGAACCCATCATGCTACAAGGGTCTGAGAGATCTGTGTGTACACTGTCTCTACACCAATGATGGAGAGAGTAAGAGGAGCTTATACCATGTACCTAACATTTAAGTAGCACACTGAGGAATCTTTTCAAAAAAAAAAAAAAGAAAAAAGAAAAAAAGGAAAAAAAGAAAAAAAAGAAAAAAAGTGCTTATAATTGAGCTTTCACTCCCCATTATTGTAATTTTCCCCCTTATTTCTCAATTACAGTTTTGTCAATTATTTCATAATTCTGCAATTAGCTGGAACACAAAGAAAAAATACATAGTTTCCTTGTATCAAAAGAGTAATTGTAAATATCCATTTGTCTTTACTGCTTTTTAGGTGACTACTTTCTTTACTTGTATCTCAACAATTAGACAGAGCCTTTCTTATAATCTGCATTATCACCAAGCCTGGCAGCCAGATTTATCTGGCAGTGCCTGTGAGATGTTCCTCCTGGTGTCCAGGGCTGCCTGAAGCTTCAGAAGCAGCTTTGTATTGTCACAGGTGTATGGCAACCATGTACAAGAGCTGCCACACCAACAGAATTTAGAAAAATCTGATTGTTGTCCCACCTCAGACTCACCTTTTATGACGATTTTGCTGGATACATTGGAGAACTTTTATTTCACCTCCAGCTTTAATTGCAGGGACAAAACTATCTTTCACTGGGGTTATTATCCATCAAGATCCTGGAGAACCATAGAGCCTGAATAAAATACTGCTCTGCTACAAATTTTTCAAAGGAAAGTAATATATCAATGGCTAGCAGTGATTGCAGATGATCTCTAACTTGTTATAAATTAACAATGAATTTCTCATGCTCCATATTGAATGGCATATTCCAGAGGTTTTCTCACTTCCACTTCCAGCGGAAGGTGTCCCTGACTATGGCAGGAGGGTTGGAACTAGATGATCTTGAAGGCTCCTTCCAACCCAAAGTATGCTGTGATTCTAATAGAACTGGTAAAAAAGTCGGAATGAATATTTCACAGGACTTTGCAAGACTGGTTTTATGCTAGGACATGATAGAACCTCACAGGGCCTGATAACGGGTGTAATTTTCCTAACTTTCTCCTACATCCCTTGACAGTGACTTTAGCAGCAGTGCATTAGTGGAGCCTCACAACAGAACAGTGTTACTGTCTTAGACAGAGTTACTGTCTAATTTTGCTGCTAAACTCACTTTGGAAAAATGCCTGGACTAGTAGAACAAGAGGGAATGGCTTCAACAGAGAGAAGTCAGGATTAGAGGTGATATTGGGAAGAAATTCTTGTCTGTGAGGTTGCTGAGGCCCTGGCAGAAGTTGCCCAGAGAAGCTGTGGCTGCCCCTGGATCCCTGGAAGTGTCCAAGGCCAAGTGGGACAGAGCTTGGAATAACCTGGCCTAGCAGGAGGTGTTCCTATCCACTGGCAGGGGTTTGGAATCAGATGAACTTTCGGGTCCCTTCCAACCCAAATCATTCTATGATTTTATGATTCTACAAATAGAAATGTATGAAATTAATAGATAAAAAAAAAAAATTCTGCCACATTCCACTTGGAATATTGAGACCTTTGCCAAAATCAGATTCCTCATAAAAATTACACCAGAACTGCTTGAATTTGGAAAAGTAAGACTGAGAAGCAAAGACAGAAAAATCCTGCAGGTGTCAACACAGGCAGAAAGACTGCTTCTGTCTGTCACCTGTAGATACTGCAAGGCTTTGGCAGGGCTGAGGAGGAGGCAGCCTGTGCTGCTCATCACCTCAAACTCAGAGATAATAGGCATGATCTGTCTGCTTTTACTTAGGCTGTTACAAGTCAAGTGTTTAGAGTCAGTGAGTAGATCCCTCAGGTCCATTTTCATTCAGTGGAGGAAAACAGTCATGTTCAGAAAGTGATTCATTGAATCTTACGAGGTGAAGCATGAATCACCTGCTGCGTATGCCAGTTTCTCTCTATTCACTTCAAACCCAGCCTGGGGGGTCTGGCTCAGGCTTAAGTTTCTAATACTCAGACAATCAAATTTAGGTGAGGAGAACCTTTCCAAAATAGGCTGTGGCACCAACAGTGTGTAAGTTGAGCACCCTCAACAACCAGCCTGGAGTGAGCCTATAGTCCCTAAAAATGTTTCCCACATCTGAGAATTTTTTTTTTTTTTTGGCACTCCTCAACATCTGAAGTTATTAACAGTCACAGGTTTAAAAAAAAAAAAAAGCAAAGTACTTAAACTTGGATTTTTACTACAATACTGTCTGGTTCTAGGTTTTTTTGCAGATCCTATTTTCCCATTCCACAGTCAATGCATGAATCTCTGTAAGTTTCCTAATGTTTTTCGGGGTTTTTTTTAATTATCTTCTTGAAGGTGAATTTCTAAAAAGAACCCTCAGAAAAAAAAAAACAAAAAAACAAAAAAACAAACCAAACAAAAAAATAACCAAAATAAACAAAAACAAAACCAAAAACCCTTGCATTTCATATGAAACTCCATGGAATAGTACAAATTAACCACAAAAAAATTTCCACTTTTAGTATGCATGAAAGTTTCTACTTCCTAATCACTTGCATACGTTTTTTGTGTGTTCATCACTATTTAAATCATCAAAGAATCAAGAACTTTACATCCAAAAAGAGATTTTTCAGGAAAAGGATGAGCTTAAGAAAAACAGACAAACAAATGAAAACAGTGGGGGTTTGGGTAAAGGGTTATTCCCTTTGTCTGTAGACTTTAATGATTAATGAAGATAGAGTCAATGTTTACTTAGACACCCTGGTTACTAGAGTGTATCTAATATCTGCAAATTTTGCTTTTAGGATATGATTGCTGTGTTTTAGTGTAATTATGAGTGTTTTAGAAGCAGAGCATTTTCACTACCTCTTCATCTCTATGATCACGTAAGTGTATTTTGGGATGCCTGTCAAGAAAATTTGAGCAATGCATCTTAACAGCAATAACCTTCTGAGCAAAAAAGCACTTATGAAAAGGCCCATAAAACACTGACTTTTTAGGTACTCAAAGATGGTTAAAGAATTATGCCAAAGGAGCCTGACTTCAGATTTTGAATAAAGCCTGCTATTTGGAGGAACCATTTATTTCTCTGTATTTTTCTATAGTAATAAAATCTTGGATTAAAATTTTACATAATGAGAGAAGAATTGTAATTATTCTTAAGAGACATTCAAACAAGACGCTGCACGTTTCAGTTTTTGGAGCTTTTGTTCTGAAGGTTCTCAAGTTGCTGTAAAAATCAAGTACTATCTGGGTGGCTGCTTAAATTTATGTTGTAATCTTGGTCTGAAGAAGTAAAGATGTGTGGTGATGCTCAGGCTGAATAAGGACTAAAGCCCTCCCTCTCCTAGGTGGAAAGGGAACAAATGTTGTGTTGGAAAGCAGCTAATAAATAGTTCTCAAGATCTCCACCTTGACTTCTTATCATCATGCCCTACATCTGGAACTCGTCTTGATAATTTTTTTTTTTATTATGTTCTTTTATTGGTTTTGCAATATCTGATTTCTGCTTCCATGCAAGTTTAGGTCTGTTTGACACGATTTGTCGGTGTCATCTTTCCGTCCCCGGATAAACCCGTGCATAAGAAGTGGGATTCAGGTACAGAGTCAGGAAACTAACTTTTGGTGTCTAGATACAAAAGTAGCTATATGTCAGTTATGTATCTTACCCCTAAGTAGTTGGTTAAATCCAGGTTCCAACTGCTATTTGAAAGGTCTTATTGCCTGCTAGATATCTGCAAGACATTACTCTATATTTCAGATTGCATTCCTACACCCAGACCCTCCTAGAATGCCATTTGGTGGCCATGCAAGACATCCTGGAGCTTCTGAAATGGTACCAGCTGCCTGCATAAGCAACTCACGTGGTCCCTGGAGATCTGCGAGGCCAATGGTCTATTGACCAGCCTACTAGGGACAAGATTAATGCCTAAGCATTAGTGTCCAGTGCCATCTGACTCATCCTCTGATCTAAATTGACTTTATTGGATAGATCTCCATCAACTCTGGTTGTTCAGGGTGACCTATTTGCAGCCATTCAGTGTCTGAGAGGAGCCTACAAGAGAGATGGAGAGGGGCTATTCACAAGAGCAGTGACAGGACAAGGTGGAACAGCTTCACACTGGGAGAAAAGAGGTTTAAACTGGATATAAAGAAAAATTTCTTCTCTGAGAGGGTGGTGAGGCACAGGTTGCCCAAAGAAGCTGTGGCTGCCCCATCCCCGGGAGTGTTTAAGACCAGGTTGGATGGGTCTTGGAGCAACCTGGTCTAGGGGACAGAGTCCTTGCCCATGGCAGGGGGTTAGAATGAGGTGGTAGTTAAGGTCCCCTCCAACCCAAGCCTTTCTATGATTCTGTGATCTCTAAGCGATCAGGGACCTAACTAGATGGCACACAAGTTTTAGCCACCTAAATTTATTTTCCTAAATCTGGTGCTGAAGCCTGCTCCGTGAGTCTCTCCAGTTCCTTCTGGGCTGTTCATCCAGTGCAATCACTAATGGGTTTATGTTCCTGTGTGCAGCTCACCCCTGTGAAAGCAGCTGGGCACCTCCTGAATCTGGGCACGTTGGAAAGGAAGACAGCAGCATTCACACAGCCTTGCACGTCAGCAAAAAACCCCAGGCTGACCCCGTCTTCCCAGAGCCATCTCTGTTCCTGCTATTATGGTCTGACTAACGCTTAGTGTGACAAAACCAACCAGGAGGCTCTTTTGAGGTTATTAAAAGGTGGGTGTAGGGGTGTCAGATGAAGTGTCCCTTTATACTGGGATTTCTGTATCCATGTTTCTCACTAGCCCCTGCTCTGCACAGGCGTTGTTCCTTCTTACCTGCTTGTATGAGTCTGGATGGATGGCCCAAGTGCCAGTAGCAGGGTCATATTATTAATGAGAGGAAAGAAAATAAAGGACAGGAGTGACAAAAGGAGACAGATGGAGACTCAGAAAACAGTCTATAAAAACTAGTAATTTTTTTTCCCCCCAGAAATGTAGGCTCAGAATCTAACATCAATTTTCTTTTATATTCCTTTTTTTTTTTCTGGAAGTACCTGGAAATAAAATCATATATATATATATATTTCCTAAAATAGGGTTAGAACTGTTGTTTTTAGAGAATGTTTTACACCTTCTAGCACTAGCCAACTAAGAGCCATGCTTCCCTCCATGATTCATGGTTAATAGCATACTTCCGTTAGACACCTTTATTTATCCTACAATAACATGAAAAATATGCCTGAACTGGCTTTATTTTTAGTCAGTTTTATGTTGGCATTTCTTTAACAGCACATAGAGGGAGGGGTGCAGGGGGAGTCAATAAAGAAGAATGTGAAAATGTGTCCTTCTATAAAAACCAAGCCTGAAGTAGCAGTTGGACTTTGGCATATGTGTGGCCTATTAGTGCCTTCTGTCGTAATAAGCCTTCTGGCAGAAGCAATAACATCAAGGTGTTGTTTATACACTATAAAACGTTAAAATGGCATTGTAAAGATTAGCTGGAAGGTGAGGATTGTTTCAAGGTCTTGGTTGGTTTGTTTTGCTTTTTGTTTTCCTTTTCCTTTCTATTCCTGTGAGCAAGAAACACCACACACAAAAATTGCCTTCTTCCACAGTTTCAATGACTCTTTAATGGGAAAAATGTTACCTGCAGAGAGGCAGTATGGCCCATGGCCTAAAGGGGCTAAGAAGAAAAAGACCTTGTTTGAATCCTCAGTTCTGCCGCAAATGTAGTTTGTGACCCAGGTTCGCATCCCCTCAGTGTGCCTCTTACCTCAGCCAGTGTTTGATGCAGCAGAGAGTTCAGGCACTGAGAGCCCCAAGAGAATTATTAAATCCCTGCACTACAAAACAGTTAAAGGCAGGGAAAGTATCTAGATTATGGGGTTTCCATTCTGACCTTCCATTTTACCTAAGGGACAGCAACATAAGACCATCTAGCAGCGTCGTAAGAATCACCAGTTTAAATTTCTTAAAGGGAATGAGTTCAGCGTTTTTGAGTAGCTCAGTCCCTTGTGTATGTGAGCTTTCCAGGAGGGATTCCCTACAACAGACCTAAGAGGGATTCCTTACAACAAATGACCATGAAGACAATTACCATGAGAGCTTCCCTGTACTAACAGATGTCCCCAGGATTGCAGGGACAAGAAAATCATTACATGGGAACACGGAAGAAACATTTACCCTGGGCTCAGCCCAGCTGTCCACTGAATAAGTGATTCTACAACACCACTTGAGATAATTTAGGGAATACCATTGCTGAGCTCACAGATATGGTGCAGAAACTATCACACTCTTGATATGACAGCTGGAGGACAACCAGTATGTTGTGTATGGACACAAAATAATATGAGGTTAAGCCTCTATGACTGCAGCTTCACGTTTTTATACCAGTATTTCACACATAAATGTAGCTGCCTCCTACATCAAAAGACTTCCTGGGATGAAGAGATTGGGCCCATTTCAAATGCAACCTTAAAGGCTTTAAATTGGCAGGTTGGAGGGAGTGAGATACATCTTCCAGAATGCTTTCTCAAAATCCAGAACTCTGTGGAAGAAATAGAGTTGAAAATCATAATTTTGAATTTCTAAACACTGAGTACCATTTTCCCAGCTCTCCTCAATATTTTGACTCCTCTGCAAAAAAATTCCTGTTTCCCAGCTGGCTTCTGAAGAGTACCAGGGAATGGGAATGTATTTAAAACTTTCATGTTTAAACTAAAACCTTTTCTGAAGAAGAAATCAGGGGGATAATCAGGTATAACTTTATACAAATTAATGCAAAAAAACCCCCCACGTTTTATTTATTCGTTGTCATTATTTCATTATTTTGTGTAGAACATATCAGATGATTTTTAGTGCTGGTTCCAAACTCTGTGGGCTTCCCCAGCCTCTAAAAGTCCCTAAGCAGCAGCCTGGGGAAAGCTGGGAAGATGTGCCAGTCAAGCAATCACTCAGCGCTTGTTCTGTTTCTCATAGAATTTGCTCCCAAAAGTGGATCTGTTACTGATTGCTGTCAGATGCAGGATACTTGGCTAAACTGAGTCTTGTTCTGCCCCAAAGATTATGTCATTGTGTAACAAATAAATATTTCCATGACACAAAGTGCATCTTTTGATTCCTACCACCTTTGAGTGATGTTCCAAATTTGGGTGGTACCAGGGGAAAGCCATGGGTTGGGAGAAGTCTCAAGGAGTAATCCAGTTAGGTCCAATTATTTCTATAGCCCTTTGGCAGCTATTTTTCTAACCAGTTTGCAACAATCCTGAGTGAAGAAGAACGACAGAATGGCTGGAGTTCATTGCCCTAACTGGAAACACTTTCCTCATCTCCAAGCTTCTTTCCTACAATTTAAGATGAGTCTGACTCTCTTATCCTCAATAAACATGGAAAATAGCTTATTCTTATTTTATTTTTAATTTACACACACACACACACATTTTAAGGGTTTTACAATTCTTTCTTTCAATTTCCTTTCTGTACCAGCATCCTCATCTGTGTGGTTGTTGGATAACCTTTAAGGTCTCTTCCAACTAAAACCATTCCATGATTCTATGATCAGTCTGTTCTGAGAGCTCATGGTTTCTATCTGAGCACATTCCTACAGCTCTCTTCTTCATTTCCTCCTGTTCTACTCTTCAGTCAAAAATCTAAGGCCCCAAACTGGTGACAGCACCATGGCTGAAAGTTTATGCCATTTGAAAGTGGCAGTGGAAGTGACCACTCTTTGTGTAGTGCTTGCTCCTTTTGGGTAGCTCTGACTGCGTCACTAATTTCCATGGGACTCTTTCCTTCAGCAAAATCAACCCATAGTAATATTTCAGACACCAAATAATAATTAAAAAAAAATAGATCAAAGAAATAGATTCTAAAACAAAGCATCAAAGAAATTATCAGACATCGTTTGCTTTATTATCACCATCACAACAAGGCAACAGATTTCACTTCACACTTCCTTCTTGCAAGAGGTGAACTAGGTTTTGTGGTTTTCATGTAGTCCAACCAGCAAACACCAAGAGAGGTGGCAGCATTTTAATTAAAATTGATAAAGCCTCTCTGAAAATTAGTCTGGGGAAAACACATCTTGTAGAATACAGAACTGCCAGGTTTTGGCTGGAGGCTGAGGCAGGGTTTGCAGGGACTGGAAAGAACCTGTACTGGGCCAGTGGGAGGCTGGGAACAAAATCACACTGGTGCAATCACTTCTGCTGAATTAAAAAGTGCTTAAGGAAAGAAAACAACTTTAATTACCAAAATGCCATCATGTGCAAACAAAGAGGAGTTGAAGAGCTGGTCTCCCCTGTCATCTCCAGAAGGTTCAAAAATCCCTAGCTCATTTTGCATATAGTTGATGAGGGAAGATACCTTGGCTCCCTGTGCCTTCTCACATTTGAATTCTGAACAATATGTTCTCTAGAGCAGGAAGAATTCCCTAATAATTATTTTTCCCCTAATTCTCTAGTATTCCCTATGTAATATTAATGTGGCCTAAACTGTAACCTGTGTGTACCTACTCAATGTCCTAATAACAGCCCATGAGGTTTGAACCTAACGGAGAATAATGAGGTGGAGACATGTAGCTGCTGCTGCAAGATGAGCTTGGGCTGGGGCTGTAACACAGGGAGGTTATGTGGGAAGGTCTCATGCCATGAATTAATTTACGCAGCCCTGCACATGTCACCATAGCCTGGAGTTTTTTCCAGCCCTGTGACTGTCTTGCCTCACCCCCAATATCAGCTGTCCTGAAGACACTTCTCTGTCCTCAACAGCCTCTAAACTTACATCAGACCAGTGGAAAAAGACACTTTTGTTATCTCATAGATGTGGAAACCCAAAAGGCAGGAAGGGATCAATAGCTCTATATGTAGCTCCACCTGGTGATATCCATCAAAGCTGGTTGTGGTATGCATCAGGAAATGTGCAAGGGCTGCGGAGAGAAGCAAGGGGAGAGCTGCTCTGCCATCCCTGCTGCATCTCCCTCTCCACTTATGTCAAACATCCCTTTGGCAGAAGCTCACAATTGCTGTGCAGGAGCATAAAGCAGGAGCTGTGTGCAGAAGGCAGAAGATTGGCAGGCCAGAAGCATCAGCTGTGCTATAAAAATTATGCTAATGTGCTAAAATGGAGTTTATTTGAAAATAAGCACTTTGCATCATGGAGGACTGAGTTTCTTGGACTCTTAGTTTTTTTGTGTATGTGCCTTTTTCTCCCACCCAGCTTCATCTTGACCTGATTCCTCCAGTTTTCTGCCACAGACACCGGGGGCCAAGTGCAGAAGATGGGTTTTGTGTTAGCAGCAGCCACCAGTTGGCAGGAATAAACTACCTACCCCATTAAAAGCCTGTCACCTCTGCTGTCAGCTTTACAGAAACTTTAAATCCCAGTAAAATGAAACACTAACAGCTGCCCATTATTGCATATTGTGTCCTGTATTATTCCATCTGTGCTGTAGTGAAGTTTAGTGGGGGAAGAATAAAAAAAAAAATATATATATATCACACTTTCCCCCTTGCCAGAAGCAACATGTGCATCTGGAGAAATTTTCCCAGTGAGCAAAAATTGAATACAAAGCCATATTCTGAGAAAATTGCATTTTATCTCAGGTTTCCCATCCTGCATGAGCAATTATCTGTGTGGATATATGACTTCTTTAGCCTGTGTGTGCCTGTGTCTTTGCTAGTGACTTCAGAGCAGTGCTAGTTTTGTGCAGAATTTAACTGTAGACACAGACTCCACATAAATAAATAAATAAATAAATAAATAAAAACACATCCACCCAAAAAACTACACCATCACCAAGCAAAAAGCCCCTTTTGTCATTGCATATGCAGTAGCTCTGCAGAGAATAGCCTGCTCTTTGTTGCCATCCAAAGAGACATTATTTTATTTGACACCCATGGAGCTGCACAAATGAGAGTCAGCAGGCATCTAGCCGTCCTCTTGGAAAAAGAGTTGGCATCTCCCTGCCTGGCACATCTGGTGAGTTTGAATGGCATTCACTGGCACAGCTTTGCAAAATTAATTACATTCCAAAGCCTTGTCACAAACAATAAACCCTTGTGCCAAACGCTGATCTTTTGTTTTCTGCCAGATGTAATGCATCTGCTTCTCTTTATCAGGTTTAATCCTATTTGGCTTTTGCAGTGCAGTAAACAATGCCATGGAAGCCGGAAATGAAAAGTAGAAGAATGTGGAAAGGCACTGAGCAGAAGAAGAGACGAAGATGTCGCGTGGTTAAAACACTTGGTCTGGAGCAGCTGGACAATGTGCTGTCATGAGGCAGAGCCACGGTGGGGAAGGCCTTTCCTCCTCAGTGAGATTGCATCAAGCAACAGAGTGAGGATGGATCCCCAGTGGACTGTCAGAAACCCTACCGAATGGGCTTGGTGTTGAGTGTCTTATTTTACATGTCTAATTTTTCTCAATGATTTCACCACATAATCTGGTGCAGGGAGATCTCTCTCAGTGTTGACTCAAACTCAAGGAAGGCTCTGTCCAAAGGGAGAAATGAAGTGCAAGTAAGCTGTTGTCCCATTTTCCTTATTCTATACTTATGAGACACAAATCCATGCTTCAGCAGAGCTGTCAGTGGCTCAGGCTGTGCTCAAGCACTGGTCTCAAGGCACTACCAGGCCTTTGCACCTCTAGTGATGCTCACCAGCCAGACAGATCCGGGGTCTTTCCTCCATTGCAGCCCTGAGGTGTCTCATCTTGTCCTCACCCAGTGAAATGTCCAAGTATGACTCTAAGACAGAAGACAAACTGAACCCAAAGCCAAAAGTGAAAACAATTCAAATCTTTAATTTTTCCCCATATCAGAGTTTAATTATTTGTTAATCCTAAGAGAGAACTGAATGGGTTCAAAACGAAATAGAATCTGCCTGCTGCCACCAGGCATGGTCTTGAAAGGATCTGTGATTCTTCCACGTAGGAGGCCGTTGTTTTGTTATTCCTTCCCTCTCAGCCAGGCTCATGTGCCTCACTGTATGGAAACACCCATGTCCTTCTGCTGCTGTGCTAAATATATTTTCAGTGGTGCATGTAGCTGCAAGCCTGTGACCCCCTTCAGTCCTTACACTCCGTCTCCTGCTGTCTTTAATTTTGCTGTGGTACAACAGGGATCTGAACTCCACAGCTCAGTTTCTCTCAAATTCTTTAAATTAAGCAAGCAGTGGTATGGTTGCCACTACTGGGAACACAAACCTTGTCTGGGCTGCGACAGAGGACTACAAAGAAGCAGCCTGAAGTCCTCTCTTGGTGGGGTTTGTGGTCTCTGGGGATGCCTTTTTCACATGGAATTTTCCTTTTTAAATGCATTTTTCAAGAAGAATAATTTCTAACTAGTTCGAGGTTAGCAGTTTCTAGTGTGTGTGAATTGGAAATAAACCACAGCAGTTTCAGTCACATATGAGCTGGAACTGAAGTAAAATTTACTGGTTCGGTGGTCTTCCCTCCAGGTGTATTGAAATCAAACCTGTATGACTGAAAAAAGGAGAACGGAGAAAGAATGAGGGAGCAGGAGAATGGATTTCAATTTGCCTGCCTAGTTTGTAGTGTTTCCTCTATTTCAGGTTCAAGAGCATCAATGGCCTCAAATGCCTGATGTATTTAGAATTCTTTCCTGTCTAGCTCAAAATTTCTGTAGAACTTTAAACTATGGACGCCAGTTTGGACACATAACTGCTATTCTTTATTTAAGCTTTAACAATAAGATAAAGATAAAAATGTCCCAACAATAATGAGACATTTAGGCATGAGATCTCATTCCCTGAGATCTCTTTCTCTTCTTGTGTGTGAGTTTCAGGGATCAGTCACACTTTGGGGGGTCTACAATAGTTACTGTTGGTGAAACAGCCTAGATCTCACACCAGGAACTGGTGAAACAACCCAGATCTCACACTGGGAACTACCAAAGGGGAGAAATAGGGCTGAATGAAACACCACTGAGGGCCTCTACTGGAAATGCTTGCTGTCCCAAGGATATGTCAAGTCAACGGATAGCAGGAATTGGAAAGCCAGGTTCCAAGAAGGAGATAGAGAGAAGACTTCACTGAAGTAAGCATTGGAGCTGGTTGCCCAGAGAAGTGATGGATTCATCATCCCCGGAAATGTTCAAAAAACAAGTCAGTGTGTCTCTTGGGGATAGGGTGTAGTGGTCAATGTGGTGCTTCTGGTGCTTGGTGATGGTGTAGTTTTCTTGGGTGGATGTGTTTTAATTTATTTATATATTTATTTATGTGGAGTCTGTGTCTACAGTTAAATTCCGCACAAAACTAGCACTGCTCTGAAGTCACCAACAAAGACACAGGCACACACAGGCTAAAGAAGTCATATATCCATACAGATAATTGCTCATGCAGGATGGGAAACCTGAGATAAAATGCAATTTTCTCAGAATATGGCTTTGTATTCAATTTTTTTGAATACTTACAGGGATGGGGACTCCAAAACTTGCCTGGGCATCCTGCTGCAATGCTGCACAACTTTTTCTGTGAAAAAACTTTTCCATGGTGCAACCCGAGATTATTTCATCTCATTCTGTCACTTATTACCTGGGAGACTGATATCCACCTCCATAGAACCTCTTTCCTGGTAATTGTAGAGAGCAAGAAGGTCCCCCACCTTTGATATATAGGACATATAATATATTGCAAGTTATTACAAAATTTCAACCAGTGAAGTAAATATATGCTTATGAACCTTTATCCATGTCAGTGCTAAAAGCACGTGTGTGAATTGTTGCAGGCACAACTTGCACCAAACCACTCCCAGAATTCGGCCTTAACAACACAAAAGTCTCTCTTCAAAAATGACCTGCCTTGTTGGGTCTGGATTCAGCCAGGTGTCCCCATCGAGGTCCAGTCTGTCTAGGAGATCTCATGCAGGGAAGATCTTCCAGAAAAGTCAATTTTGTGTAGGTCTTAAGCTACTTTTCATACCTTTTTTGGGTTAGACACACATGAAGATGAAGTTGTGTCAAGGGATTTGGGGCTGAATATTCAGAAAAAAAATTTCATCCAGAGAGTGGTTGGGCACTGGAACAGGAGCCCCACGAAACAGTTCACAGCACCAAACCTGACAGAACTCAAAGAGTGCTTGGACGATGCTCTCAGGGACACCATCTGAGGTCCTTGGTGTTGTCCCATCCAGAGCTGGGATTTGAAGATCCTTGTGGATCATCCAACTCTGAAAGGGACTATTCTATTCTACTCTACTCTATTCTATTCTATTTTATTTTATTCTATTCTATTCTATTCTATTCTATTCACCACTGAAACTGATAAACTCGAAGGTGATATCTATAATAATAACATTAAAGAGTGCAACTTCGAAGTGAACCCCCAGCCATCTTAATTTCTACTAATAATGCTATTAAGCAGACATATGAGGAAGCTGCAACCAACCTGATTTGTGTTAATATCTGTGTGCAATTGCCATAATCAGTTTGTATGCGTGCAGTAACTCACAGCAGGTCATCCTAGAACCTCAGGTCCATATCAGGCCCACAGACACACATCTGCTTCCAGCAAGAGAAAGTGAAAAATCTTCTGCATTGCCTGAGGATTTGTAATCCCAGTTCTTCACATTTCCACTTTTCTTTACAGAGTCTGTTCCTATCATATGTTTTTAAATAATTGCATCGGTACCCAATCGAACTGCAGTATTTTCCTCTTCATTAATATTCTCTGACACTGTCCACTGTGAGATGATTAAGAAAGTCCACACACAATAATTACAAGTAACTAATATATTCTGTCAGTGACTTTATTGTCCCTGTCATTCCTTTCATAGGCTCAGTTTACTGTCTGTTTATCTTTATTTATCTATCTATATATCTATAAGGTATTGTCCTGGACAACCTGTTGCAATTGTTAGTTTTACAAGTTAATGAAGAACAAAATAATCTTTGTATTCTTTCCAATTTTGTTACCTTTTAGCTATATCAAATACATCCTACTTTTGCATTAGAAAGGGTTCTGAATCATTCTAAATATGTATACCAAAATTGTTCCCTTTCCTTCATTTAGGTTTTGATTCCAAATCCATTGAAGAGCACAAGAAGACTACTAAATCTCACTGAAGCCAGCAGATATTCTTGCTCTGTAAATTGCAGTTTGCAGTGACCTGTATACCTCAATGTATCAGTACTTGATTTCCCTGTTGTCACTTCCAGACCCCTGTATTTCACTCGGCACTGTTAGCAACACAATTTTCTTGCAATAACTGAATACCCTTAGGAGTTGCCTGGCATGGTACTTACAAGGTTTAAATATTTCCTCTTCCACTGCAGAAAAGTTAATTGCACTGGGGCTGTGCTTCGCCAGCACCAATTAACACAGAAGCTGAAACTGCAGTTTAACATTCTGGTCGTGTGCATTGGTCTGATTTGTGACACCTCAAGTACCTGCCCTCCCACATTCCTTGTTCCTTTCTGAGGTTTGTAGGGGTCCTTGCCAGTTTTCAAGAGTCTGAGTTTGGTTTAATTGGTATGAAGTAAAAGCATTGCAAGTAGAAGGAGATTTTAGAGCTGTCATACATGTTTCCAGTTGAAGAGTCTCCACCTAGTTCAATTATGCTAGAGCAGCTTAATAGCCCAACCCCAACTCCCCAGCTTCCATGAACCTGCAGGTATCCATTGCTCTGCCTTGCTGAAAACAAGCCAAGATTTTGGCATTTGCATCTATACAATTAAAAGAAGATTTAAGAAAATCCTACACTTTCCTGTTACTTTAGGAAAGTTTATAAACCAGAATCTAAAGGAAGTGACAGGAAGGAGAATGGAAGAGTGTTGGTATCTCTTAAGATTGGCAGGTAGAGTGGAACTGTTGGTCTGTCAGCTCTGCAACAAAGAAATCCTTGAAGCAAACAGCGTGGAAAAACCGCACACCATTGTAGTTGACTTGAGCAGCCCTCAGAATCCCCATGCTAGTGGCATGGCCAGGTAAGAATGAGAAATGGACAATGCAATAATTTACCTTTGATTCTTTCTTTATTTGTTTACCAGAACATGAGTTCTGCTTTTCCCGAGCACAGCTGAAATCATTTCAGCATTCTTGTACTCACAGAACAAAGTTTATTTCAGACAATGCCTGAATCTTTGCCTGCAAAACACGTTGGAGAATCTTCAACAATATTTGCCCTACACTAGGTACAGGGAACTGTTATGTAAAGAAAACTAGGTTGAGATTTACAGGGAAGGCTTAGGTTTCATCACTGTAATAACTAATTTTAAGCCACCCTTAAGCTGTTCCTTCCATCTGCAAGAACAGAAGTTCACCGAATTAATCTAGCTCAACATTCTATCGAGGTAGGATGCTACACACAGGAACTGCACTCTCCTACACTCCATGCTGGTATATTAGCCCTTATGCCTTGATCCTTCTGTGTTTCCACTTCTGGAAGATACAAAAACATGCCTGGGTTTTTAAAAAAGAATCTACATTATCACTCAAAAATAAAGACTTATATGTATGTATAAGCATATATCTATATATGTAAGAGTTCTTATTACTGCTACTTATGTGCTAACTGTACCTAGCTATCACAACAGCTATAGTTCTAGCCCCAAAAACAAACATTAGCATTATCACACTACTTGTCTTTGTGTGAGTTTCATAGATTTTAAACCTTTCAACATTTTCTTATTGTTTAACTCACATATTCCGAAGTCCAGTATTTATTAAATACTTGCTACAGTCATCTTCAGTTATACTGGTTTAACTCCTAAAATGTCTAACTCCTTAACTTCTTTAACTCTTTATGTTCCTATTTTTATGTATCTAACTTTCTTTGTATTTATCATAAAAAAATTCTACCAGCTGTGCCTCATGTCAGTAGTAAACTAAGAAAGCATTATATTCTTCTGAGGAATAGGCTAATGATGCACCCCACTTCTTGGAGAAAATTAAGATGGCATAAAAGAGAGGGAAATTTGACTACAAAGTCTTTGTTTAACCCAAGCGACCATTCTTTGGGAAAAGGTGTGTAAAGTGAATTACCTCTGTGAAATGAAAACACAACCTAAAATGACTGGAAATGATAAGCAGTTACGAAAACGCAGGACATTGAAAGGGCAACTCAACACCCAAATGTTGTCATAATTCAGTGGACACAAGTTGCTAACTCTCACTAAATCTTACAAACACATTCCCCAAAACTGCCATGTAAACAGCAGCATGTTGGGTTATGGACGCACAGGCAAACTCAGGATAATGCCAAGTGGGCAGTGGCAGAGTTTCAGTGGCATAAACTTGAGGCAAAATATAGGATCAGGTCTTCTAAACTCATGGCAAGATGCAATATCAATGTTTCCACTGAAGAAGCCACAGACTCTCCATTCACGTCCAAAAAAGTGAAAGAAAAGAAAACAAGGCTGTAGGAATAAAGTGCCTCCATGGACGAAGGAGGCATATGGGCTGTTGAGGGCTTCTTCATTATTAACATCTACTGGATGGACCAGACTGACCAGTGTCCAGTCAGTGACAGACCATATAATTACTGAGCTACAGAGCATAAAAACAACTGACTGCTTCCAACTATGATGCGAAAGGGCAACTTCACAGTTGTGCCACTTCATAGTGCAAGGGAAAGGCAAAGGAAAATGTGTCAAAGGCCTAATGAGGTGTGTGGGTGGAAGTTACTGCCACAGTTTACAGCAGTTCATGTTGTTAGTTCCTATCATGTGTCTCTTTCCACAGAAAAAAGGGAACGTGAGCGAGGCAGAGGTGGGAGCACAGCGTGGGAAGGCATTTTCTCACTGGGATTACTACAAGTAAAGATTTCCTTTCTCTTACTTCTTCCTGAACACATCAGACAACATATTTTAAAAGCCATTTAAGGCTCCCAGACAGTTTCAGTAATTGATTCAGCATTTTTGCAATCCAGGAGACACACTTGCTTATTTTAGACAGTCTGGGGAATTGTTCCCTCAAAGTCCCGAAAGACCACAACAGAGAAGAAAGAGGTAGAGGCCTTATGACATCTGCAGCAGCAGACAGCACAGGGAGACCATGGTGTAAAATGTTGGGTGAGATTATAACCCAAATGAGAGCCTCTCAGGATATGCTCAGCCCATATAAACTTCACTTGAAAGGCCCACTGCATCTTCCTCTTCATCACAGAACACACCATCTTGTCACTTATAGCTGGCACAGGCAACTGAGATGGCAGAGAGTCAACCACAGTACCTAACTCATTTGACTGTCCTTAATTTAAAAGAGAAGTCTCTTCTGAGTATATTAATTGGGTTTTCCAAGGGGCATTTGCAGCTTGTCCTTTCAGCAAAGGGGTTTTAAGCACTGCCTTTGCACCCATCCTCCAGGGATGAAGAGGCCAGCAGCCTTGCTGTGTGCAAAGAGGCTGCACAATCTGTGTAGAGAAACACACATCAATAGTTACTCGGTAGTTTGTGATGACACCACAGTATCAGGTCCTTGAGATTCCATTCAGACTGTTCAGCCACACATGGTCCTTCCAGGCCTGGCAAACTGATGAGGCTCTAAATCCTGAATGAATAAGAAGTATCTGGCATTAAAGGGAACAGCAGAAAGAAAAAGGCACAAAGAGACGTTGTTACTTTCCTACTTTTCCAAAAAGTAGGAGTCCTGAGAGACCCTGAAAACACATAACTGTATGTTGGATGAGAAGAGGGTGTCTTGCTTTTACTCTTGGGCAAGGCTATTGCAGAATTTCTGCTTCTACTTAACATTTTGGGTTGCTTCTGGTTTGGACTCAAAATTTTCAATCTTCTGCAAGATAAGCCAAGAAAAGAAGTAGTCAGCCTGCAAAGAATTTAGGTGATATTTAAATAAAATAACAGTTCAAATATTCCTCTCACAGCTGGCTTGCATCTTCTAGAGCTGATCAACTCCTTGTCCTATTGACCCTTACAGCCCCTGATGATCCCAAGGGAATCACTCAGAGGGGTTTTTTTAAAGGAAATCCAGGTGTTAGGCCTTCCCCCGCCACACCACCAAACAATAGGATCCAGAAGCATTTTCAAATCAGTGTGCTCTCTGTGCACATTGCAGATGAGAATGGCCGTATTTTCACTCCAGCTCTCCCAACACATCCAGACATGCTTCCACTTTACACACAAGTTTTTCAAACACATGGTTACAGTGACCAAACTCTGGATCTCCTTCTCCTCACAACACAGAGGAAGTCACAAAACTCCCTGGATCCCAGGTGGCTTAGAAGGGTCTCATCCAGGGAGTCTCCAGTGGCCAGCACCTGCTTCAAGAATACTCATTTTGATGTATTATGTGAATATTGAATGCACAAAGCACTGGAAATTGCAAAATACGAAAAGCCTGTTTAATCAATCAACTCCAAACCCCTCCCTTAGCAGTAGCAGGAATGTAGCAGGGCTCTAGAAGGATTCTTTGTATAATGGAGGGTTCAGGGGTCCACCAAAGATGCTTAGCCAGGATCTGCCGAGCCCTCTGCTGTGTGTCCCCATCAGCCAGCTATACTTCTATTTTCCTTGAACACAAGAAACAGCCATTTCCCTTACTAGTACACAAGCTATGCATTCTTCTTCTTGCTCAGAGTATCACTGCTTAATCCTACACAAACAAGAGATTTCTTGATCTTGAAAAATGAGGTTTTCAGTCAATAACAAACATTTTGGCACAACTCTTTCCTGCTTATACTAGTACACACCATGCCATGGCATACTATTTTGCACACTACTGTAATCAGTATGCCAAATAGTGACACCACTGGAGCTGCTGTTTACCTACCAAGAAATCATGTCAAAACAAACGAAAAAAAAATAAACAAGCAAGCCAAAAAAAGGCAAGTGAAAAAGTAAATTAAAGTGAATTTTAAAAGTTCTTTCTCTAGGTTAGTGTTTTCTCCATGGAAAAGTCTTTCTTCCATGGAGACAGGGTGAAATATTTTTATTCTTATTTGATGAAATAACTGTTTGACAGAAAGCTGTCAGGAAAAAAGTGATCTGAGTTTCTCTCAGCACGAGATGTGCATCTCAGCAGAAAAGGGCATTGCTCCTGGGCAAGGAGCAGAAACCTCTGGAATCTCTGGAAGTGAGCTTGGGGGTGAAGAGAGAAGAGGAAGAATAAGAATTCATCAACAGTTTCTAAGTATAATCCAGAGAAACAAATGAGCTCAGGGAAATGTTTTGTCCACAGAGTAAATCCTTCAGATACAGCTGAACGTGGGTTGTTTTTAGACCCTGATGAAAAGTAGTCTGAGACATTTGTTTCTCTTGGCTGTGGTGGCAGAGGTTAGCTACACACTTCTGCTTGTCGTGACATCCAAGGGTCTGGGAAATGTTAGTTTCTTCTCCTGAGGAGAAGGTGCTTTGGAAACAGATTTGTGGTAAATGTCAGTTTCAATTAAAGCAACCATGTAAGATTTTTTTCTTTCTTTTTTTCTTTTTCTTTTTCTTTTTCTTTTTCTTTTTCTTTTTCTTTTTCTTTTTCTTTTTCTTTTTCTTTTTCTTTTTCTCCTTTTCTTTCTCATTCTCTTTTTCCTTTTCTGTTTCTTTTTCTGGTTTGACTGACCTCCTTCAAAGTGGATGCATTGTGGCTCTTCACACCACAGCTGGAGAAATTCTGCCATGTCACATACTTGGGGAAATGATGTTTGAATTGCTTGCACATACTTTTTGAGATGAGAGGGGGCTTTCCAGTTGTCTGAAAGTCCTGGAGAAGCACATACTCTATTTCGCAAAGTTTTTGTTGCAGGCAAGGGTTTTGAGGTAAAGCACTGAAAAGCCAAACCCGTTACAGCTGTGAAGGAATTATTTTGTCATGAGACTCAAATCACACAGGGATGCAGGAAAAGTCACTCTTTCCTTGGTCTGTTTTCCTTGTAAGTGTTGTAATCCCAGAAGTGGGCTAGTGCATGGACTGGAGGTGGCTCTGCTGTCATGAAAACTGTTTTATTGGATAAAGGAAGCTTTTCATAAAGAAATGTCTTCAAGAGAAATTCTTCAGACCCTTTGAACTACACCAACCCACTATATTTTATTTTCCACAGGGAAAGAAAGCAGGAAGACTAGGTATGGAGTGACTTTAGCTTCCACAGGAAACTCTCCTGTTGAATATTTGAAAGGGCTTGTATATGGCAATTCTCCACACTTGTACTTCACAGAAGAATAAAAATGCTTCCCTCAAATCAAAAATCCAGCAGAAACATAGCCAGCCATTTTTTTCTTCTCCACTGTTTTTTGTGCTTTCTTAAAAAACCTTCTGAAATCTCACTCTAACCACCCAGGAATGTATCGCAATTTACAAACACTAGATACTATTTTTCTTTGGTATAGTAGTCTTTGACATTTCCACATGACTGAAACACTTACCACAGCTTTCATGGCCTAATAAAATGGCATCACACTGAAATGGAATTCATGCCACAGTTATGGATGTGGAGCACAGGCTGTTCTTTGACCATGAGCCAGAACAGGAACTGTGGCTTGAAATTTAAATCAAGTCCTGAGTGTCAAGTTAGGGAAAATATTGCGTATTTAAGTCTGTTTATCTTCCTCTTGCAGATTAAAATTGTATGGGTGTCTTTGAGGCAGGCTATTATCTTATCTGCTTTAAACCACAGAAAATAATTTTGTCTGAAATGTATATGTGCAAACTCTGCTCTAGTATTAATTCTTTTAAACTCAGAGATATGGCACATTCTTTCAAAAAATAAAAGGCATTTTCTTCGTGAGGCATCCACACATCTCTTGCCTTCAACACACGCACTAAAAATCAGATATTTTGGCCCCACTGTGCCAGAGAACGCTCTACCAGACTTGCCAGAATAGATAAAATAATTTTGCCACTTCCTCCATATTTATATATCTATGATGAAGATAAAGATTCCCAAGTGTTTTTTGAGAAACACTTTTTCTGACGTAGACAAAAGATAATTCATATTTATTTTCTGTTTGTCTTTGGCACAGGGAATTGAACATTTCTTTCTTGATCTGTACAAAGCACTGGGCAATCTCAGCCACAGATTATGGGCTTTTTAGCTTATTCCCCTTTAATAGATCTAAACACTGGCTTCTTATCAGCCTTGCATGCACAGGGGAAGTGGTAGATTCTGTTCATAACGCATATTTAGACAGGAGTGATTGTAATGTCACCTTTTCCTTTTATATGCAACATCTCCTAATGGCTGTCAGGAAGCCATGATCTAAAAAATGTGTACATTTGGGCTTAGTACTACTTAGAAATGAAGCAGTGACTAGTTAACAATTATTTTGGTGAGATGCAGTTTTAATTTCCTATGAGACATAAAACTGAGACCTGGAAAAGCCTCACTGGGCTATTCAGACACCCTTTTATTACAAGCGAGAAAAGAAAGGAACCTAAACAAACTACACGGAGTCTCCACGGGAAGAAAAGAACAATCCAAAAGGCAGCAAGCCAGACAGAAAACACTCAAAACATTAGAAACAAAACAAAGATAAAACAAAAGGCAAAAAATTCCTTTAAAGACAAGTGCACCAATTAATGTCCAAGCAGTTTTGCATTCTCCTGAAGCACAGCAGCAACTTGATTGAAAGGAATGGCAAACACAAACCTCTGCACTGTTGGTGGTCTTAGACAAAATTTACTGAAGTACTGCTTATGTCAAATAATATGGAAAACAGACCCAAACCCAAGCATTTATTTTTAATAATAAGCTTAGAAATGAAGACATACAGAAAACAAAGGAGGATAGTCTTGAATGTATTAGGCTTAGACTTGGGAAAACTGTCCTGTTCCTGTCTCTGTCAAACAGTCTTGATGTCTTGGAGCTTGTGGATGAAGAACTTACCCTCACTATGCCTCATTTTCCCATGTTACAAGCAGATAATATTGTTTGTGACATCTTTTTAAGAAACATTTTTTTGAAAAAAATATAATCTCTGAGACATTTGGAGTGATACATGTTTTTTATGTGGGAGACGTAAAGTGCCAGGGACATTGTGGAATTTGATCATCATTTCTGCACGAATANAACAACAAAAAAAAAAAAAAAAAAAAAAAAACCAAAATATATGTTGAAATTTCTTATTTCCAAATGTCTACTACCAATATAGACCATTCTGTTCCCCAAGGCAGTGCATCACTTTTACAGGTACCAAGACATTGCATATGAGCAATCACCAGCAGGAGAAAACAGGGCCTCTGCAGAGCATTAGACCTGCTAACGATTTTTATTTTTTTTCCCAGGTTTCAACTAAGATCAGGAGTACTATCAGCAATTCTGCAAAAAGCTTAAGCAAATCTGGAAAAAATTGGTTAAAAAAAAACCATTAAAACTTCTGAAGCTTATGAATTTGAGATAATGTCATCACACACTTTCTCTAAACGGACCTTGTTTGTTCCTCACAGCCCTCCAACAATTAGCATTTTTTATGGTGTCTGTATGTTTGCATGGATGATAGTCCCCAATATATCCTAATAGAGAGGTCCCGATAGCACTGCCTGATCCTCTGGTAAGATGCAGCTTGTAAAGGATACACCCATTCTGCTTCCAGTTTCAGGCATAAATCTTATCTCGTTCTGAACACTGGGTTCCTTTTTGGGGGTGTTTTTTCTTTTCCAAAAAACTATCCTTTCCAAGACTACATCAGAAAATCACATAGACACGTAAGATGAGAAATAGAGCAAACCTGTGCAGGCATTCACTCGTGCTTGAGTTCTTCCTCTCCCTCTAGGCCATCAGTTTCTAATATCATGGAATCAGCGACTCACAGAATCACGGACTCGTAGAATAATAATGTCATAGAGTCATAAAGTCATTGAGTCAGAGAGTCATAAAATAATGGAATCATAGGCTGGTTTGGGCTGGAAGAGACCCAAAAAATCATTTTGCTCCAACTCTCCTGCCATGGGCAAGGATGTCACTCACCAGACTGTTCCGGGCCCATCCAACCTGGCCTTGGACACTTCCAGGGACAGGTCATCCACAACTTCTCTGGGCAACCTGTGGCAGTGCCTCACTGCCCTCTGAGTAAAGGATTTTTTCACAATATCTAATCTAAAAATGTCCCCTTACAGTTTACAGACATTGTCCTTCGTCCTGTCACAATGTGCCCATATAAAATGTCCCTCTTCCTCCTTTGCATAAGCCACGTTTAGAGGAGGGTGGGCACAAAAAGGTCACCCCAAAGCATTTTCTCTTCCAGGCTGAGCCATGACAACTGTCTCATCCTGTCTCCATAGCAGAGGTGCTCCAGCCCCCACAGCACCTTTATGGTCCTTCATGTCCTTCCCTGCAGTTTCAGCAAAGTGTCAGTGATAGCTCCCTGCCCCCTCAGCCAGCACCACAAGCCTTTAGCTCACTCTCTTGCGGCAAAGAGCTGACAGTCTGTCACTCTGCAGTCCACAGATGCAAAATTGTGATCTATTCTTATCCTGGTGATCTTTGACATCAATATCCAAGAGAGCTGTTTGCACTACTTTCTCCTAAAGTCCTTTTTTAAAATCGCACAATCATGGAATGGCATGAGCTGGCAAAGGCCTTGAAGAGCACTGAGGTGGGACACCTTCCACTAGACCAGACTGCTCCAAGCCCTGTCCAGCCTGGCCTTGAACAAAGAAAAGCCCTATCTTCACTCAGGTCTTTGCAAAACACATAAATGCCCATCCTAGAAAAATGAGCTCTGAACCCAGAGCAGAGGGACAAAGTCACCTGCCAGCCTGAGACTGACATCTGTGACCTGCTCCTGGCCCAGTATTGGCAGCAAGGGGAGTCTGCTTCTCCTTCCCTGTGTGCAGTCACTGTAGTGAAGGACCTAATTTTACCATGAACTCTATAGGTGACTCTCGGCCACAATATAAATGCTCTGTGTGATAAGGATCAGGCTGCACAATGAAGATCACGTTAACTTAAAATCCACATATCAAAGCTCTCCTCCAGTAAATCTGTGTACAGTAGCTCCACTGGTCAAATTCCAGGTTTTGAACATTTCTCCAGCTGTCCAGGGGATGAAAGCTGAGCTTTGCACATCATCAAATGTCTTAGTCCACAAAACGGGAACTCATCTCCTAAAATATTCTAAAGATTTTGAAAGTGTTCTTTTTGCCTTTTGGATTATACACAAGATCCCTTTGCAAATCCTGGCCAGGTATTTACGCTTGAATTATGTTCTCCTTCATGAGCTGTACCATTTGAGTTGCCTAAGGTGTGTGGGTTTTGCAAAAAATAAATCTTTTTTATTGAAATGAAGATAACAACCAGATCATGAAACAGGAAGAGAGACTCTAGCAATGCTTAAAAAGTGATCTACTGCTAATGGTATGAGCTGCATAAACTTTTACAGAAGTGCTTTCCCTCAGACCTGAGTTATTGATACCTGCTGTGTGCAAGGCAAAAAAAAACCAGATGTGATAAACAATGAAACAGCTGTGACAAAGAAGCATTTTATCGCTTGTTATCTTAAAATTATTTGCCCATTTATAAAGATGAAAAATACAGACCAGTCCTTGTCACTGGACTTCAGTAGAAATCAATCTGAGAAATAATTAAAATAATATTATCTTTGAAATGTTTATTGAAGCAATCTGAAGGAAATTGACCTGAAACTGGGTCTTTGCAACCTATATATCTCCATGCACTTCTTTTCTAAATTGAATAGATATCCTTTGGGCATGAATCAGGGGGATGAAGAGACAATCAAAATGTAGAAACCTGAATTAGGATCAAGGCTGTATTTCTTCTAAACATTCTGCAAAAATGTAGAGACATTTTGGATCTATGCTTGCCTATCCCCTTGAATTTCCTCTTTAAAATGAGGTTAAGGAGATACATACCAAAGGTGGACTTAGGATGTAAAATGTGCTAAAGAAACTGTATTTCCATACTGTGCTCGGAAATTGGTGGCAACCATTCCCCAGTCTGTTATTAAAGCCAAGGATTTCAGAGGATTACGAAGGGTCTGGCACTTACTTAGATAAAATGTTCGGCATTCTGGAAGGGTCAAAGATCTTGTTCTCCTTGGTGTGTATCACCTTTTCAGCTACTGAAACTCAAGAAGAAACTTTTCTGCCCTTCTGTGCAGACTTTGCCTTAATTGCAAGGTCTCTGGCCTTTCAGAGCAGGTGGCTCTGGCCCCCTCTGGATGATCATACAGCTGCTGCTTCTGCTGTTCCACAGTTTTATTGCCCTTGGAGAAGAAATTGTTTCTTGATGAGCTTCAGCCTTTTAGAATTGTGTGTATGAAAATGCTTGGTTATAACATGTTCTTCTTTACTGCAGGAATTACACAGGCAAATAGTCAGCTGGAGCTGAGGTATTTGCTTCCATAGTTTGATCACTTGTACGCACAGTTCTATGCGCAGCTTGAAGCTGAGGCTGATGGCCATGAAGAACCAGGTAACATTCTTTTGGTTGAGTTTCTCAGGATTGGTATCAGCCCATCGCTGTTTCTGAAGACAAGGTCAGTATCTGCACATTTCCTATTTAGGGAAGATCAATAAAGGCACAAGGACGTGTCCAAGCTGACTTCCAGCTACAGCCCAGTACCTGGCTGCTGGGCTCTGGGGGACTCTTAAATTGAGGAACATTAATTAAACCTTTGAATTCTTAGCTGTGCCTGTGTTCTCCTCTGGCTAAGCCTGAGGGTTACAGTGGACATTAAACTGTCTGACTAAGACCCTTTAAAGCACAACCTTTAGTGTAACACCCTGATACAGACTGAACATATGTTCTGGACACTCACAACCCTCAGAAAAGATTTGCTGTCCATAGGGAAGCTCGCACTTCGCTGCCGTGTCGAGTTTTTCCAGTCTATCTCGCTGGAAACTGGCCCTTTACATTTGGGAACCGCCCTTTTAGCTGCTGCTTTGCAAACAGCTACAGTGTCTGCCCTGTTTATTTATTTTAGTCACTCCTTATATTTGCTTCCCATCACTTTTTCCTCCCTGATTTCTTAAGAAATGGCACACGTTTTCTGGGGGAAGCCATACAGCCTAAGGGATTGGACACCGGCTGGATGAAAAGGAAATCTTGATTTTCTTCCAGGGCTTCTGTGCGTTGTGAGTCACTTCACTTCTCCATGCCTCTATTTCTAGCAGTGGAAGGGATGATGTTATATCATTTTCAAAGCCCTTTTGAGATATCTTGATGAAAAGTGCTCTGTCAAAATTAGATAATATCTTGCATCTGCAAGTCCTTAGTGTTGTGAGATGCAAGTTAACTGTGTGCTGTGTTTGGCAAAAGCCATTCTCAGCAGTTCTCTCTCCTTTTGCATTAGGAGAACAATTAAAACAATTAACCTCCCTTCCTGAACTGAACTATCCTAATAATGTTCAATTCCTTTTCACATGTAAACTGTACTTGTAGGCCTAAGAACTTGTGTTGAAGCTTTAGAGCTCTGATACCAAACATGTTGACTATATATGAGATCAGTAAAAACATTCCAAAGATTTCACTAGGGCCTGGACGAACCCCTCTTTTCTTTTTTTTTTTTCCTCTTTCTTTCTTTTTTTAATTTTCTGTTTATTTTTTCTTCTTTCTTCTTTTTTTTCTTTCTTCCTTTTTTTTTCTTTCTTTTTTCTGTGAGAGGTGGGAATGTGGGTGCTGCATTGACTAAATCATCTAAATGCAGATGTCTTCATACTGGAAATTGTAAGATTACTTCAGAGATTTTTGCCAACAGCATTTGGACAAGACATCATCCTGCTACTTTACTTTCCATCCTTATTTGAAAACATTTTGAGAGGATTCAGAACGTCCTCTCATAGTTTAACAGAATGCATAGGAGGAACGAGGAAAAATCTCTTTCTGTATACAACATGTGACATCTATCAGTAAAATTGTATAAATAACACACAATTTATCTTTTCTTGGAAAAAAAGTGCTCAAAGAAATTTTAAATGGTTAATTTTCTTCTCTTTTGTTAATTTTTAATTTTCTTTAAAGTAATTAATGCAGCCCACTCCATTCCCGATTCCCTCCAAATAATCCCTAAAATGAACAATTTTCTTGCATCTCAGCTAGAAGTGTAATTTAGTTGAATTCAAAATAAACTTCCATTTTTAGTGAACAAAAAGTGTATTTTTTAAAATAAAATTTATTAATATATTGGGGGATTAAGTCACATTCATCTTTTTTTCCCTAGTATCCCAAAGCCATGGTGGCTGTAATATATACAACCTCTACGAGTGCGTAAATAAAATCTGTGGATATGGGTGGAGAAATAAAAAAAAAAAAAATCTCAGAAACTTTGTATGTAAAATAACCAATCCAATATTTTCCATCTCTTAAAAGCACATAAGAGTTTTCCACAGTAATGGTATTAAAGGTGATATTAAATGTCAGAAACTTATTCTGCCTTTTTTCTTTCTCAGCTTTTTCCACAATATGGTGCTCCTAATAGGAATTTGGCTTACTGTCTTGTTTCAGCTGTATTTCATTTAGTTTTGTTTCTGATTCACACTCCTCTCTATCTATCTTATCTATTTAATTACAGTTTGGTTCTACCTGAATATTCACCACATCAGATGCTCACGTATGATCTGTATGGTGTATATATTGTTTTGTTTGGGTTTTTTTTAATGCTTGTTCAATATCATCAGGTCTTTCAACTCTGAATAAGCTCTACAAAATCAAGTAAGTTTGGTCACATGGTTATGATTTTGTTTGGGTTTCCTGAAAGCCATTTCAGGAATGGCTAACTACCTACTAGTGGTTAGGGGAGTGTTGTGGTCACTGGATGTAGCTGTTTTGAAGAGCAGATTTGGTGCAACATCTTCTGGGAGCACAACAGATCTTCTCGACTCCTTCATTCATTGCTTCTGAAATCTTCATTCCTCAGCATGCACATGCGCATCTCTGGGTGTGCACACCCTCTGTGGTGCTTTCCTAAAATGAATTTGCTGTACAAGTTAGTGAAGCTATGTCTAAAAAATATTCACTACTTTGAGATATTTGCTACCACATTATATTCGATACTTCGCATTGCTTGAGTTTTATTTGCATTTTGGAATGTTTATCTTTGAATATTTTGCATTCGTTTTGCCTCCACGTTTCCCACTGAAAAATTGCATTTGTTCTGGCTATACAATGCATTTGTTGAAATATATATATATTTTTTTTAATTTAAATCAGAGAGAGAAGATAAATATTTTTGTTTTCCCTTGAGGGGATCTGACCTAAAATCTGATCTTAAATTAGATATTAGGGATTTCATAATATTTGCAGGGTATATTCAACTAACCTGAATACATTACAGATCTCAAAAGTTTCTTCATTTTTTACATTCTCGTGAGAATCTGACACTTCCTAATTTCAAATCTTTTTAAGAAGTGCGGTACTATGTTTAAGATACTCAGACAACCTTTTAAACTTCATCACGGAGTTATTGGTTACTAAATGCATACCAGTCCTTTAACCCAGTGAAAGCAAAAAATGAATTTGGAACTTTAAGCCAGATTTTATAGTTATCAATATAACAATCAACTGGGTTAATCAGTTCAGGATGGAAAATCTTACGATAAAAAGACGAAGATGCTTTTGAGAGAAGATGTTTCTCTGACGCTTCTCATGGACTTATTCTTGGTGCAATTTTTCTGCAGAAACTTGGGATTTTGGCAGATCTGTGTGTAGCATTTGCATGTTGCATTTGAGGAGTCAAAGCCTCTTGAACCACGGCTTCGAAACTCTGCAAACACTTCAGGCTGCTGTCTGAGGGGTTTGTCTTTTGTGCAAAAAACCTTTTAGGTAACCAAAACACCTTACAAAATGCAGAGGCTCTCCTCAACATGGTAAACAAAGATGCCTTTTCTACAGCTCCTAAAGAATGTACTGAGAGTCCATAAACAGATCCACAAATAGATCTGGAGATAAAGACACTCCATTCTGTCAGCACTGAAGGGCTGTGCGGAACTTCTTTTTTCTGTTATTAAAATCACCAGCCTACGAAACAAAGCTTTGATCCCTTGTTCTTCTGACAGACTGTAGACTTTGTTTAGGCTTCATTCACTCCTGTGAATTTTGCAAACTAGAAATTGCAGTTTTATGGAGGAAAAAAAAAACAAAGTAATTGCCTTGATATTTACAGATTAGCTGCTATTCGGGTAGAAATAATATACTTTTCATCATGTTGGTTTCATAGATAAAACCTTAACAATTAACTTGAGAAATTATTCCTTTTTACACCAATGTCCCCAAAGAGAGAATCACTTCTTAGTAAAAACACTGGATATGTATGCTACTCCACATTCTGGTCTGAAATCCCTCCATTAACTTGCATAATCCTGAATCTGTAATATTTTTTTCTTCTGAGAAATCTTTTGCAAAGCTAAAATCATTAATGTCTGTTCTGTGTCTAGGTAACGCATGAATTAGAACAGCATAACACTAATAGAGGTATTAGCCTTCTCACAAAATTTCTAAGCTTTCTGGAAAATGCATGTTTACATTGGATTAAAACAAACTCATCTCCTCCTCTCCTGTTGGAATGCCTGTGTTTTAGGAAAATTAATAACACTTGTTGATCCAAAATGCTTCCGCAGTCAGGAGGAATTCCTTGATAAGAGGAGAAGCAGGAACCCAGGTTTCCTGCACCATGACAAGCTTCAGACCAGTTTGCCATTTTGCAGGGTGCTCTATCCAGCTTTGCTATCAGGGTAATTAGGACATATAGGCATTCAGCTGAGGAAACTCTGTAGAGCTCCACTGAGCATTGAGATTTGGTCCCATGCCAGCTTACACTAACTAGAAGATACAGCCTTCAGGTGATAAGTTGTTAGAGGCAACTTATCCCCATGGAACGCAGAGTCCTGGCCATTAGCAGAAAATTTACTGCTATTGACTGGCATTATATTTCCAAAATTATATTTGTGTTACGAGATTAGTTATTGTAAATCATTTGAAACAGCCATATAAATACGTCTGGAGTGGTATGCTCTGGAAATCTAATCAATATGGTGTCACATTAAACAGTGAGCAACAGAGGAGTGAAGGAAAAGATAAATAATTCTGTGTAACCATTGGAATCATGGGGTGGATGTCACATAAAAAACCCAATTGTAGGTATAGAATTTTTTTTTTTTTTCCTTCCTAGTTGTCAAGAGGCTGGGCTGGTCTGGCCCAATTTTCAACCCTATGACTGTCTGCCAACTTTTTAGACGTGTAAACTAGCACTTATTTTTCTACACACTTCCTCAGATATATCAGAGGACATGCATGAGGACATGCAGTCAGCCTGCTTTAGCTGACTTTCAGCCAGCATCCCACTGCAAGCTGGTTGTCTTGCAACATCTTCAGGGAAGGCTGCAAGTCCTCTGAAGGTCATTTTGTCCCACAGCACCACTGATTGTAGAAACAATCAGATTGTGGTTGGTAAAATCTAGCAGGGCTTTAAATCACCTCAGGTTGTGTTCGACTGTTGTTTAAGTTTACTCTGTGAATCTTCTTGGGGAAAGGAGAGAAAAAGTCAGAGCCGCTGCTGCACTTCTGTCCCTTCGCTGGGTATTTACAAAACTGTGCTTTGGAAGTATAGCAAAAAGGAAGCCCTGAATCGCCCTTTAGTCATAGAATCATTTTGGTTGGAAAAGCACTCTAAGACCATTGAGCCCAACCATAAACCACCACTGCCCAGCCCATCTCTAAGCCATGTCCCCAGGTGCCACATCCACACAGATTTTAATTCCCCCCAGGCATGGGGACTCCACCACTGCCCTGGGGAGGTGTGCCAGGTCTGGAAAACCCTTTCCACGAAGAAATTTTCCCTAATATCCAGTCTAAACCGCTATCCTCTGAAACAGCTTGAGGCCATTTTCTTCTTCTCCTATTACACGTTACCTTTCCACGAAGAAATTCCCGACTCCTCCCCGGCTGCCCCCTCCTGTCAGGGAGCTGTGCAGAGCCAGAAGGGCCTCCCTGAGCCTCCTTTTCTCCAGCCTGAGGCTCTTTCTCAGCTCCCTCAGCTGCTCCTCGTCCGACTTGTGCTCCAGACCCTTCCCCAGCTCATTCATGTCACACATTTCCTGACTTCCCCAATTACTAATCTGTCAGATCACATATTTCTTGACAATTAAATCCTTTCCACCTACCCATTAATTCCCCAGCTGTGTCATTTTCATGAATCCCACAGCTGATAAGCACTAGTAGGGTTTGTTTATCTGATTACCAAGCGATCACAGCTAGGATCATGGTCTCCCTCCTGCCATGGATGAGATGGGACAAGTGACAACCCACAAAGAATCTGGACCCCAGAGTAAAAGTAAGAACCAGAGAGAGGTGAATTTCGCATGAATAGATTATCTCAGGTGCTCACTTGCTTGCTTCCTGGATCTTTGCTTCCACCAGGATCTTTTCCTTTTTTTTTTTTTTTTTAAATGATATATTTCTGTTTTATTTTAATTTTTGGCACCACCTCTTCTTCCCAAACACAAGTTTTCCAGTCTGTGTGAAGGAGCACATCACATGAACAGACTCCAGACTGCAGGATCTGTCTCATGTCTCTTTATATACTGGAGGATTCAAGAAGTGCCACTTCTGTTTTGTCTAGGTGTTATCAAAATCTACAACCAGCCCGTACCAGGTGCAGCTAGAAACTGCCTGTGAGTTCAAAAGCTAATTTTGGGTATTGCCCAGACATGCATCAATATGTGTGCATGTGTGTGTATATATATCCATTTTTTTATCACCTGTATTCACAGTGCAAGACCTAGGTTTTTTCACCTATGACAACTTCCAATGGGAAAATATCAGGACTTCATATCTCAGAGGAAAAAAAAAGACTCCCAAAGGACACCGAGAGTTCATTCCTTTGAGAAAGATTGAAAGTATGCATATAAACATAAAGTGAAGTAAAATTTATAGATATTTGAGATCACAAAGGTTCAGCTTTCCACTCTGGGCCAAATAGTAAAGACATTATAAGGTGCAAATGAAACATTACAAGAAAAAAATGGACCAATTTAAACCTCTTTAAAGAAAAATAAACAAAAAAAGAGGCATGTTTTGTCAGCTCATGCAGATGGCTCATGGGCTCTGGCCTGAGCCATATCATAACAGTACAAACTAGACCCAGATCTGCAAAGGTGCTGTGTATCAGCAGCTTCCTTGGGTGCTAATAAGACCATGTGCTAGTGCAGAGATAGGAATATGTGCATACTCACAGATTTGGAGCCATATGCTCAAGTTCTTTTTGTTTGGTTCTGTTTTCCCCCAAAGAGCACAATTTTCCCCTCTCTTCTACTCAGCCATTTTTACTGACATAAGTGGCTTATTGTCTGTTCTGATCTCTCCTTCCAGCTTCAGAGCCTTTCTTCTTGAGATGTCACAGAAATGCAAAGGTTAAGTACCCTCCCTGAGCAGAGAGGCACTAGAGATACTTGAAAACCGTCAACAATTTCAATAGGAATCTTCTTTTCACAGTGAAGGACCCTGCATGTCAAAGCAAGCTGTTCAGCAGCTTGGACTCAGCCCACTTGATCTAGTCTGTTTACCTCTCAGGATCCCTTGCAGGGTGGGTGTTTGCTCTGCACTCAACGCTGACCTGCACTTAAAATGCTTCCACGTAGTGCAGGTGTGCAATTCACTCAATTGTTATGCTGAAGATCACACCAACATGCTCATTGTAAGTGTGACTCTGTCAGATGAAGACGCCTCACTTCTCAACATGGCTCATTTTGATTTACATACCAGCAAAAAAATATTACCACTCCCACTAAGTGTGTAGTGGTGGTCCAACTACTATGGAAATCACTGCACTCTCTAGAATAAAGATGACAGACTTTTATACTCGCATATTCTATCCAAAGAGTTTTAGACCCTGATCTGATGCAAGATAATTGCCCAAATATGTGAATCACTGTGTTCCATTTTGGGAACTCAGAGCACAAATATTTTCTTGGGTAACAACCCCTAAGAAAGTACACACCAAAGGCCGATCCATTACAACATTGTTTTGTGACCAGGTATTATTTCTTCAACAACAAGTAACTACTTACACAAGCAGCCTAACAAAATTAATTAATTATTTTATTTAAGTGTTGCATTTTGAGTTGCTACAAAACAATCTTCCTTGAATTTTAACAAAGTCATCCACCATGCCTTACAGTTGTTATATTAACATTTTAACTACCTCCTTTATTGCAATCTTAAGATAAAATGATAAAATCATAGAATGATTTGGGTTGGAATGGACCTTTAAAGGCCATCTACCCCAAACTCCTGCTATGAAAACGGTCGCTTTCAACTAGATCAGTTTGCTCAGAGCCTCATCCAACCTAACCTTAAATATTTCAAGGGATGGGTCATCCACCACCTCTCCAAGCAATCTATGCCAGGGCTTCCCCACTCTCACCACAAAAAATTTCTTCCTATATCTGGTCTGATAACATTGCCAGTGAAAGAGTATGAGTTATTAATTCAAGAACCACTCATTTTTGCTACAGGTGGATGGTGGTGGCAAGGCAGGAACCTTCCTTTCCAATGCTTTACATCACCCGTGAATGGAGTTGAGCTCCTAACGTGCCACATACTTTCCCTGTTTCTTGGTCAAGTCAGCTGAGTTTGCATTTGCGTGCATATTAAGTGTCAAATTTAACATATTTGCCACATGTGACCCAGGAAATGGGTGCCATTACTATCAATGGAGATGACCTGAAGCTCAACTCATTTGCCTGCTTTGTCTAGGACCATTTTAGATAACTTAAAATATCTGCCATTCTAGGATTCTATGAATGTATTTCATCTGTGCTTTTAAAGTAAAATCTCCTTAATAATTGTGGGTACTTACATGGTTGCTATTAGTATGGTACAGTACATGTTTCTCTTCATCACAGCACCGGGAGATGAGAAAATATTAGAAGGGAACGATGAAAGTCGAATTGCCCTTCTATTGCCTCTTGTCCTCCTCCTGCCCCTGAATATTACAGTGTCTGATTTAATTTTCTGCAGACCAGGATTTATATCATGGAATACAGTCTCAGTGTTCAATGCACAGGGAAAAGGAGAGTTAAGTCAGACAGAAAGATGAACAAAGGGTAGCCAAGACTTTCCTAATGGTGTCTCTACACATTGAGCAGGTAACAAGTCTCAATATCTCTCTCTCTCAGATGTTTTCCTCTGTATTTGAAGGAGACACATCTGCTCACAGGGAAGCTGGTTCAGAGTGTTCTTCTGCAGGGAGATGTCTCTGATCTCTCCTTCAAACATTTGAACAAGATACCTGTCTTTCCTTTCAAAGCAGGTAGGGGAGAAGGGAACGGAACAGCTCGTGAGTTAGAGACTCTCAAACTGGGAAGAGGGAAATCCCAGACTCAGTCCTCACTTGTGCTCATATCCAGCTTCCTCTTGGAGATAGATGTCCCTAGCATCTGCTTACTGTTTTGGGCAGGTGTTTTCCACCCACCAAAATTGAAATTCTTGGTTCTCCTTTGAGGGAAAAGAAGATTTTCTAGCTTATGTTCCAAAAATAAGAGAGAGAGTATTTTACCTGTTACAGTCACAGGGTGAAGAAACACATTTAAGATATTAGTGCTACAGAGAGATTGTCAGACTTTTTCAATCCATAAAGCACTTTAGAATGGAAAGTACTCTTGCTGGGACTAAAGAATTGTCTACCTAGAAGAGCTCCAGATTAATAATTAAGAGAGTTGGGTCTGGCTCTAACTCAGGAGCCTTGGTAAAGGAGCTGATATTCCTGCTTCAACATTGTTCTGAAGAGAACCACAAACTTAAAGCCAAGCCACACTGAGTCATAAATCATAAATTCACATAGTCAGTGCAGTGCTCTGACTGAGAAATTGCTAGAATAGAGTACAAATAAGGCTCAATCCCCTATGCAAGCACTCTCGGGATCATTTCAGACTGCCTTACTTCCTAGCAATGTATTTTCTGAAGAGGAATGAGAGATGACTCAAGGCACACCCCTAGCCTCACACCAGAGCTACCTCAAAAAGAATATCTAGAATATCAAGAATATTCAGTCCCAGTGAGTATAGTGATTTTTTTTATTGCAGTACATGGTACCCTTCCTTCTGCCTAGAAACAGAATTCCTTGCTTGTGTTATATGTTCTATACTGATAACAGATGGTGGTAATTTTTTTTCTGTAGCCTCAGTTGAATAGTCTCATTTTTCTGGAGAAGGAGTTTTGTAGTGTTATTTCTGCAAACCACAAAGTTGTGAAGTTTTGGTGGTTTTTTTTCTTTTTTTTTTCCCCAAGCTGAAAGGAAGATGTCATTTTTCTGCCTAGGAAATTCTACACTATTTTAATGCAGAACTCAATAAACCTTTACTGACAGCTACAATGATTATTTTTTAACTTAAGCCATCATTTATTAACTGAATATATCTGGCCAGCTAAAATGACATTCTTTAGATATTTTTACATGTGTTCTAGTCTCTTTTTTAATATGTATCCTAGGAGATAATGGTAATCTATAAAGATTTTCAAAAGTCAAATCATGTTATACATCACATGGGATACATTTGTGGTGGATGGCATGACAGAAAATGGACTTTGTTAGAGCATCCAGTTATGTAATTACATACATTTTGAAAGTCTGAAAGATGTAGAGTGTTATCCCCCATAGATTATTAACCCACTTTTAAGGGGTGATAGGTGTTATTAATTGACCTGTTCACTGAACTCCAGAAGGTTTTTGGGAATGTGCATATACCACAAATTATGATTCCACATCATTAATCATGCAAGTCTCCTTCATGACTCAGTAGAAAAGGCAAAAGGCTAGAAGATGACTTATATTTTTACAGACTCACAGACATACTACAATAAATACAATTTTTCAGGGCACAGTTCAAAAAGAAGTGACCTCTCTCTGTACCCCCTGTCAGATTCAACCATTTCTCCCTTCCCATCTCTGTTTTCTTCCCCGGAGCTGCAGTCTCACGCATTGCTTGCAATCTTCACCAACTTCTGGTCTCTCCACCTCAGGTCTCCTCTTCCTTTAACCCTTTTAATCCTTCTTTGTGTTAAGTTTTCTTTTCATTTCACCTGTAGCATATACCACACAAAGCTCTTTAGTAGTTCTTGGTGTGCAAAGCAATGTGGGGAAAGGGCAGAAGAGCAAAGAGACAGCAAAGAGACTGCATGCACAGACACGCGGGCAAGGTCTTCCTCAGCCCGAGAAGTTTGGTACAGGGTGCCCCTGTGCTCTCCAGTGCACCCTTACCTTGTTAATGCAAATCTTTCCATGTGCACTTCCAGAAGCAAAGTGTAACAGCTCAAATGTATAATAGATAAGGGAAAGACAGCAGACTGAGACTAATTGAGCTATTCCTCCGACAGAAACGCAAGAGAAGGAGTTATTAATATTCTTCCTAAAGGCTTTGGATGTGCTCCAATACGTGATGAGAGATCTGCACCTGTATCCTTTATGAATATTTAAGGATACCTTATTGTGGTGTCAGGACAGACTTCTGTACTGTTTGTTCTGCTAATGGGATTTATCTTCATCAAGTAATGTTCAGCATGAGTTCTTCTAAAAGATGCCTGTATGGTTAAACTATGGTAACTCAAATGATGAGTTAAAGACTTGACTGAACACCGAGTGTTGCTTATGAAATAATCATGACTCTGAGATGATGGATAGACTTGATTCCCCGAATTTCCAGCTGAGATTTTCAGCAGGAGCTTCATTAGACAGACATGGGTTGAGACTGTTGTAATCCAAATACAAATGAATTTGAAAAACTGTTCTAACTTAAAACTTTCAGATCTGAATAATTTAGATTGCCTGATTGCTCCCCAAACTAACATCTTCATTCCTGTTTTGATGGCAGAGAGGAGTGGAAGAATCATATTGTTGTACTGAGTTTAAATAATTTCAAGAAACTTTCCCATCTAATGAGGGAAAATCAAATTCAGATGTTCTGAAGATGAGCAAAACTCTGTAATTGTACTCGGGGAAAATGAGTTAGTCTGAAGACTGGTTCTTTTCTCCAAACATAGCACAGGGGACTGATTTATGTAGACAGAATGTAAGAGAAGAGATGATTACTGAACCCTCTGAATTTTACAATACACTGAAAACATGCAGAAGACCCTAACGTCATTTGCCTGGCTTTAGCAGATATTCTGAACATAGGAGAACCCAAAGGAAAGAACCTCTGAGGGCTCTGAATCTCAAATATTTCCTAGAAAATCAATAGTGCTTAAGGTAGCGTTCTGCAGATCCTGAATCCCATTGGCCTTGGCCCCAAAGAGTTCAGAATTTAGAAGCAACAGAGGGTGCAGAACCTTGGCAGCTCCTGTCTCCTCCACACCCCACAGAGACAAGTAATGATGAAGATTTACAGATCCCCTAACTGAGGCCAGCATTTCACCATTTAGAGCTTATAATATTCTACTCCCTGTCCCTCTGCATCTTCCTTACTCAAAAACATTTGAAATTTCCTGTTCTTTGACCTACCCATAACAGCCCAGAAAAGCTCATTTAAAAACCCAGGGGATAGGGAAGGATTTAGAGAGTAAGTCTGATGAGAAGTGGCTGAGGGAGCTGGTGGAGCTCAGCTTGGAGAAAAGGAGGCTCAGAAGAGACCTTCTCACTTTCCACAACTCCTTGACAGGAGGGGGCAGCCGGGGGGGGTTGGACTCTGCTCCCAGGGAACAGGGACAGGAGGAGAGGACAAAGTTTGAAGCTGTGCCAGGGGAGATTCAAGTCGGATATTGGGAAGAACATGTTGACATAAATGGTTGTTAAGGATTGGAATGGGCTGCCCAGGGAGGTGGTGGAGTCACCATGCCTGAAGGTGCTCAAGAAACAACTGGATGTAGCACTCAGTGCCACGGTCGGGTTGACATGGTGGTGTTTGGTCAAAGCTCGGACTTAGTGGTCTTGGAGGCCTTTTCCAACCTCAAGGATTCTCCTAGAGCTGGAAGATTTTCCAAAATTCTCAAGGGTCTTCTCAGTAACAAAAGGGGTTTAAAAGGCGTTCTGGGACGTCCTTGGACAACACACTCCTCATCCTCAGTACACAGGGAAGAACTCTGGCATGATGCAATCCCTGTTGAGTTTCAGCATTTCACACTTACGTTGCATAAGCAAAAAACCCAAGGGAGGAAACCTCCAAACTTCTCCTTAGCCCAGCTCCAGCGCCGCTGCAGTGGCTGCTTCACTGGCTGGGCTAAAACCATAGTTTAACCCTCCCTGAGCCTGCCCAGAGTAAACCCTGAACCCTAGAGCCCGGGGGAGTGTAGAACCTGCTGAAAATATGGCCCATCTTCATGAGATTTTAGTTGGAGTAACTAATAAAGCCAAGAAAAATGAGCCAGTTCGTAGGAACACAAATATTCTTTCAGAGCTTTCCAGAGCCCTCTTCAGGTTCAGTGATTGCTCTTGTTCATTTCCAGGCTGACTGTTTATTCGTTCCTAAAACTCAAAATCCTAAAATGTAATCTTTCTGAACTAGTGTGGTTTCATGTCAATACGTTCTCACAGCCTCGTGTACGACAAACCCTTGCTTATTTTAATACAGATAATACTGTATATCATGCAATTAGTCTCTTTGGTTTGAATCTAAATTAATTCTCATCAAAATGAAAATAAAAAGGATTGTTATAGCTAATAGCGGAAATTATGAGTGTCCTTCACAGGCCAACAAAATGGGAAAAAAGACGATGAAATTTTGTTTGTTCTGCTTCTTACAAATCATTATGCTTATCACTAATTTGAGCTGCTGTATTTTTAAAAAATACTCTCAGGTAAAAAAAAACCCCAAGCAACTGGCAATTCTATATAAGCACTGAAGTTCTTGAGCATTTTTCATGCACAAACAGCTGTAAAATACAGGAGTTACCACATAATTTAGAAAGAAAAGCAGAATCTACTATTACAGGAGATTTGTGTGGCACATTTAAATGATTAGTACCAAAACAGACTCCTCAGAGCAATTAAGCAGGAGAATATTTAAGAGCTGTCATTGCATAAAATGTCAGCGAAATCCATATACTTGAATTAGCGGATCTCTCTGTTAAACCTGAACTAGAAACAACCCAGCTCTGCTTTGCACCTGGGATACTCAGATGTGTTGTGATCTTGCAGGTCACTGGAGATGTCTGTCACTTCTCCTGGTGCTGCACCAAAACACCTTGCCTTGAATTTTCATTGGGCAGCAGGGTGCTACCTAAAATCTAAAATAGGAGAAATACCTTTGTTACCAAAAGAAGTGGTAAATGAGAACATTAAATGAATGAAAACAGGAAAGAATAAACCCCCCAAACTCTTTTAGCTATGATACAGATTATTAACTGCCTTACTTAATAGTAGAACATAATTAGGATTGGTAGTACAGACATCAGAGCAAGTTTTGCTTCCAGGCTTCCGAGTGCCACATATTATTACATTGCTCTTCGCTACTCTTTAAAACTCAGGCTATAAATCTTCAGTAAACCACTGCACTCCTCTGACTCTGGAACTTGTTCTGCCCCAGGACATTGGGTTGTGTTGCAAATGCCATCTCATATTGTTAAACGCCACTGAGCACACTGAAAAACACAAACCAGAATAGTCCAATAAACTGATAGTCTGTGTCCAGGTACTTTAGGTGGAGTAGTGTTTCCCTCACATGCGCCTCAGAGTGTGAGGGTGACAATTGCAGGTCCTATATTTGTGCAAGAAAAGAAGTAAAAGTAATACCGGTTTAGGGTATCATTGTAGGAAGAGAAAGGAAGGATGGGCTTTCCTGTCATCACTATGAGATTTCCAAGTTGTAGCTTTACCATTCTAAGAGGATCAATGACACAGATATGCTCCCCAAAAATCAAATTAAAAGACATGCTCTAAAAAGCATCAGCATACTTCCTGCTGAGTAAAACATTTTCTGAGTAAATGCAACCATTTTTGCAAACCTGTGGTGATTTCAATTACATTCCTATTGAGGTATATTTTATTATGCTTTGATTGGACTTTGGTGACAAAATTTAAAATTAATATTTGCATCTGACAGGAAGAAGTACTTCTAGGGTGGAAGATATTACGTGAACAAAATGTTCTTTTTCAGTAGTCTTGATTTTTTGTTTTCCTCAGAATTTTCAGGGCTTCCCATGAGATAATAGTTTGGTTTATTGAAATTGTGCAGTGGAGAGAAAAAAATGAGAATTTAAGGACCAGATATCTCAATACAAAATACAGTACAGCTAAGTTGCTTGATATCTAAATACGGACCATTACCACACTCTGAAAGATATTGATCAGTGTTAGACAGTAAACAAAGCTAAGATGGATTAGAGAAAACCTATCCTTCCCATTTTGAAAGACTCTAATTTCTTTTCTAAGTGCTGTTTGTCCTTGCACTGAACCTATATTTATTATCATTATAAACCAGTGCTGTTGTCTCTACAACAGAATTCAATATTCAATATCAGCAACAGGTTTATCACAGTAACTAGCAAAAAAAGAAATATTCATAAAACACTTTGCTTTTCAGGAAAGAGACACACTTAAATGAGCATTCACACACCTGTTCTCCATATCAAATTCACGGGGCTTTGAGGTGAAAGAACGGTTAAAAATTGAGTGTTCAGATACCCAGCCCACAAATGATTTTCTCAGCTAGCCTGTTCTCCCTGTTTAACATATCGCCCTGAACAGCGTGTCTTTAGGAGTGATGCATGAGGAGAAAAGGAGGAAAATAAAATAAAGCAAGATTTTCTGAGCTGTGACAGATGACTCTGTGGAGTATTTTCTTTTGTTTGGGGATTTCGTGCATTCAGCTGCATCCAGCCCTCTCCCTGGATCACCCTCCACACTCCCACATTCCAATCCTTGTATTTGTGGTGGACATTATCAATCTTTCTGGAGATTTTGCTAATTTATTGTGTGTTTGTTCACGTCTGGATGTTAGGAAGTTTTGTGCTGGAGACAATTCCCCACCCATCAGTTGCGCTGTGGTATGCTGTGAGGTCCCCAGAAGGTGTGCAGCTAGACACAGTTCTGATCCCTAAATTACTGAGCATTTTCCCTTACAGCGGGGACTCTCACCTCATCTCCACCCAACCTGTGGAAGGAGGAAGGGCAGTTCCTGATGCCAAGACCTGCTTCCACAGAACCAGCACCACCAAACTCACTGCCAAATTTCCCAATAAACCTGTTGCTATAAATTATCTCAGAGCACAACAGGAGTCTGTTCACATTGCTAATCAATACTACAAGATAAGAGGCTTCAATAGGAACCATAAAAAGAGACTGTAAGACCCCCCTTATAGAGACCTTATCACTTCCTAATTTTGATGTCCTTGGCTCTTGCTCTGCTCTTCCACTAATCAATCATTAAAATGAAGGTGTGCGGAGGTCCCAGTAACCATCTGACCTGCTCTTATCAACTTTCCCCCTTCATGAAACTGCTCACTTCCCTGTGATTTCTGTGGATCAATACAGCAGAAAGGTCACAAAAGCACCGAACAGAGATGCCAATCAGAAAGATGTCACAAGAAAAAGAAAGTTTGACAACATCAGGATCAATCAGGGGCTGCTCAGGAGAACTTGTCAGCGGTGATTAATGGCACATTGTGCAGTTACTGTCATTTGGAAAACGCTTTAGAAGTTTTGAGATCACTGCGTGGGGAAATTGAGTTGAAGCTCTTTTGTCATATTGAAATTTAGGAGTTACAGGGTCCAGACTGGGCCAGGAAAACTTTTTCCTAGCAAACAAAAGCCTGATGGTGCCATGGATGAGTAAAACTCCCCTAACCGTGTTTGGGTAATGATGGCATCCATTCCACATAGCCCTGAGGAAACTCTGCTCCCCACCTCCGTCATGCCACAATTAACTGGGTGACCAAAACAGTGACATTTACAAAGGAATACTCTGAAATATGGGTTTGGTGGTAGGAAGGCTGCAACCTTCTGAAAGCGTCTCTGGCTGAGAGCTGCACGGCGAGGCCACTGCACACACACACACACTCAGACACCCTGGAGAGTTTCCTCAATGAGTCAGCGGCACAGAGTCAGGATTGGTCTCCAAGAGGGATTTATTCCAGCCATGTGAGTGGTGCAGGTCCAGGGAGGCAGATGAGAATGGGATGAAGAGGAGCAAGACAGTGAAAGAGGAAGGGTTCAGGTTTTTATATGGGGTCAGTAGGGGTGGAGAGAAAGCATCAGGGACCAATAGTCTGAGGGCACGGGGGTGGTACACAGGTGGGGCTAGGGAAAGAGGAGAGGAATAAGGCATCCTGGGAGAGACCTTTTGGTCTCCCTAGCCCAGGGAGTGTGGCCAGGGCACATCCAGGAGGTTGGTGTGGCTATGGCTCACTGGCTCCCACTTAGGGGTACTGTGAAATGGAGTGGTGGCACTTTACCAGCAGAAGTCTTCTTGTTTCTTCCTTCCTTCCATGGGTATTTCCAAATCCCAAAACCCACAGTGGACTTTGGGGCTGTGATAGGGCCCCCTGTAAATTCCAGTACCCTCAGAGGAACTCCTCAAGCACAGGTGAGGGTTCTGGGAAGAGCTGGATGACTGTAAGTTGGACTGTCCATAAATCATGTAGTGTGTCACTGGAGTGGCAGTTTTACCCTTTGTACCATCTCTCAACCTGGAAGGCAGTTCTGTTGTAAAAGCCAAGGAGAGATGTATTACCAAGGTTTCACAGAGAGAGTGAAAAGAGCTGTGTCACATTTTCAAAGCTTTTTCTGTGCTTCTTTATTCTTCTAATTTTTTTTTTTATTTTTTTTATTTTTTTTTTGGTCTAGGGAAGGGACTACCCAGATTTTGTGCATGGTGAGTCTATGCCATGGTTGTCAGCAGAGACAGGCTGAAACTATCCACTGGCATCATCCCAGTGAACATGTCTTCCCACTTATTCAGCAGTTGTGATTCATGTCCCCTTGCTGCTGTAAGAAAAACGCCAGGAAAACTCACCCTTTTCAGGCTGCAGTAAATTTTGGGTTTTAATTGAAAGTATTAACAGCTGAATTTTCTATATCAATCTGGGAAAACGTTTTACTTCCTCAATGGTGTCTAATCTATGCATAGCGGTAAAACAATGTTATGTAAGTGGTGTTTGTAAGCAGACATTCCTACTCTTAGGTCTTCCTGTAATTTTCCTGGCACTGAGACATGCAGGAAGTTTGTGGGGGGCCCAAGGCAACCTGTTCTAGTAGAAGCTGTCCCTGACCATTGCAGAGGGGTTGGAACAAGATAGTCTTTAAGGTCTTTTCCAACTGAAACCCTTCTATGACTTCTTTGCTAGCGTAGGGCCACTGAATTTCTACCTGATACAGAGTGGATAAAGAAATCCTGAAGAGATGCTGTCCTGAAGTTTTCAGAGTCATCTATATCCAGCTGGTATTCACATGACCTGTAGTCTATAAAACCTGTAGTAATTCTCATCCAAGATTTTTTACAGCGTATTTCAAAAGATTATTTCAAGGTGACTTACGACAAGTGGTAACGTAATGGTCCTTAAATGGGGTAAAAATATGCGTGTTAGCCCTACAGGATAAAGGCATTAGAAGTCATCTGTTCTTTCCCTTAGGCCACATCCTTCATCAGCCAAAGGTCTTCCCAAACTGTATCTTGATGTCCAGCAGTACCTGCCTAATGCTTCACTATGGTTCTGTAAAACTCAATTTTGTCACAGCTCAAATCAAACTAATCCAGTTACAGAAATTAGTTCTTATTTGGCTTGTGGTTGTCAGTTCGTTTTAGGGCTACTTTGAATAACTTCCATGATGTCTGCACACAAATTTCCATTAACTAAGCCATATAATTTGGCAAGTGTAGTTGTGTACAACGATAGCTCTTTGATGCATTGGACAGAAACACTTTAGACTACCTGCTGTAGTATCATGTCTCCAGTAGTGGAGCTTTCCATAGCTATGCCCTTGTCTCTCCATAAATTTGTGCTTTGGGGCTGGAGTGTGTAGCCTCAGATCCAAGCAGAAGTTGTCAAAGACCCACGGAAGATCCACATTAGGATCCCAGGAAAACTCAGCTGATCATCCTGAATGCAGCCACAGCACCTGTGGTATATCCAACTCTAGTTAAGTGTACATAGAATGTAACAATTTTGATAATGCCTTGTATCAAATACACATTATTTTGCTGTACTCCAAGTATAACAAAATTGAGATTCTGCTGAAGACGTGGGTGGCAGTATATCAGGTGCATGAGATAAATGTCAGATTAGCTGACAGTTGCATGCAGTTTAACACATTTAATACACTAATTTAGATTTAATGTGCATATCAGAGCACTCTATAATATTGGCAGAGGAAATTGTTTATCAGAGGAAGACATACAACATTAACTAGCCACTGATCAAAGAGGCATCAAAGGGTTGTTTTGAAAAAGAAAGAATTATTGATGGTTCGATGTTTTTTCTGACATTAGACTTTCAAATTCTGGCTAATATTTTATTTTTCTCACCAGTGCTGTAGAGTTGTAAGGCAAAACAATGCTGGAAGACCAAAAGTGCCTCACAGGTTTGTGAATTACATCCCTGCTGGTAGGTAAGTCTGAAATGTGCCACTAGTGCACTCTGCTCGAGGAAACTGTGGTGGGACCTTTACCTCTTCCTCCTGTCAGCAGTTACTTGTCAGCAATTAGCAGTTATTTGTCAGCAAATAATCTAAGGCTGGTGGTTTCATCAGAAAGCTGAAAGTAGAATCAGTGGGGAAGAAATACAATGCTGATTCAATAGTTTGTTGGGTTTTGGTTTTTGTTTTCGTTGGTTTTTTTTTTCAATGCATTTGCTGTTATTTGTCAATTTTCTTTGACATCTTAGTGCCTTTCCCTGTTCCCCATCTCATCAAACTCTCCTAGCTGTTGCACACAAGCTGTTTCTCCCTCCTTGACCTTGCAGGGCTGGAACTAGATGATCTTTAATCTCTCTTTAAACCATTCTGTGATTCTACAATTCTGTTCTCTGGTCAACACCTTCTAATGATGCCGATATTTACATCGTCTCATGATCCTCCCTGCTGGGACTGACCCACAGCATTTCTGTGAGGAGAAAGATGGGACTTGACAGGAAAAGGGAAGTTCAAGGGGTGCCAACATAGGCATCCTGCCATGGAACAAAAGTGCCTTTGCGTGCTGCAGCTTGTGTTTCCAGATGTCCTCAGAAATTCTTCCTTGCTCATGTGTCCTCACCTTCCTAGACGCTCTCAGGTACACATGGGTAAAGTATTAGAAGTTCCACCATGGAGCACCAGTTCTTATCAGCTTCCTGATTTCAGCTTTCAGCCGACATTGTGCCTGGCTATTATTCTCTTCTGTGAGTCCCAAAGTAGGTAATCTGCAGGCAGTTGTCCCAGTAGGCTATCATCATATTTTGGGATGAGTCACTGAACATTTATATTTTCTTCTGCCCAGAACAGGAAAATGAACCTTGAGTTTGTCATAACATTTCAGACACTGACTGTTGTTTTGGGTGGTGGACGTCCTTTGTTTACAGGTTACGCAGATATCTCCTGTGAGACTTTCTTCTGCTTTCGGAAAAAAACCCCAAATTTTTGAACAAAACTCCCCATGGAAAGTGCCATTAAACAGATAAAAGCTTATATGTCAAGCTTCAGGGTAGCTCAGTTGCCCTAAGACTGGGTTTTAGGCTATATATTTCATACTAACCCACTGGTTTTCGTCTAAAATCTCAAAGTTCTTGAGCAGGAATGGGCAGGGTTGTTTTGCTTTTTGCTTTTCATTAGGCATTACTGTGGAAAGGAGGGCAGTTATAATGCATGAGCATTAAAGGTGGAATCATGAAAGTTAGGTAAGGAAAGGCATGGAAGCTATCTCAGGATCACACAGCCGAGCTGTACTAGGGCTTGTAAAAAGCCCATGGACTCAAATGTTCTTTCCTTTATTAGGCTGCTCTGACTCTAAAATTTCCCTCTTCATCAGGCTCCTTAATTGTCACTTCTAACCTAGGGGTTTAGTCAAAATCAGCTTCCAAAGTCATTTTGATTTAATGAAAACCTGATAGGAACATCATCAGCCTTCTAATTGAGTGAAACCTCTCCATTAAATAGCAGGGGGATTTGTGCTGAGTTCTGAAAGTGACAAGAAAACACAGAAAACCATCATTAATACCTCGGCTCATTTTTCACATCTACTTTCCAGCTTTGGCAGCTTCTTGGCTTTCTTCATCAGCGCTGCTTTGTCAAACCCACTCCGCTTTCCTCTGAGGGGAAACTCGTATTTCTAGGCTCTGTAAGAGCACATGTGCACCCCCTGGGACAGGGGCTGCGCTACTTTGCCCCCTTTTCTACTTAGTGTAAGGTTTCATAGGTTTCTGGTCATTGAGCTGGATCCACAGCAGGTGTAAACTCCATTCATGTCAGTGAATCCATGATGGCTTGTGCCAACTGGAGATAAGGTTTCAGTCAGACTGGTGAGTGGATTTTTCCAAACAGGAAAAGAAATGTTGAAAGTAAAATGAGCAAAACACTGCTTGTCCTCTTTTTTTTTTTTTTTTTTTGCGTTGGCTGTGCTTGGTTTTGTTTCGTTTCACAAAGTCTTTCAGTCCTAAATGTCATCAGCTGTAGTGAAAACATCCTCCAGAAAACATGATGACAAATTGCTAAAACAGAGCTGAGAGCCATCCCTGCAATTGTGGTTACTCTTGAATTTAACTCAATTTTAACCCAACTGGCTGATACAGAAATTAGAATAGCAGAGTTCCAGAAAGGAAAATGTGACAAATAGATAAGTTAGTGCACTTTTCTCAGTGATGTGTAACTCTGGGGAGTTAGAATACTTGTGCTTGGAGGCTGCACTGCTCAATTCACATAAATAGGACCCTGTATTCTCAAAATTGAATTTTCGTCCCATGTAGGGCTTCAGGCTGTTCTGTCACCCAAACAGTAACAACCACAAATGTCTCTACTGTTTGGTTTTTTCTTGTTCACCTCCTTCTGTTTTGTATGTTTAGACTGAAAAGTAGGGAATTCTTTATTGCAACATATATATGAGATCCTGCTATTATTTCATGGTTAGAAAAACAAAATGGATCCTAAATAAAGTTTCCGAAATCCATTGTGACTCTTCTAATCTGCCTTTTTTTTTTTTTTTTCCCCTACATGCTGGTATAGTTATTTCTTTTGCTGCTCACTGCTTTGCCTACAGATCTCAGAGCAGCTCTGCTGATTCCTTTCCTGACTGACTTAATCCTTGGTCTCACTTCTCTGCAGCTTTCTATTTTGAGTCAGGGAATGGAGGCGAAGTGGGGGAGGGACAGGAAAATCATACAGTCTAACTTCTATAATTTTATGTTTTTACTGCTTGGAATGTATGATTCATGCACTTCCACATTTTGTCTTTTTTTTTTTTTTTTCCTAGAGAGACTAGCTTTAATGGTCATAAATGACTGCAGCTAGGGAGGGAGCAGGGCCTTGCCAGCTCTCAGCATTCCCAGCCAAATCTCCCTGCAATTGTTTAGATTTCTTTTCAGCTGTATAAAGTTCCTAGGTAGGGTGGGGAGAAGGAAAACAGAGGTCCTAAGGCCTATGTTCCTACAGAATTCTGGAGGAAGCTTTTTTCTTAGGTAAAATTGCCTTTCCCAACAGTTTGCCTTGCCACTGTCTATCATTAGAATGGGTTTATAGAACAAGAGAGTAAAACTTTATTCCAAACTTCCAAGAAAATTCCTGTCTGGACCATCTGAGCTTTGCTCCAAATGAGCTGAATTCTGTGAGTGACAGCTGCTTTTTGGTGGATCTCCAACTTTGGCTATTCACAAAAAACTAGGGTGTTGAAAACCACCCTTAGATTTCACTGGATCTCACTTTAGGATTTAACTTTCTTCACTTATCAAAAAGGAAGCTTCAGCTTGGATCTTCAAGCATAGGTGGTTGTCCTTGGTTACCCAGGCTATGGATTTAATGAGACCTAATTGTGTCCACAGTCTTTCTAAACAGCCTGGACTGACCTGATACGTAAATACAAATGCTTATTGGAACCTCTTTTCGGAAGGGATGCTCATGGTCACCAGTCTCTGCATGTCTTTTGTTTGGAATTGCTGGAATTGCCCTTGTATGAGGAGAAAAAAGCCAATATGAAGCCTCTGTATTCAATAAGGACAGAATGTCATCTATTTCTCTGAGTCTGCAGCTTCCTGAAAATTCTTCTAAGTCTGTCGTAGAAACTCTCATGAACAATTCATGCTACCTGCAGTTTTTCTTTGTGTCCTTCATCAGAAGGACAGGAGTCTTGCAAGGGTTCTGACATGCAACACAAAAAAAAAAGAAAACAGAGGAAGGAGAAAGACTGAATACCCTTTCTCTCTGGACTTCTTTTATCCTCATGCACTCACTTTCCAAAGCAACATATGCTTTTATATTCCTCAGGAAATGTAGTTTATAATCACTTTCTAAGTTTCATTCTTCCTGCTTTCCTTTAAATTTATTTTGCTCTAAAATAATTAGAATTTGACTCTGTGGCTTTCTTGCTTAATATTTCCTGCAAAATATTTGTTACCAAAAAAAAGTCACCAGGTTTTAGATCTCTCCCTCTCCTCCCAGCCATGCCCACGAACATTCTTTTCCCTTCTATAGCTGTTTTCTGGACCCCCAGTCTGTAGGGGGCTAGGCTTGCAGTGCATCTGGGTCCATGCTGTGTGGTGCTTTAACCTAATTCCACTTGGGTCTTGCCAGGTGCATTCCCCTACTTACCACTCTAGCTGACCCTTTAAATTCCTCCAGTGTGCCAGATGTTCCCAAAATTGTGTTCTCCCTGGGTGGATTTTAAGGCAGAACTCTCCTTCCTCCCAGGCTCAGCCACAGCTGTGAGCTGATGGAGCTGCCTCTCCCCACTGCTGTGAACTTTAATCGGGTTCTAAAGTTTCATTATCGTAGTGATCCATTCTGGAAGATATCTCACGTTCCCCAAGCCCCAGGCAAGTCCTAACAATCTTGTTTAATATTCTTTTAGTTTTCTCTTTCATTGTTTATTCTCCCTTTCTCTTTGATGCTGTTCTGCAGGTGCTGGAGAAATACAAGGCTCCAAAGTCTGCATCTCCCAAGACTGCTTGCAGTTTTTAGCTCCCAGCCACCATTCCAGGAGCCACTCTCCTTTTCATGGCCGACAGCTGGTCTTTTTCAGGAATCACTGGCTCACAGTCAGGGAACTCTGATCATATGCCTTGTAAGATTCTTAGTGGCTGACATAATTTGCCAAATGCCAGCTTTCTTTCACAGATTTTTCTGGTCTTTCCAGCTCCACAGATACTTGGCTGCCAGGTGTAACTCCCCATCATTAAAATATAACTTCAGGCTCCCTCATCACAAAAGCGGGTGCATGAGGATGTAGACGGAGAGTGAAAAAGAAAACTGTTTTAATTTTTGCCCGTGTGCAGGATTTATGTGCAGATCATCCCCCTGAGATCTCCAGTTGCTCATATATGCTGTGCCAGTGGCTGGGAGCGTTAATGAATGCATGCTGGCTAGTGAAAGTGCGGTGATGAGAACTGTAACTGACCCTAACACTGCAATCATTGCCCATAATAATTATTTTGCAGTTACAGGAATACATTAGGAAGCATGACTGCGTTTGTCTCAGAGCATGGAAGAGCACCGTAACTCCTGATTTATACCGTATGGATTCTGAGAACACTGCCAAAGGATACAAGTTGATGGCTATTTCCTAAATGCCACAATTTCACCTTGATGACCCTGTATTAGGCAAGAAGTTGAAGTCCCTGTCCTTTCACGGTTTGAATCAGTAGCCTTTTAGGTAGGAAACACAGGCCATTTAGCGTAGGCAGTGAAGAGTCATTACTTCAGAGATATCCTAAATTTAGTCCTTGCTGCTGTGATGACTCATCCAGTCATATTGCACTGCAGGAAGTAATGAAAAAGCATCAGAATAATGCAAAGTAATTCACTACTCCTGTAACATCTCTCTGATTACATTTTTTCCCGAGCTCCTTGGCCTAGAGTCTCCGACCTTGACTTCCTTATGTTTTTATTGGGGTTTTTTTTATTTTTTTTTTACTTGCACCGAAATATTCAGCATGGGCTTAGTACCTTCTCAATGAAGCATCATGGTCTAAGCACACAGTGAAGCACAAGAGCTCAGTGTACAGAATGCATGAAGGATGCACAAGAGGTGGGAAAGGGTTCTCGCTCTCTCTGCAGGGCTTAGAGTTCAAAAAAGGGGACATCATCTTGTCATGGTTGAATCCAAATCAGCACTGACCAGACGAGTGGGCTTTCCATGGTCACAGATGAGCAGCTGCTTCTTTGCACAGTTTGCTACAGTGGACAAAAGCCCTCTAATGATCTTAAGAATGTTTAAGCCGTTAATCTTTTCAGTATCTCACAGCATGGAATTAATTCCCTAAAACTACTTTATTTTTTTTTCTTCAGTGGAATCAAAGTGTAGAAAATGTTATAATTTTCCAAATTATTGTGTTAGAGCTGTCAAGGAGGAGGAAACCATCAGGATGTATTTTGTCTCATGTAATTGGACCAGTCCAGGACCTGCTGGTACCACTCAAGACTCAGCTGAGGGGGAACCTGAGGCCTCCATTCTCACATGCTTTGACTGGGGAACGTTCTCTATCAAATGTTCGTTATGTAGCTTCATTTCCTGAGTTGGTAACCAAAGTTGCCTATGTGAACAGCGACCATTCCAAAAGCCCATTCAGAACCATGGAATCATGGAGTCGTAGAATGGTTTGGGCTGGAAGGCACCTCTCATTCCAAACCTTCTGCCGTGGACAGGGACACCTTCTACCATCCCAGGCTATTCCAAGCCCCATCCAACCTGCCCCTGGACACTGCCAGGGATCCAGGGGCAGCCACAGCTTCTGGATCCCTGGCCAGGGCCTCACTCCCCTTTGAGTGAAGGATTTCTTCCAAACATCTAAGTACTGGAAGACCACAATGAGGTCTCCCTGGAGCTATTTCTTCTCAAAGCTGAGCTCCGTTTCTGTGCAGTAAAACACAAAAATGTTCACCAATTTATTTTAGTAGCAATCTGTGAAGAAAGAACAATGGTTCAGAAAATGTTCTTCACAATAATTACAAATGTAATTGCAACAAGTACAGAAATAATTGCTCTTGAGAACAAAAGAGTGACTCCAATCTTTAACCATATCCAAGAAAAGACTATTCACTCTTAAAGCTTCAGCTTATTCCAGTTCAAATATCTAAAAATAACATCCCTTTCCTGGAAGAGAAATGTGAGCCCTGTGCGTATGTGACCAATTCTCACCTAAATATTGCTGAAGAGTCCTTAAGATGAGAATTCTGTAACAAAAGGGAAATAAAAGCAGCAAATTCAATCCTAACATTTCTGACATTAAGTCTTCTGCTCTATTGAGACCAACAGTCAAATTCATTACAATGTCCCTTGTTATACTTCAAGCTCAAGTGGCTGACCAGCTTTAAATGGGATGCCCTTTGTTGAATAGGTGTATTTTCTGAACAAGACAGATTAAGATTTGTCAGAATTACTTGTTTCTGCCCAATTCACAAATTCAGAGAATATTTTAGGTTATGATGAACTTCATGAGACCTCTAGTCCAACTTCGAAGTTGGGTCAACTTTTAATTCTGCCCGGTTCCTTGGGGCTTATTCCAGCTTGACATTAAAAAAATCTCAAAGGACTAAGATTTCATGAACTCTTTGGGGTACTTCCAACGCTTCACTGTCCTTTAATGAGAAATACTTTGTTTCTGTCAAGTCAGAACCTTCCCTGTTTAGTTTACAGTCACTCCCTGAAGTGCATGCACCATGTCTTTTCATAAAGACCCTGATCCTATCCTGATAAATTCCTCTACGGTTTTGGAATACAGAGTTCAGTGTGGAAAGTGGTACATTTCTGCATAAAATACTTAATAGTTTCAAAAAAAAAATGTTTTCATACTTCAGTTTCAAAATGGCATATTGTCACTAAAGAGATGGGGAAAAAAAAGGAAATTATACAGTTTGGGTCATGTGAAACATTTAATTTAGGCCAAAACAGAGTGTTTTGTTTTGCTGTTTTTCTCTTGGGCACTAAATTGAAAAAGTGTGTATTCACAAACCTCTAGATAAGCTCCCTGTTTATGGTGATTTATGAACTGCTGGTGGAAAATCGGTAGAAGTTATTTTGTGTTAGCTAAATAGAAAAATACAACCTTCAATCTACAACTACGAAGAGCTGTAATTTGGAAAACACAACATGTGATAGAAATGGATTATGGTGCTATTCCATTCAGATGCATGACTTCACTGTTTCTGTTAAGCTGTGTCCTTTTAATGTGGATTTCATAACATCAGGCACCAGAAGGAACTAGGTCCTTTTCAAATTGAAGAACACACGATGTTTCCATAACTGAACCTCTTAATTGCTGAACAAGAAGCAAAGCCATTTTCTGCTTTGGATTGGAGAGTGTTTTCATTTTATGTGTGTAATGACAGAATGTATAGACTTTGTGTCTGGGTGTAGGGATGGAAAGTAAATTCTAACGTACTTTGAAGTTTATTACAGTGGCACCGCGGAGGTTCCTCCTGCAAAGCCGTGCTTCCATTTGCTCATACTCTTTCCAGGACAAAGGGATAATTGCTTTTATCCTACAAATATGTGTTTGGATTATAAAGTGGTTCATAAATGGCGTATTTTTCAACACTGGGATTCTTTACCTTAGAAAATCTGAGAGCAATGACATCCTGGCCAGTTCCTCAGTACAATAATGTCACAGGGAATATAGTAGCCATTGACTATGGAAAAGGGTGAAGCAAATGACACTGTCTGGATTTTCAGGAAGTTCTTAGAAAGAGTACGAATGTTTGCCACACTTTACATGGGGTTAATACTGGTGGGACCCATGGAAAACAAAGTGGAAGAAATGAAGTGCTTAAATTGATTGAATTCAAAACAGCAGCAGCTGCTGAACAGCAACAAAAAATGATCTTCAGTCTGGATGTACTCACTCACGCAGAGGAGCAAAGGAAGCAAAAAGCCTTTGTTTCCAAAATGGTGTGATGACATGGGCAGATAGACATTTGGATTGTGGGTATCACATGTATTGTTGATTCAGAACAGTGTTCCAGTGATATTTTTTGCCTAGTTCCTACTGTGGTTGTTGGAGCCTAAGAGTGATTTATGTAGTCCAAAAATTAGATCTTGGATGACACAAGGAAAGATCACTGTGGAACGTCTCTCTGGGGGCACACTGCTTTTTACACTTTTCCTTATCATTTGCTACCACCAAGTGTTAAAAGTAAGGAGGCCGATACCAAGAGACCTTTGACTTAACTCAGTGTGGTCGTTATGATTTGCTTCCACTTTATCCACTCTTGTCCCAAAATGCCACACAGTTCTTGTGTGCTGTGCAGTTTACAGAGCGTGGCTCTGCTCTGTTGGTCAGCAGGATGGAAGAAGGGATATGTTTGACATCTTGCGTCAACAGGGCACAATCATGGGCTGCAAAATCAGTAGAAAAAAGTTGATTTACATCTAACATGCAAGCTCCCAAGCCCTAAGTGTGTGTTATTTGAGTAGCACAGAAAATAAGGTGTTTTCCAAATACAGGAAGTGCCCAGAAGATCACTGTGTGGGGACAGCTGGCAAGACTATTATCCTGGCCATGTTTCTGTTTCCACTGCTCCAGCGGGGAATAATCTGAGGCATACCGGTTCCTTCTGCACAGCTGCTCTGAAGAACCAGTGCTTCCTTCTACCTACTGCCTGAAGCAGCCTGAAGTGACTCAGAAACTCCAGAAGAGGAAACATTTTAATTGCTGCTGTGAAGTGCAAGGGGACACTAGCATTTTCCCCCGTGTTTGAGTAAAAGGGGAAAATTCAACTCAAATGCTTCTCACACTTGCAAGTTTTCCGATGTCTCAGCTCAGCAAGACAGGTTTTCTTCCATGTTCAGTCAACTCTCTAACACCTCTCCAGAGTTTTAGGAGTCAGTGCTCAGTGTAGTATTCAGAAGCTGGTTCACCACTGTGAAGAGATTTGAAGTGCCCTTTAACACTCCTGTCACCATTTAGCGTGGTGTGTGCCCTGTGTGCTACAAAATCTGCTCTCTTCCCTTGCCTCCAACACGTCATCTCATCAGCTTCCAACCCAGGGAATACTTACGCTTATCCTCCCTATATGGAAAATTACTTGGGTTCCAGACAAATAAATAAATAAACAAACTAACCAAACAGCTGAACACCAATCCGTTTACAAGATCTGAGCTGCTCACTTTGGGTAAATGAAGTTTTTATTGAACAGCAGAGGGCTCGTGGCACTGAATCCACAGGTGGGGTCAATCTTGGTCAGGTTGAAGGTAATAGATCCCTCAGACACTGAACAATAGAATAAGCAGGAAAAGGTAGAGGACTGATGTATGAATGTCAGGAGTCCTGTTAGGATAATGTGGTAGACAACCTCAGTTCATGGATTTTTCCTGAGACTTCTTTCCATGGCCAGCTCATGAAGCGAGGCATTCACCATCTTGGATTTTGGCACTTCAGTTGTGGTTATTTCGTCACATAGCAATTTCCCTGCATGCAATGAGGAGACAAGAGGACCCAGAGAATAAACTATCATATCCATGATAAAAAAATAAATACATTAGATCAGCTCATGGAGACTTCCTGACTCCATTGATTACAGAGGATCAATGACTGCTCAGTTTACTCAGTGAGTAAACTCACTTTTGGGTGGATGAAATTAAAACCAACAGGTGTTCCTATTGCCCTCTTGCCAGTTGCTCAGAAAGTGAGAGTGGCACAGAGTAGAAATGAAGGAATAAGCAGCAGAAGTTAAGATAGGTATATAGGTAATGTCTTACTGATGTGGAAAATACCTACCACACCTCTCCAAGACTGGTTTGTGGAGCAGGGTACAGTATAAGCACTGTTATTCACACTTGCTCTTTAGGGTAAGAGTACTGCTTAGTCTTTCTTGTTTAAATGTTACAGCCACAAAACTGGCTAATAAATTTCTGGCTGACAAGCCTGACAGAGCAATAAGTAAAAACAGGAAGGCATCTATTACATATTACCCTGAATTTATCAGCTTTGCCTTCAAAAGGGGAAATAACACAAAGCAAATTGTGGGAAGTTTTTTATCTGCTAGAAAAATATGCCCTGTGCCCCAGTCAAAAAACAAGCTGTTGTGAAGTAACCATATTATTTAAAGATACAAGTCAAACAGGAAGAGGAAAACCAAACAAGCATGGCTTGAAAATTTCCCACAAGTGAGCTCTGACAGTCAGAATGCAGTGATGGAATTGCTGACAGAGCCTGAGCTACAGGGCAACCATCATGTTTTCCAGGGCCAGGGGGCTGGGAAAAGGAATGGAAGGGATTCTCTGCTCGTTTGAATATTTGTCTCTGGCTATGCATTCATGATATTTGCTTTATTGCTGTTTTTAAAGCCATATCAATGTCAGCAACTGAGATTTTATCTTTCTCTTCAAGGTGAGGTCACTTCTAAGCACCAAGATGCATCTGAAATACCACAAGTTACTGATGCAAGAAACTATGGGCAAGGAACCATGGATAATTCTTTTGAAGCACTTCAGTTCATGCATAAATTCAGGCAAACAGGAATTAAAAATGAAGACTGTGTAGGACTAATAGATATTTTGGGTTGGATGGATATTTTGGGTTTAGGATTGCTGTGAGCCTGACACCTGGTGAAATGGGTTGTTTGGAAAACCTGTTGGCTGAAGCCATTGAGCCCTCTAACATGAGCCTGTTGTCTGAAAAATGCAGTGGTGGAAAAGGTGTCTGTGTAGTCCACCTGCTACTGGGATGGCCCCACCTTTCACTCCACAGTCTGTTTTCAACCTGACAACAGCGCACATACTTGAAGTCACACTCCTTATTGCAGTGCTGAGGTATTTTTTTGGCTTGGTGGTTTTTTTTTTTTCATCTTCAAAATCCAATCCTCAGAATAGAAACATTTATAAGCATCAAGCTGACAAGCACTAGCACTCTGGATTTTTGTTTGCTTTATCTCACACAAAGACACCACTTCACAAATCCCCAAGATTTGCAAACGATCCCTGATGAATCATCTCTATTCAAAAGAATGAGATGTTAAAAGCATTTTCTCCAGCAGCAGAGCTGCCAGTTCACTTGCTAAACATTTTCCTATATGCACTATAAGCCTTTTCAAAGGAGATATTCCAGCACATCTTATGTAAAGCAAATTAAAACAATAAAATGAAATTTGTTAGGATTTTAGGCCAAAAAGGCTACTATAATCATCAAGATCAACCTATGGCATACACTTGCCCACCTATATAGCTTTCTATAACATACAAATCTACTCTATACCCTTCTATTCTATATTATACTCTATAATATTCTATAACACATAGCATTCTAGAAGGTATAATTTTCTATAGCATTACCCAGAGATTCCTGGATTAGACAAGATAATTTCTTCCCACATCTTCTGGAATAACCGAAAAGGAATCAGTAACTTGCCAGTGTGGCATATCTTTATCCAGTTTGATTTTAGAGAGTGAAATGAGAGGGCATGAACTAAATTTTGGCAAATGACACCAGATCAATAATTCAGACTAATCTCAATTCCAAACTGAATGTTAAATTCCAGTCCAAATTCCATTTTGTGTTCCCATTTGGTATTGCCATAATTTCAGTGTCCCATTTACTGTGCCTTTCTTTGCCATGCTAGACTATCACAACACTTATATATTAATTTAAAAAGTCTTCTCAAATTACTAAGAGGAACACATTTTCTCGTAGTACACATCCCAGCTCTGTCATACGATGGATCCGAATCAGAAATGCAAACAGGTATTTGGCTCAGAAATCAAAGTCTATGTATTAATATGAGAACTGGATTATATTTTGTAAAAGGCACTGGAAACCTGAGTTTATTTTAGAACTCACTGTGCCAAGAAGTTATTTTATAAATGTATTCCTTTCTAGGGAGCCTTCCCGTGCTCTTAAACAGAAGTAAAGCCATGCAACATGGAACAAAAGGTCGTAAATTACTTTACTGACAATTCTTTTAGTCTATGTTTTCACATTTGTCGGGCTGCTCTGACAAGACATATAGTCATGTAGAACCAAATTAATACACAGGGAGGCTTTGTCATTAAAGAAATGCAAGCTGATTTCTTTCATTACGACCGTCAGGAGAGCTGCATTTGCGGTGCAAACAGCTACGATGTTCTCTGAGCTAATATTGCTGTGGCACATGGCTAACTCGTAGCAACCTGGATCCTGAAACTGGGGCAAAGCCTTTGTTGAAATCCTCAGGGAAGAAACTACTTCAAATCCAGGTGCTTAATGGTAGAACCATGTGTAAACTGAAATGCATAACACACATTCATCCTGCTATTAAAGCAGCACGTTAAAAGGAAAAGAATGAGGAAAGAAAGTCATAAGAAACCTCAAGAATTTTCAGCTCACTAACAATTCAAATATTGTGCCTGATGTTACATATGACCAGGTTTTTACCCTTGAATCCAAGCTGACACAGAAACATTTCTTGGAGGAGAAGTTAGACTCAGATCCTGATGTTAAGGAGCCAGTATAAAACAAACAATCTGGTGCAGTACCTCTGCTCTGACCCTGGCTCAGGAAGAGATGTAAACACATGCTTCCCTCTGCCTGGGTGCATTAAGTGCCCTCACTGCATATTTTCCTGCCAGCTGCTGTGCAGAAACACACAGGCAGAAAGTCAGAAACCACAGAATAATATACCCAGAGCAGAGCTCGGTTCCCTGCAATCCCATGGGAAGAAAGTCAGTGAATTCACAGTTAAACACTGTAAAACTGCAAGGTACATCAGAAAGACCCAAACCAAGGAGTGCTGGAATTCTGATTAATCCCAGCCTTGTGAGACTTGCCAAATTTTTCAGTCGCAGTGGAAAAGCGCATAAGAATTTATGGAGTTGTTAATGCAGTTTGAATCCCAGCCTCAGTGATTCAGATGGGATGAGCTCCTTTATCTAGTGGATGTCTTTGATTCAGAAACTTTGGAGAAAAACTGCAGAGATGGATTTGACAACTAGAGGTTAGCTAAAACAAAGCCTCTTCAGACTCTGATTAGTGGTGAAGCTGTGTTCAGACCAAGCAAATCTCTAGTTTCTTTTTCACTGGTTTAATTCCTTCCTCCTTCTGGGGGAGAAAAAACAAGACAAAAATATTTTTTTTCATGGTATTTTGGCACTTCTGTTTCCTGTTGTGGACAGAACCTAGAAGCTAAGAAACTTCTGACTGAAACAATTGAAGTAGTACTGGAAAATTCAAACAGGAAGCAAGATGTAATTTTTTTTAACAGTGAGGGCAATTAATCACAGGAGCAGCTTTGCCAATGGATGTGGGGGATTTACCACCCATGCCAGTCTTTAAATCGAGTCTTTCTTTCTGAGTGTGATTGCTCTAATTTAAGGCATTGGTTTTAACACAGGAAACACTGGGTAAAATATTCTGGTTTAACTAGGTTGTTACAAAGATCTCCCCTGGTCTTAAGACTAAGAAAATATTTACAAGACAGATTTTAGGACACATTCTTTCACAGACAGCACAAATGCGGAGGACAGGGAGAAGAGAGGTGGATATGTCCCAGACTTGGACTATCTTCATGAACAGGATACTTCACTGAGAGACCAAAAGATTCCAGTCTTTGTTTCAGGCCAGGTACAGGCAGGAACTGAAACAAATTCAGTTTCTAAAGGAGCTTCTTGGTCTGTGATTAATTTACTACATTTAAGGGCAGTCCAGGTGTGCAGTGTGGCACTTTCACTTTAGGAGAGGCTCATGTTAGAAAAAGCTGAATAAAAATAATCTTTGTTTTTAGCTCCATAGTTGGATGCCTGGCTAGTTACCTGTCCTCAAGTGCAATCCTAATTTCTCTTCTGGGCATTCATTGTGGCTCTTTTAGGCATCTCATTGCTAGGGACCACTGCAACTTACATTGAATTATCATAGAATGGTTTGAGTTGAAAGGCATCTCAAAGACCACCTACATCCACCTCCCTGCCACGGGCAGGGACACCTTCTGCTAGACCAGGTTGCTTCAAGCTCCTTCCAACCTGGCCTTGGACACTTCCAGGGATGGGGTATCTTTTTTCAGTACCTTTTAGCAGAATCCTGAGTTTCCAAGTCATGGCTGGATGCTTCACAAGGCGCAGAGCCTTGGATAACTGTTTTTGTTTTGAACCTTTAGGCCAAAAAATTACTAGAAATATCCTTTTGCAGGCATTTAAAAACCATTTACTTCAATAGCAGTCAGGTGTCTAGACATCTTTAATATTCTGACTTGGAAGCCATAAAAATTCACCTGCTGGCCTACAAAATACTGAATTTTTATCTTGTGATAATCTTATCTTTCTTCATGGGGAGCAATCTGTTCAAGCTAAATATCTGCAAATGCACATAGGAGTTTGCATGAACAGAGTAACCAGTTCATAGTGAATCAAAGCTATGTTTGGACAGAGATCCTTCCCACATCTTAAAGACAGTTCCAGTAAAGAAATGTTCAGCTGCTTAAAAGCACCCGCACACGGAGTAATAGAGGAAGGAAAGACTTTCAGTTTCACTAGAAACAGAAATGCCTGTTTCTCCTGTCAGAGGGGAAAAAAAAGAAGAAAAAAAAAAATCAAGCTACTTTATGAAAACATCTGGGTGAAAGAGAACAGGAGGTGTCAACAGAAGTCAAAATAACAACTCGTATCACATGGTTTTGATGTGAATGTTTTTGACACATTTATCATACTTGCCATTCTGGAGGAGCAGGGTTAGATGTATGCCAGGTAAAAAAAGAAACAGTGAGAGACCTCTCTTTTTAGAAGGAGACAGCCTCACTTAAGGAATCTAAATTGCATTTCTGAGCATTACAAATCAGCTGTAAATGCAATTTTATGGTTGTTCTAGGGAGAAAATGTGGGTGGAGCAGACAGTAAGAAGAGAGAAAATAGGCAAATTGAGAAATAAAGACTCAGACTAGTTGTAACAAGCACTGGAGTGCTCTAAAGTAAAAGTTTCCTCTGATCTCATTAATCTTGTATAAAAGACACAGCATTTATTTTCCACCAAGACTTTGTGGCTGAATACTTTCTTTTTTTCTACCTCCTTTGAAGCCCAATATTTTTGTAAACACTCAAACCAAAACAATGAGCCAAATACTTGCAAAAGCTCAATTTTTTTCTAAAGCTATTGGCATACAAGGCTACATAACACCTATATCCACAGCATCTAAACAGCTGCCAAAAAGCAGAAATAACAGTATGTTGGTGACATGTGAGGAAGGAGGTGTTTTCAGGCTTCTTATGATGACCAGTGAACAGCATTGTAGCCAAGTGATGTTCCTCTGTATAATCTACATGTAAAATATCTGTTATTTTCTTCACTCTAGAATGACCTTGCTTGGGCAGGAAGGTCAGAGCAGACACAGTTCCTTCCAGCCTTACTCATTCTGTGATTCTTCATCCTCAGCATCTGGCTTGAATAAAAGCCACAGGGCCCACCTTTACCATGAAATAAATCAAAAAGAAAGCGTAAGAACTAAAGCCACCAAATTGATAGCTCTCTTTTGACTCAGCCTTGGATCAAGGAAATGAACTGTCTCCAAGACAATTTTGCAAGTTTGAGATCTCCAAGCAGCAGTGGATGTGAGCCAGTCACTGTCACAACCCCTGGGTGGGAAACTGGTCCTTGGCTTCTTTTGTTCTGAGGTATGGACATACCAATGTCTCACTCAGGTGTGAATGGCTCTCAGCATCTTCCTTCACTGAGTTTTCTTGCATGCTTTCTTCTGTTTAGAAAAAGCAGAAAAATGCCTTATTATTGGTGAGAAGGAATATTAGTTTCTATGAGAAATGTCTGCATAAACTAAAGGTTGCCACAATAAAGAGGCCTTGGATAGGGACTCCCTGAATGGGAGGCACAACAGTACATGGCAGAGGACTGAGTGGAGGGGTGCAGTGTCAGAAATGGAGATGAGGAGAGAGGGATGCATAAAAGAACACATCATAAAAAAGAATCAAACCTCTGACTCTGGAAACTATTTATCAGTGGGTTTTTCTTGGGAGTGTAACAAGGCCAGCATTTCTTTTGGAATGTCTATATATTTTCCATCTGAGTGCTATTCTACAAAGAGTGGGATTTATTATAATTTCACTTTGTTAGAGTTCATTTACTTCATTGCTACAGTATCCAGTGAAGAGCTATATTTTCCTCTTGATCAAAGAAGAGGTTTGGCTGTTGTTTCTTTCAAGTCCTTCAATGAAAAAATACTTCCCTTTTACTGTAAATTCCCTTTTTTTGTTCATTCTACTAAAACTAGAAAAAAGAAGAAGAAGAAATTTGGAAACAGAATGTGTTTGTTTTCCTTTTTTATCATTTTTCATTTTATTTAGAGGTGTGAAGTTTAAATAAAAATCATTACAAAGAATTCTACTAATAGAATTAGTACTATTCTGTACTAATACAGAAAATTAATTTGGGCTCTTTTTGCCAAATTCCTCTCTCCCACCTCAGCTGTCTATGACGTAGGTGTTCACATCTCAGTCAATCATCCCAGAGATGTAGTTCATGGAGCTTGCAGTGTCTTTCATGTGACAAATAATTACTTCATTGGCCATGCTGCCACGTCTTCTTCCAAATATCCGTGCAACCTAGGAGGGTTAAAATCAGATGCGAAAAAGCACCTACAAGTGACTTAGGCATCTGAGCTAAACCAGAGTCCGACCTCTCCTTTTCATAGGCTTCTCTCATGGATGTTGGGGTTTGAAGGTGCTTATCTCTTTTACTGCATGTGTGGAGGTCCTGCAGTGACTATCCTACAGCCTTTGGAGCTGTACGTGGTTCCACTTCCAGAGTCAGTGGCAACACTTACTCTGGGAGGTATTTCTGGGAGGAAATCTGCAGTAGCTGCAGAATCATGGAGTCACAGAATCATTAAGGATGGCAAAAGCCATCTAATGGCACTTGGTCCAACCACTAACCCAGCACTGCCAACCCATCACTAAACCATGTCCCCAAGTGCCACATCTACCATTTTTTTCAACGCTTCCAGTGGGCAGTGATTCCTCCACTGCCCTGAACAGCCCGTTCCAGGACTTACAAAACTTTTCCATAAAGAAACTCACCCTTATGTCAAATCCAAACCTTCCTTGGCGGAACCTGAGGCTGCTTCCTCTTGTCCTGTCTCTTGTTACTTGGAAAAAGGACACAACCTCCACCTGGCTGCACCCTTCTGTCAGGGAAGGATTGCTCTGTAGGGAGCAATCATTCAGAGGGGCATGAAGAGCATATTTATCCTTCTGACACTCGAAGATCAAGAGCCTTGGTTCACTCTGTTAAAACTTATTAGACATAGCCATCCTAGTTGTCAGCAGAGGGAAACATGTATTTCTGAAATGGGCATGGTGTAAGGGAGCCTAGGGAATTGTGTGCACCAGGGAAATAAGTGTCCACCAGTGTCTGAAATGCTCTCCTGAAGCTCAAGTACAGGTTTGTCACATGTGGAGTACAGCTTGTGTGGCATGCTGTTAGAGAAAAAACTTCCCATTCAAAAAAAATTTAACAGAAATAAGAAGAAACAAAACTCTCAGACAACTTCATCTTGCTTCATAACAGATAACAAAACTACAAGGGGTCGTGTTTCAACTTTCTGACTTTTAGAGTGATGGTGCCTCTGTGTATCTGGGATGTAATCCAGGGAAAGCAGAAGGAAAAAAATTGCAGTATTACACTTAAAAATGTGTCTTAGATGTATTATTCATTAAGTAAACAGCAGCAAGCATTGCATTTTGCTAGAGAAGGAAAAGAAGTCCCACCAGTAGTTATTTAGTTCCCAAGGTCAGCATTTGTTCTGTAAAAAGTGTTGCAAATGCATATGTGCCCGTGTCTGGTTTTATATGTGCGTGTATATAAATAACATATTTATTAAATTAAATTTAAAATCTATATAAATCCATCCTTCACATATAATGATACTATATAATAAATACAGTATTATTATAGGATTACTATACAATATGTGTTCAAAACCAGGTTTCACAGGGCCCTCAGCAGCCTGGTCTCGTGGGAGGTGCTCCTGCTAATGGAAGGGTTTTGGAACAAGTTGATCTTTAGGGTCCGTTTCAACCTAAACCAATCTATGATTTTATGTTTATTATGTAATATTAATAGCATATTAATGTATTTCAAAGTATATTAAAATGTTTTTGCCGTGGTTGCCTATTTTACAGTCAAGGTTGCATTGCAAAAAGAAAATGGACAAACAAGGCCAAACACAATTAGACATACTGAAAGACGGAAGATTCCTTCTCCTTATTGTATTTGGAATGCTTTTGACCTTGCTTGCAATCAAGTGAGCAAAAAAGACAGTCTCTTGACCTTTGTTTGCAAAAGAAGTCAAGGTTGTGATTTCCAGTGAAGGAAATGTAGAATAAAATACAAATTGAATTTATAAATTAACAGGAGGTCACAGAACTGGAGTTTGGAGATACCTATTCCATCTCACAAGGCAATGCAGGTCTGTTTTCTGTGCCCCTTCCTGTGTCAATTGAATCTTCATATTGCTGTGGCCACCCACCCTGAGCTCAGGGTGGCATCTGTGCTTTATCTCAAAAGCTTCCTTAGCTCTCAACTGAACAGAGCAGGCAACAGACACCAGGCAGACATAAAACTTACTGGGTGTTACTCAATAAATTATATATTACTAAGTCAATCCAAGAGGAAAAGATATGCCCAAAATGAAAGTTTCTCAATAAGATCAATACTTCTACATTTTAACACCCAAATCCCTTAAGTGTTTAAGTTGGATATTAGGGAAAATTTCTTTGCTGAAAGGGTTAAGTCCTGGCACAGCAGCACAGGGCTGTGGTGGAGTCCCCATCCCTGGAGGGATTTAAAATCTGTGTGGATATGGAACTTGGGGACATGGGTCAGTGGTGGGCCTGGCAGTGCTGGGGAGTGGTTGGACTGGATCATAGAATCAAGGAATTTTTAAGGTTGAAAAAGGACCAAGTCCAACCATAATTCTATTCAGTTTGGTCCAGTCTATGATTCTAAGATTCTTGCTTAAAATAGTTACAGCTAGATTAGCTTTAGCCTTTAAGAGTGAACTGTAGATGCCAAGCTAACCAGATTCCAGCTGCCTTCCTGAGATATTTAAACAATTTTGAATAGGACTACACACTGTTGTGCACATGACCTTCCTGGGTCTAAGTCACTGAAGAAAATTGTTTAATGCTAGGGAGTAAAGTTAAACATAGGTTCCTTTCAAGTGCTGAAAAAGAAGAGCCATTTTCTTGAAAAAAATATTAGCAGACCATTGTAGCTACAGATGAGGGAGAATCTTGACTTCTTGGGAAAAAAACAAGTGAGATATTATGCAGTTAGAGCAAAACCTTTTTTTTTTTTTTTTTCCCCACAATTCCTAGATGCACCAGTGAAACTCCTTCTTTCCAAGGAGACATTCAGCCATGCAGGGGTTAATGTTTCTTCTGGCCACCTTACTTTACTGCTGAAAACTTAGGAATTTGTGCACACTTATGCATGCGACAAACAAAGGCACCGCTCACATTATAATCTCCTCAGGGACAGCCGGCTGGGAAAGACGAGTTTAGCAGTGTACTTCTGGCTTTTTTTGCATAGTGTTAATGCCATTAAGCTCGACATCATGTAGACAATGAACGTTACAACAAAATACTGGTGCTGTTTATTAGCTGCCTGACTATTTTCTCTTTTTTATTTTTTCTTTTTTTTTTTTTTTTTTTTTCCTGGAGAGGAAGCACATGTCACATTTGTTTCAGACAACCGCATTGGGGTCCCACAGCTCTGATTAAATATGTATCATTTGTTCAGCTGCATCGGAGTCAGTTTTGGTCTGCACACACATTTCGTTAATATTTTAAATAGGAAAAACAACAAAGAGAGGAGAAATTAACAGTTGCTGAACTTCTCCAATTACCGCTAATTACATTTACACCCTGGGGTTTGCAGAATTAGAAATCAATTGGTGGCTTCCTCTTTCTACAGCAGGCAGTAAATGTGACAATTTAGGAAAAGGACTAAAAGACAACTCAATTCAACCTGGATACCCTTGTAAGTGCCCCCCAGTGAATTTATTGCTTTGATGTTTGATGTGACACGAAGATTATATGGCGTAGTTTACTAAAAAGACAAATCATTGTGTGCGATTGATACTGAAAAAATGTGGCTTCGTTCCTTTATATATAAAAGTATATTTTTCTTTCCTTTTAAATATTTGGAAGTTGCATCCCAAGCAAAACTCTGCAGTGAAATCTTCATGGATAATTTGATGGTAGTTCACCTTTTCCTTTCAAGATCGTGAAAAATTACTTCTAAGAAAGAACTGCTCCAACCATGATTCTCTCTGGGTTTCTTTTCATGAAGAGGACTTTTCCCAGCATCTAGTGGTGATTTTGCTGCACCATATTGGCTAGAGGGTTACTGTCAGTGCCACTTAGCGTGATCTTTAATCCGAGAGTTTCTTCTTAAGTGTTTAGATAAACTCAAATTGGCCATGCACGTATTTTTGAACATCATAAATGGTGAACCAGCAGGGTCAAGTGGTCCAAAGCTGCTTATGATTCCTTAATCTGGGAAAAGCCTTAGCAGGGGGCTGTCAAAGCACATTTTGCAACGAGTGCATGTAAATGCACACATGCTCATAAGGATATTTCTGCAGAGCTAAACTCATAGCCACTCTATATAATTAAAGGTGGAAAGAGAGGAGATCATCTGAGCAAAAATCGGTATTTGGGGAAAGAAAACAACACTGTGGGTAGTTCCTTGAACATGCAAGCTCAAGGTAGGAGAATAAACTAATATGCCTGGCAAAAGGCATTGCTATGGACCACAAGCCTGATCTAGCTGAGCTTTTTGATTTTTCAAAATAGGGAGGAAAATCCTGTTTTCTGAGAGAATATGCATTCTGAAAGGCTTTTAGAGCTTTTATTTATGCATGAGTTTTTACTCTTGCCTGTAACCTAGAAGCAGAATGGAGTGAAAAATAATGGTGAGGTGAGGAGGAAGGATGACTCAACCATTTCTTTTAAAACTTGACATTCAATTCATTAAAAAAACAAACAAACAAACAAACCCCTAAACAAACAAACAAACAAAAACAAAAACAAACCAGAAAATTTCTTTGTTCATTTGAGCCATCTAATTTACTGCTCAAAAATAAGACCTCACCATAGATCTTCTCTTAAACTATTCAATGAATAATCCCATTGATAAAATTCAAGGGATTTGATCAAAAAATTATGCCATGAAATGTTTAACCAGTTCAAGAGTTCTCATAGTATTTGTCAAAAAGTCACTCAAGAAGTAATAATGACAATAATGATGTCTCCAGTAAAACAAGTTATATGACAGATACTGGTCTGCAGTTTAAGCAATCCTTAACAAGATTGTTCTAATTTTGAAGGCCAAGATTTTGTGTGATTACTTTTAAAGAATACGCAACTGACCTTTTGCAAATTCAGAGGATCTGTGTCAATTTCAGAGAAGCAAAAAATTTTATCATCAGACCTATTTCCTTGAATCAGTCAGTTCTGTTTTCCTCAGACATTATGCAAACCACTGCTTTTTTGGCCCTTAGGACCAGAACAAGATGGTTGAAAAATAATTTGTCAATTTTACTTTTTAACACCAATTGAATAAACTGTCACTGAGTGCACTGAGGTCATTTAAGACTGCGCACTGGATCCATAATAATATCTTAATGGCATACATAGTTACACTTTTTTTAAAAAAAAAAAATGTGCAAAGAAGAGAATACGTGTCAGAGAAACTACTGAATAGTTTAAAGTTAATTATGTGATTGAAAGTTCAGAGGTTTACCCAAATCTAAGACAGTTCGTATTTTCATTCTTAAAAAGTCGTCTCTGTATGTCCCTTTCATACTGCCCATGAGTCAAGCACACCATCTAAAATTCAGGTGTGAAAGCTAAAGACAGCAAAATTAAGACAGCCAAAAGAATGGTTGTGACTTACTTCCATTAAAAGTGATGAGAAAATACGGATGCTTTGCAAAAGATATCTGTAAGGCATCCCACATTAGCTGTACCCACGCTTTCGTTTTCAAAAGGGGCGGCACATTCTACCTAAAAAATGGAGCCGAGCTCTGTGAACACTTTCCCTCTATTTATCTAAAAGTTCATGAACGTTTGTGAATCCTTCAGCAGACCTAATCTCATCACAGAGCTTACTGCACAGTGATTGTGCAGACCACATTTTCTTGACATTTTTTCATGTTTAGAAAGAGTTCTGGATCCGTTATACGATCCAATGTACTTATGATGATCATCAAGAACCTTTGTCTTGCTGTTTCAAATAGCAGCTAGACACCTAAACCCAGTGTTATGCAAAACAAATAAATACAGAAGATCAGGGCATGTGTGGGACAAACTTCTGCTTTCACCCTATGTGACATATTCCTTAGAGATCAGGGCTCATCTCAGCTGACTTTGGATTCAGTACCTGTTTGGCTAATCCAGAGTCTGAAATCTTGTCTTCCTTTGCCATCATAGAGGAAAACCATCAAAATTCACACAGGCATCTTGCTGGGGTGTGATAAACTGCTCTGTAAATGCCTCATTTTTATATAGGATGGTTTTTTCCCCTTGAATTTCTTTCTGTTATTAGTATTGAGCCTGGAAGCATATCCTGCATCATGTCTGAGAGCAGTGAGATTTTTGGCCTTTCTTACCTAGGAAGTGAAGCACTGGAACCAGCAGCCAATTGTCAAGGCAAATCCTTTGAACCCATGGGTTTGATTCTGGAAACTGGCAGAAACCTGAATGAGCTCACAATCCCTGTGGGAGGAACACTCTTTTACAAAGCTTGGGCTGATGCCATCGAGGACCATACATGTAATGACTGTGTTTTGTTAATGACCCTACTATTCTCCTAGGAGCAATATTAGTGAGTATTATGAGTCAATGCTTTCTAGTACTAGCCTTGCTATTTATATTTGGAATTACAGAAGTGAAACGGTCAAAACCTTAAAATTCAGCTAAGAAAATAGAAATCTGGGAGGAAAAGTTTTAACCTAAAGTAAACTTTTATTTTTAATCTCTTTTGTATCAACACAAGGTGATGTGTTGTTCACAATGTGTGTGTCTCTAATCATGTATTTTCTGTTTATGGTGTTGTGTCCCTGACCAGAGGTGACACTTTGGCGGAATTCTCATGATTTTTTTTGTGGTAAGTTACAGAATGGCCAATAAACAAAAATAATCATTCTCTAGAGATATTGAGCTGGCAGGTTTTACAGGCAGTAACTTCACACACAATCAGAACTAGGTCACTGCGTGGAGTACCAGCAACCCCTCTTTTCAAACCATTTGAGCCAAGTTTCCATGATTGTGGTACATATTCCTCTCCTCACCTTTTCAGCTTTTCCTGGTACTACCCACCTTGAGAGAGTGCCTGGAGGCGCAGAGGAAATGTGCACATGAATCATTGGAATGAAACTCAGATACCCCCATGTCAATGCCAACCTTGGCAATCACATCCTTGGAGGTAAAATAACTCTGAGAGTTGTCCCAGAACTGTCTAACTGAGTGATTACAGATATATTTTACCATTTCCAATTTAAATGTGGGCAACTTCTGTGTTTGTTCTGCTCTGCATTAGTTAGATGGCACATTAAAAGGTGTAATCTATATTCTAATAATCTCATAGTCCAAACAGGCAGGTTACTTGCAGGATAGTTCAGTACCTTGCCCTCTTCACTTCCTCTAATCAGCCTCTGTTCCCCCGATAAACTGGAAAGAGGTTTCCTGCGTGGTTAATTAGCTCTTAACTGCTTTCTACCATCACATCTTCAAGCTTACCCCAAAGCTATTTTCAGCATGTTTGTGAGATGATGAGTACAGATTTCACATTCTCTGCATTTTCCAGGTGGAAAAACTGAGGCAGGGAAATTTTAAGGTTATGCCTTATCTAGATTTAAAAGTCTAAGAGTTAAACCCTTGAGTAATTTCAGACCACCTTTACAGTCATAAAGCAGCTGCAGAAGGCAATTATTCGACCCACCTTATGGTGACATGCATTACAGCCTCCCTTTTATTAATTACAAAAATCTATTTTCAGCAGAGTGCAAATGCACACCTATACTGTGTGTAAATAAAAGTGCTATCAAAGCAAGTGTGTGACTGAAGTCATAGCTTATACTTCTTGACAGTACTTAAAAGTAGGTAATATCTCATCTGACGTCTTTCTGTTAAATTTTACCCATCCCCATTATTTGGGTACAAAAATATTCTCCTGAAATATGTCTTGAAGTGGAATGCCAAGCCAAGCCAAGTTTTAAAGTAAGTGGGATAGCTTTAGAAGTTGTTTTTATTTTTTTATTTTATTATTAGCCATTAGAAAGGAACAGAGCTGTTGGTAGTTGCCTCGTAGAAGACATGGTAAAAGCCAAGTGCTTCTGTGAAGGCCCTTGCACTATAAATAACAACACAATAAATATTATGGGATTCACCTGTAGAAGAAAATAAAGCACACTCAGGACCTCACTCTGGCAAGGAGGAAAGATGTCATGAAGGGTCTACACATGTGTTGTTAAGCTCTTTCACCCTCCAATCTAGAGAGACCACCAGATCTCTTTGAAGTATTGCCCAGTAATATATAAATTCCCAAATTTCTCAGAGGAAAAGACAGTGACCAGCACTATATCAGGGAAAATCCTAGTGGCATGCCAGTATAGATTTCCCATTATTTATTCTGAATTAGCAGGAACGTATTAATGAGAAAGCAAAGTTAAAATGCAAGGAGGATTTTCAAAGAATTTGTGTTATCTAAGTAAATTATTCTTGTATCTTTTCCCTATCAATTTAAATTCTTAAATTACATCTCCAAGATAGTATTATTGTTAGTGATATAACTTCTTGGAGATGAGGAACTGATCACAAATATAAGAAACAATAAAATCTGGAATTGAAATCATACTTCTTAAAACACAAAATATATTTTTAATCCAATTACTTCCCGTTATTATCAGGGCCAGAAATTAGTCATGCTTGAGGGACACCGTACCATATGATGCTCACTGCTGGTCTAATAATACATGAAGCAAAAGGAAATAAGGGAAAGAAAATATGTGAACTGGAGAAAGAGTGACTGGAAAGTGAGTGGAATGTGATTGCCCAAAAGACAAATAAATAAATAAAGCTGAGAAAGCAACTGATTCAATTAAAAAGAAAAAATTAGGACTTTCAGGTGGAGAAACAAGTGATAAAATACTATTAGATATAAACATCCTCAGAGTTATTCAAGTTGGTGGAAAAAGAGACTAGTATAGAGGCAAATAAATAACATCACTGAGGGAAAAGATTAAAAAGAGATGGAGGAGAAAAATGTATATGGAACATCACAGAAACAATTAGGTCAGAAGGGCCCCTGAGATCATTGAGTCCAGCCTATGACCGAACAACACTTTGTCAGAGCACTGACTGCCACATCCAGGCTTTTCTTAAACACCTCCAGGGATGGTGATTTCCCCTCCCTGGGCAGCCCATTCCAGAGTCTAATCACCCTTTCTGTGAAGAAATTTTTCCTAATGTCCGACCTAAATGTCCCCTGGTGAAGCTTGAGGCTGTGTCCTGCCGTGCTGTTGCTAGTTGTTAGAAGCCACTGACTGTAATCCTTGATGACAATACTAACTAAAAATGAGATGTCGAGTTAAAGTGGCTGACTTTGCATATTAATAATCTCAGTTTTCTCCCTACATTAACTGGCAAAAACATTTTCTAAAACAATATGCTTTGAGTAAAAAAATGTAAAATATTCACACCGCACTGGTAGGACTTCTCCAGGAGATGCTGTATTTGTCAAGAAAACATAGACAAAAAAAGTCACAGCATTTTTATATGCAGATAAGAACTACATCATGTGTTAGAGACACCTATTAAAGCACTACTTCTCAGGAGGATCTTAGAAACTCAATAAAATATCTATGTGTCTTCATCCAGCATGCATTTTTTTCCTTCCATTTACTCCAGAAAGTTTTGGAATAGATCCTGGATGGAATAATTTGACCCCCTTTCTACGTCATTAATGAACAAAGAAAAGAGATGCAATTAATGAGATCACTTCTTGCAAATTATCCATCCAAACCTGCCTAAAATCTAATAAGACTCTCTGAAATCAATGATAGAAGTGTTTAGCTTCAGACCTGAATTTAGATGGCTTCCAAGTTTCTCTAATATCCAGCTTCAGTAGAAAGCAGGAGTGAAAATTAAAAGGAACTGGTGATGAAAACTCCCATTTTTTCCCCCTCCAAAACATTTCTCTGTTGGGTAACAACAGAACTAAGTCAGGGAGTTGAGAAATTATTTGTTGAACATGAAACATAGAGGCAAACCCTGTGTGAGATCTTCAGGGTTGGAGATGACCAGAAAGGGTCTGCACCTGGAACCTTTAGCAAAATCTGGATACAGGTAAAGAAGCTTTGATTCAGGCTACAGAGGAGGAAATTATTGCAACTTAATGCACAGGAGATAGGGAAAATGACAGATAAATAGGATAAGAAGAAATGGTTTCAAGTTTTTCCAGGGAAGATCTAGATTGGATATTAGGAAAAAAATCTTCACTGAAGTGGTGGTCGAGCATTGGAACAAGTTACCCAGAAGAGTGGTAGAGTCAACAACCCTGCAAGAGTTCAAAAAACATGTAGGTGTGCCATCTGGGGACTTGATNGGAGGGAAGAGAGTCTACAAGCAGAGGACACAAACGTACAAGCTGAGTGGTTTGTACCGGCCTTTCTTGCGCTTTCTCTTTTGACCCTTCCCCTTTCCTCGCTTTGATTTTCTGGAAGAAAAACAAAAAAAAAAAAAAAATAAACACACCAAACCAAAAACCACAACCACTCAGTGGTAATCAAAATTACTATTTCAAGAGTAATAGAAACTTTAAAAGCAATCTTCCTTCAAGTCAATTTGAATAAAAAAACAACTTACATCTGGCCTGCGAAGAGTAGAAGTGTGTAAGCTTGGTCCTTGGTGTCTTTACTCACTCCAGCAATATATTTTCTATACTTGAACCTTTTGTAAAGAGAGAGAAGGGATACTGTATTCACTGGCTGCTGCCTTCCTGGAAATGGCTTTGAGGAAACTGTAAAAGTTTCCTTAAAGATTTATATTGAAGCTTCCAGTTCCCATAGCTCCTTTCTGATCCCTTGCTCAAGGATTGTGCCAGAAAACCCTCGGCACTGTCCCTTTCAGAAGCAGATGCAGCAGCCGGACAATAATCCAATAAAAATCCTGTTAGCTGCGTCTCCATGACACTCCTGGTATCCGTGGGACCCACAATATCTTTAATGCAGACAATAAATCCAGAGCATTTCCTCCTTCTATTGCTCCCAATATGGCTCCCCTTCTAGCACTGCTCAGCTAACCTTTTTTTGCCACATTTTCTCATGAATGCTGAATCACTCTCTAATCTTTACAACGAAGCCAGTGGTGTCCCCTCTAAGTGAAACACATCACTCAGGCTTAGTTATCCAAGCACAATTGCATCCAGGTGCATTCCTGTGGATTATGACCAGCAGAGACTCAGTGCTGACAGTAAAAATATCAGTTCCATGTCTGCAAAATTTGGGGAGGGCTTTGAGGCCGTTATTGCCTGACCAAAACATCCCAGCTTAACCCCTAAGTGGTCAAAGCAAGGGAAACATCACTAGGTTAAAAAGGTGTCAATGCGTGAGTATGAGGCATAGAGTCAATCAACATAAATTAAAGCTGCCAGGACAACAGCTCAGCCAAAATTGTAAATAAAAGCAAAGAAAGGACAAGTGCATAAAGGAGAGGAATTACAAAGACTTTTCTTATTGGACCCCTTAGGAGCAATGGGTGCTCACACAAGTTTTCTTTGTTAATCGCCATCGCTCAATCTGACCCATCAGTTAACTCCTCTTGAGTGGGTCTGGAGCACAAGTCTGGTGAGGAGCAGGTGAGGGAGCTGGGAAAGGGGCTCAGGCTGGAGAAAAGGAGGCTCAGGGGGCCCTTCTGGCTCTGCACAACTCCCTGACAGGAGGGGGCAGCCAGGGGGGGTCGGGCTCTGCTCCCAGGGAACGGAGACAGGAAGAGAGGAAACGGCCTCAAGTTGTGCCAGGGGAGGTTTAGATTGGATATTAGGGAGAGGATTTTCACTGAAAAGTCTGTCAATCATTGGAAGAGGAAGCCTGGGTAAGCGATGGAGTCCCCATCCCTGGAGGGATTTAAAAGCCATCTGGATGTGGCACTTGTGTTATCGGACACCTTGGCAGTGCTGGGTTAATGGTTGGACTTGATGATCTTAGAAGGGCTTTTCTAACCTCAATTATTCTTTGATTCCATGAGGCTGTGGGACAGTGTGGCATTGCAAAATGAAAGGTAAATTTATCATTTGAACATAACCCTGCTGATAGTCCAGCTGCCCTGTGCACGTCGCGTGGCAGTCCTCGAGGTAAAACTTACCCCTTTTGAGAACAGAAGAGCACCAGCAGGCAGTCCCCACATGCCCCAAAAGGCTCCATACACCACTGGCTGCCTGCATTACTAAGTTCACAGGTTTTCTGCATGTAATCTGTATGGTCAGGCAGTGGATGGGAGGCAGAGTCTGGGGGACTTAAGAGACTGTTTCGGAGACTGGTCTTTCAGAGTAGGAAATTATTACCCTTCATCCCTGTGGATCCTGACGGCACTGTGCCTGGCAATAGAGCTGTTGGGATGGGAAGTCGAGTTGTAGCTCGGTTATTTGCAGACTGCTCCCATCAAAAAGTTTAAACCAATAAGTTTAGGGAGAATGGATTTGATCTCTGTGTTTGTGTGAAAGCTTATTCAGTAGAAGAGATATGTTTTAATATGTAGTTAAAAGAATCAACAAGTGATTGTAAATTACTTAGCTGGAGGGCGGGAATGTATTTAGACAGGCTAGTTAAAATTCTGTACACTTCATTGTGATTTAGATGTCCTCTTTAATTACTTTTTCTGGCTGGCTGCTTAGAATTGCACATTGTTTTTTTCTGTACAGGTTTTGTCATATGATCTAGTTTTGAGGGGAGCTAAATAACTTTTGTGGCTCTTCTTCCAGCAGAGGCTCTGCAGCAGCAGCTCAGTGTGAGAACAACCACCTGTGAATGAAGAGATAGTGGAGGATCTCCTCCCGGGGCACAGGTATATTCCCCTAGGAATCCCCTTGGTTTGATAATACCCATTATATATGGTCAGTAAAGTTGTCTCTGAATGCAGGCACACAAGCAGTGAATGTGGGACCAGTGAGGCTGCCTTGTGCTGCTCCCTACCCTCCTGCCACTTAAGCCAGAAAGAGGAATCTGCAGCGAGAATGTCATAAAGCTCCTCGAAAATCAGTGGAGGGCTGATCTTGTGGGCTCTTCCTATTCCTATTTGAACACAAATGTGTGCGCAAAGGAGATATAAATTGCAGCTCAATGCAGGAAACCACATTTTCCCAGATCCTAAAAGAAACATCCTGTCGTCCAAGTACCTGCATAAAACAGAGCAATTGATTGGTTTAGTGAATTGAATTAAAACAAAAGAAAAAAGAAAGAAAAGAAAGCAAAGTATGAAGACTTATGATTTAAAACTTGCAAATGGTTTGCACAAGAGATCAGAGTAATTCGCATGGAAGGCTTTTACTGAGTTCAGTGTATTCAGTATTCATTGCAGTATTGACTGCAGTGTTTTAGTGTAGTACTTAAAGCAAGAGTAAGTGGCTGGAGTCACAAAAAGTGCTGGCCAAATATCTAAGGAAACAATCTCAAATCCAGAGACCTCTAAGAGCTGGGATGGTTGGAGAGACAGTGGGGGAAGAGGTGCCAGCAGTGAAGCTGATGTAAGTTAGCTGCACAGCACTCACATTGCTGAAGTGCCAGAAGATGTGCTGTGCTGTGCATCGGAAGACCAGGCACGGCACTCTCGGTCATGGGGCAAATGATTTTCATAGTGCCAGCAACCATGTCAGCAAGTCCTTTCTGAGGATATGTGTTGCCCTGGTTTTTCACTGCATGCCTTGTTCGCGTTAGCAGTGAAGGACTTTCTCATAAGTTGTAAGATAAACAACGCCCATGTTTTTGTAACGAATCTTTTCTAGGCTGTACTTTCAGAATTGTTTTGCATTCCTTCTCCGGAGGCGGAGGAAGGTGATGGACTGAATTTATATCCTATCAATTTGGAGAGGCTTAACCTCTTCATCCAATTGTTGATTGCCTGTACATATGTATGTAAGTGTGAAAATAAGCGAGGGGCCAAACTTTTTGCCCGTTAGCCCGAGACCTTGGCGTGTGTATGAAACCTGCGTCCATGCCTGATTACTAGTGTCGATCCACGACAGGTATGGGGGTCCCATCCTTCTCCTGTTAGAGAGCACTGCTAACTCCATGTCTTACCTGTTGTTCCCACTGTTTCCAGTTAAAATTTATTTGTAGTCGGATCACGCACATTCCCTCAGTGACTGCTGCCCTTGAAGTCCTCATTCTTTGCGCCCAAGAGACATCAGTAATTTCCCTGCCACTTTTGTCTTCACTGGGATGAGCAATCCCGTGAGATTTCATCTCAGTTCAGTAGTTCCTTTTCCTGAGAGCTCCTCTGGTCCCTCTGCTTGTCCTGAAGGCCTCCTCTGCCTCACTTTTGTACTTGAATGACCTCATTTGGCCACAGATAACCAGAAGCACACAGCCCTTCAGTCCAGGCTATGCAGACATCTTGCATCTAGTGCAATTTGTGATTTGTCTGGGATTTGTCTCAACTTTTTATAAAGTGGTCTCCACCACCCTCTACCTACAGTACATGCTCCATACTCATAGAGGCAAGAAGAAAATGAAGGAATTTACATGGGAAGATAGGCTAGTGGAATGTCAAAAGTGTTTCCACTTTTTATAGTCTTTTACGATGATGCAATTACCTGTAAATAGATAAAATCTTTACACATTATAATGTACCTGTGAAGACAAGACTAGGATTAGAGGAATGGGGCTTCTCTACTATGAGGAAAGGCTGAGAATGGTGAGGAAGAGGAGAGGGAGATGAGAGGAAGAGGAGGGGAGAGGGAGAGGAGAGGAGAGGACAGGACAGGAGAGGAATCAGGGGGATCTTAGAGTCCATTGCAGTGCCAAGAGAGCTGAAGAGGGACTTTGGATGAGGACTGTGTAAAGTTCTTTGAGAAGTTTGAGGATTAAATTTATTGATTAGATGTAAAATAGTATTACTTATAAAAGGTGCAGAATGTGTACGTGTGCAAAACTTAATTCCTTTCATATCTTCCCATCCTGTGCAAACATCAGCAGCAGTGTAATCTTGACATCTTTAATTCAGTCTTTACCTAGGTACATATTTTAAAAAAAGAACTCTTTGCTTATAAAGCTTTGTAAAAGCTGTAATATAAAAATAATAATAATAATAATATTGTCACTGAAATTTTTGTTCATGATATCATTCATTCTGATTGNGGAATTAATATTCTTGAAAAAGATATTTCTTCAAACACCCCACAAAATATTCTTCAATACATTATTATTATTATTTTTATTTTATTATTTATTATTATTATTATTATTATTATTATTATTATTATTATTATTCATTCATTCATTCCTTTAGGGTTAGAATAATCTTAAGATTCACCATTTCCTGTGCCAAAGGTGCATTCTGTCATTAAACCCATCTCTCTGATGCAGTCCCCACCTACCCAACCCTTTCTGGTAATCCAACAACAAATTTTTTGTGCTTTTCTGCTCTGCTTGCACTAAAATGCTGTTCTTGTCTGTACTTGAATGACAAAGAGAAGAAAAACAATTAGATTAGTAAATACGAAAGATACACATGGTCAAATATTTTTAACAGCTTCATAAAAATATGACACAAACTAATCAGAGCAGGCCAGATGTTTAAATGTTTAACTCTCCTCGGTGTTTCTTGACTTGTGAGGGAAGGCCAGGCTCCCTAAAATCTATAGTTAGAACATTTGGGTACTCAATAAAGTTACTAACAAAATTACTTGAGCTTGAACGGTACTGACAGAGGGTGGACATATTTATTCAAGATAGAATCGTTTGGGTTGGCAAAGCCCTTCAAGATGGTTGAGTCCCACCATTCCCCCGGCACTGCCAAGGCCACCACTGACCCATGTCCCCAGGTGTCACATCCGCATGGCTTTTAAACCCCTCAGGGATGGCGACTCCAACACTGCCCTGGGCAGTTGTGCCAGGATTTGACCATCCTTTCAGTGAAGAAATTTTCCCCAATGTCCAATCTAAGCCTCCCCTGGCACAGCCTGAGGCCGTTCCCTCTCCTCCTGTCCCCGTTCCCTGGGAGCAGAGCCCGACCCCCCCCGGCTGCCCCCTCCTGTCAGGGAGTTGTGCAGAGCCAGAAGGGCCCCCCTGAGCCTCCTTTTCTCCAGCCTGAGCCCCTTTCCCAGCTCCCTCAGCCGCTCCTGGGGCTCCAGCCCCTTCCCCAGCCCCATTCCCTTCCCTGGCCACGCTCCAGCCCCTCAATGTCTCTCTTGTGCTGAGGGGCCCAGAGCTGTCCCCAGCACTGGAGGTGCCTCAGCAGTGCCAGCACAGGGGACGGGCCCTGCCCTGGGGCTGTGGCCACACCATGGCTGGGACAGCCCAGTGGCCATTGGCCTTCGTAGCCACGTTGCTTGTCTTCATGTCCAAAATACCTCCAGAGAAGTGGTGTACCTCCTAAACAAGATTAATTATTTAAGGGCTCACTTTAGATTGGTAAAACCAGTCACTTGGTGCATTTTGTCTGCTCTGAGTGTGTATACTAAAACACATAGAAATAATGAACTTACTTCTGAGAAAAATGTTCTGCCTTTTATTTGCTCTGTGTGTTCCTACTGACCCTTCCTCAGTCAGATATATTTTTGTCATTTTAACCACTCTTTTATGATCTCTCTCATGCAACCATCCAAAAAGACACATATATGTAAGAATATAATATGAAATGTAAGCATAAGTGTTCATATCATAGGCTTATCTAGCCTGTTATCTGTAGTATCGTTAATGGCAGATGCTTAGGAAAACAACTTAGATCTGGGCGATGAGGCAACAGAATAGCACCCTGCTCTTGGTACAACCTCCCTGTTCCACCATCTCATGAACTTTCCAAGCACCAGCTTGCTTCTCAATGACTAAATTTAATAATTAATGTCTGACCTCCACAATATGTTCTGGCATTGAGTTAATAGTTTAATCATGCATTTCATTACAAAGTAATTCGTCATCAGATTTGCATTAAAAGTTCTTCTTGAAAATTTCATCCAGTGCCCTCTGATAATTATTTCTTAAGTGTGAAAACACTAATTATTATTTCCTATGTACTTTCCCCATAAAACATTCATGAGTTTCTGGACATCATCAACAACCCTGGTTGTCTAATACTGAAGCTGTTACAACCACAGCCTTGCACCTCCTCATTAATTCAGTGTTCACCGTTGTACTTTCTATATTACTCTCCCACATCCTTCTGAGAATAATTTCAGGTATAGGCAATCCATGAACCTATAAAATAACTGATATTTTTAGGTTCCTTGTAAGTTCATTTTCCCCTGGTAATTTCTAGTATTTTATTCACATTTTTCATCACTTCTGAACACAAAATATTATTAACTGTGCTTAACACACACTTGAAGATGTTTTTCCTGAGAATTGCTTCAACTTTGTGCTCCTACTATGCACACTTTTTTCCCTCCACATGCATATACTTGAAATTTATCAACAAATTGGGAGGTTTGATTTCGCACATGATACTTTGATCGTGGGGAGGACACACAGCCAAAATACTTTTCAGTGAATATTCTCAGAAATATTTCCACAGCTGAGCACAGTATTCCTCCATGTCCTATGCTGCATAATTAGACAAAATGTAAACCTGAAATATAATTTTTTCACATCAATGCATTTAATCTGTTGTTCTTGTTAGCTTTTTTTTCCTCAAGGTTGTTGTAATATTGTGGTGGGGAGGAAATGTCCAAAAGGACGAGAATTCTCCTTTTTATCCCATTGTTGAAACAACACCATACAACCATGTCTCTCTCTTATAAGACAAAGACCAAAAATACATGCTGACTCATTTGATTAAAGTTTTATGATCGCTGTTCATTAGGAAAAATTTTCAAGGTCACTTTGAGACCTGCTGTGAGCTTCAGCTTAAATCTGAGAATATCTGTTCAGATTTTATGTGGAAGATTTAGAAACTATGGAATCTCTTGGAGATCTGCTTACTAATTTAATTAAAACAGTGGATACCATCAGAGTTCTGAGGTGTTCTGTCTCCTCCTATCTCTTTCACACGCCTTACAAACCCAGGTGGAAGCTCTAAACAATTTACTGGTCCCACAAGCACTCTACTTTACACAACCAGAACTGCTTTTGACTTTTGAGAGCAGTAAGGTAATCATGTCTGAGCTGCATCCTTAAAGAGAGCTTTAAATGAGACACCACTCATAAAAGATAAGAAGATCACAATAGAAAAGTCATCCAAAGAAAACTGACTGGGTGCTAAAAGGAATGCAGTTGGACTCTCTGTTTTGGCTTTTTGGGTTTTGGTTTTTGCTTTTAATACACAAGCTGCAGAATTCTGCAACATGGACATTTTCTTCCTTTGCACCACTTCTTTCTTCCAAAGTGTGAGCTGGTCAGAGAAATTCAAGCCTTCATCGCTGACAGACAGGGCTATTCCCATGCACTCTGAATGAACCCAGATTTACATTGCATTTGCATTGATCACTATGCACATCACAGGCAAACACAGGCAGGTAAAAGCTGTAGTGAGATTCCTGCACCACGACTGAAGATATCTGTGGTGTCAATATCTATCTGCAAAATCTATCTGGGCTCCCACCGCAGGTGAATGAAATCCAAGACTATCACCAAGAGCTCTCAGGGGCAGATTTCTCTGACCATATTTAGGCATAATTTTTGATGAGTCTTGTGAATCTCAATTTCATATCGGTCTCAGAATCCTGGCTCAGACACATATACACCATAGAGACCCCAAGACAGGTGAGAAGAATTGCAACTCTGGTCTCCAAACATGGGCTCACCTCCTGGAGAATTATGGGATTCTGAAGACCTTGATGGAAGAGTGGAAAGCCTTCATACCACAAAGATGTGACAGAGGAAGTGGTAGACATGGAAGACATGTGCCAAAGGTTCGTTCTGTCATTAAACCCATCTCTCTGATGCAGTCCCCACCTACCCAACCCTTTCTGGTAATCCAACAACAAATTTTTTGTGCTTTTCTGCTCTGCTTGCACTAAAATGCTGTTCCTGTCTGTACTTGAATGACAAAGAGAAGAGAGAAGAGAAGAGAAGGTGGCAGACCTCCTTCTGCCACCACGACACACAGCATTTAATCAGCCCAGTAACAAGGAAATCAACTGCGATCTCCACTGTTAAAAAACAGGCCAAATTGAAATGTCCATTCTCACCATGGGTTTATCGTGTGGCTAAAATACAGACAGATGTTCACTGAGGAGCCAAGAACTCCCTTTGAGGAAGCCCTGATTTCCTAAGGTAGGTTATGGAAAGGTTTATTTAAACCACTGACCAACAGTGCTACTAGTTTAAAGTATTTGGACGTGAATGTGTATTTATAAGATGTCTGTAACAAGTATAAACTATGAGATGTTTTATACAAGTGGGAACAGCCAGATGTATATTTCCGCTGTTTATCCAATTTACTCAGTGTTCCCTGAAACGTGTCAACAATAAAGTCCTATTCTTTTCTCTCTTCCCATGTGCCCCATTACTATCAAATAATGAGATTTTAATACTTTAATTAATAACTTCTGGTAAGTCACTTAACATAACATTAAATACCATGAAGAGCTAATTAAGCTGCTCAGTGAAATTCCACTCCAACAGATGCCTACCTGTTCATACAAAAGTCACCCAAGTTCTTAAGAAATTACTAAACATCTTGAACATCTTCTCTTAAGCAGCAGTTTTGTTCTGATCTGGGTTTGTTTTTTGCTGTCATAGGCAATTCTGCAGTCATAAATAAAGCCCAGTGAGCTCGAGAAAAAGCAACTGCTGAGAAAATTAACTTTTATGGAATGAAAATACAGTTCAAGATTTTATTTTAAAATGTCTCAGCTTTGACTTCTGTTTTCTTTTGACAGGAAGTGAAATTTAGTGGCATCCTACGATGCTCTATTTAAAGTAACTTCAGTTTTTGAGCAGCTTTGAGAGCCAGAATCCTATAGCTTCAGGTTTATTAACGTGTTCTTTATCTCCTTTTGTTTCGACCTCAAATTCTTTTTTTTTTTTTCCTTAAATTCAAAACCAGCATACTCGGAAGGCAATCCTCTGCAATTCTCCCTATTAGCATATCAAAACAATCCTCCTGCCTCATGGCTTAAACTAATCTTTTAAATACTTGGAGTTGAGGAGGAAATGCCTCTCAGGGTTGCTGCTGCCAGAACTACTGAATGCAGGTAGCATGTTCTCCCTTTCTTTGAAATAATATAATCTTGGTCACTCTTGAAGACAAGCCAAGGAAAGGAGTAAATATTATGTTCTCCAGAGCTCTTTATATTTCTTGAGAACCAGAATGAAAAACTAATTTGGTGTTTAATTAACCAAATTGTATCTGAATGTTCGAGTTAGTGCAAGAAACTATAATTTACAAGGGAAGTAAAATGAAAAAAATTATGGCAACTCTAAGAGTTTCCCACCTCAGCCACGTTACGAGTTCTCTGTAAGGACTCCCCAGTTATTTCCTTGGGAATTAGTTCAATACTTAACAGGTTCATTTCTCTAACATCAACATTAAAACATGTGTCTGAACAAGTCATTCAGCTCAAATAGCATTTTTCTAATTAGGGCTATCAAGCATTTTTAGTAAGATCTCTATCTTGGTTGCAAAGTCCACACTTGGCTCCTTGAAAGACATTTGTCTGAGTCAGTTCTTGAGTCAACCCATAGGTAAATTTTGCCCAGACCTCGACAATGTTCAAGATGTACAAGCTGGAAAATACCTGATCAAATTTAGGCACTGAAAATGGAATAAATCACACAATTTCATGCATCTGCATTTACCATGGTCTTACTGTCTCCTTGGTGTAGGAGAAACCAGTATAGGTTTATATAGTCCATAATGAGGAAGATTTTACAGTGTTCCTTTACTACATAAAGGGGGCCTCTAAGAAGGAGGACAAACATTTTAATAGGGTCTGTTACAATGGCACCTAACAAACCTCAATGATAACAAGTGATGGAAGATTCAAGCTCAGGAATAATGTACAAATCAAGGCAACACAAGATAAAAAACCTTACTGCTTTATTCATTACTTCAGTGTAGATTTGCTTTCTCTGATCTAATCAAGTCTTCCTTTGAGCTGAAGATTTGACTTCCAAAGGCTCCTCCAAAATTGTATTATCCTGTGATTCCTGTCTACCATTAATTGTATGCACTTGATAATTTTGGTTTTCATAAGATACATATTGTAGAAAGGATTACAGTTGATGACACATAATTTTTTCATTGGATTTACTAATTACCTTAAGGAGCTCAAAAGACCCCCTTTTTACCTCCATTGAAGTATGAAAGGCAGCTTCCTAAAGCACAAATTAATACTTTTTAAGCTGAAAAATGATACTTGGTTTCTTTCCTCTATCATCTCTCTGACTAAATGCATCTCTCTATATATGAAATGTTCTACACAGCAATTTATAGGGAAATAATATTTTTTTTTATTTCTCATTTTCAGTTCAAGATCATTTTGCCCTTACTCATGACTGGAAAAAAGATGCAGCAGTAGTTACTTAGACCTGGTGAACAACCTAGTTAAATGTGAAAAATATTCACTGCCTTTGTAATAACTCCTTCAATATCCAGGGAACTTCTTGTTTTGTTCAGAACATTCCCCCAAGATTTAGGTAAAGCCAATCAGACCAGTGTTACAGTCAGTGTAAGAACACATCTCTCTCACTCTCATAAAATTGACAGTATTATTAGCATAAGAAAAAAAATAATTTTTGTGTATAGAAATTCTCCTATGGGGTACATGGGGGACACTCACACCTGGGTCACCAGCTACAAATCACTTCAGTTGCTCTTTATACAGGAGAGTTTTGGGTCATCCACCCAAAGAACTTGAAACAAGCATCCACAACACCTCTGATCTGCAAGAGGGGTGAACAACGAGGAAGGACTTGAGTTTTTCTTTGATGAGATGTGCAAAAGCAAATGGGAGCCCCTCCACGAGCTCTCACACGAACAAGAAGTGACCTCCTGCCTATTCCACATACCAGATCTTCTCTTCTGTAACCTTCTGGGATGCATGATAAGGATCAGACTATTGCCCTGTTTCTCATGGTTGTGTTTACAGACGAGTGTGGTTCAAAAACACAAGTTTTGCGCCTGTAAATTCCAACTGGGTGAAAAATTTGCATCAATTTTTTTCATGCCTTTGCTTTCCTCCCCCATTTTTAAAAACATAACATGGAGAAAAGGGAAATTAAACTACTATTTCTACTTTGAAAAAGTTGGATGATACATAGGTTTGCTACATAGGAGGTTGAAAAAGCAGATAGTTTAAGGTCTATTTCTGGTCTTAAAATCTGTTGTTTTCTGGTTCTGTCAGAACTGTAAATGAAAACTTGGATTCATTCTCACTCTTTCCTGACTATTCAATTAACACAGAATCCCTTTTTTTTTTTTCCCCTACATAGCACACTAAATCTCTAACATTTGGCTATTATTCTTTGTTACTACTGCAATATTATTTAATAATACTGACAGAATTACTATGCAGTCAAAAGATACTATGAAAGCAGCCATGCCTGAGACCTTTGTTTTTCTCTAGTCCTCATATTTCTCATATATCCAATTGCACTTTAAGACATCAAAAATCTGACGTCTGCAAAGTCTCTTGTCACAACCCTTAAAAAAATAACTTCATGGTAGAGCTCAGAAAAAGGGAGGAGGAAGCAGGGCCAGAGAGTGGCAGGAACACCAACCTTGGGAAAAGATATATCAGTCTGATTGAAAACAGACTTAAAAACTCTTCATGGACAGCTTCCCAGCTCTCCCGCCCCCCTTTTTTTTTTCCTTGGTGTGTATGATCAAATAAGTTGAGTACAGAAGATAAAAGTAAAATAGAAAAATCCCTTTGCCCTCCTCATGGGGTGAGTTCCCAAATGCATTGCACACTTGACAGCCAAACATCCATGCTCAGTGGTGCTTGTCATCGTCGACCCTCAGAATTAGCTGGAAACACTCTGTTTTGACTTGAGCCTGATTGATCCCTCTGCACTTGCAAAGGCTGTGCCTTACTTCCTGGTGCTGCCAGACAGGTTGCAAATCTTCATCACAGTAATTAGAGACCAGGTTTCTGGCTATTAAGCACACTGCTGGAGGAGGAGGAGTCAGATGTGACCCCAGAGAGGGAGCGTGAGGGGCAAAGAGGACAGAGGTGAGGCCAAAAGGGCTTGGAGCAGAATATGTCTGAAGGGAGACCTCACTGTGGTCTGCAGCTTCCTCTCTTCTCTCTGCTGACCTGTGACAGGACCCGAGGGAATGGCCTGAAGCTGAGGCAGGGGAGGTTTAGGTTGGATATTAGGTAAAGGTTCTTCACCCAGAAGGTGGTCGGGCAGCGGGACCAGTTCCCCAGGGCAGTGGTCACAGCACCAAGGCTCACAGAGCTCAGGAAGTGTTTGGACAAGGCTCTCAGGCTGTGTGACCCTTTCAGCTCAGGGTATTCTGTGATGATGAGGCTGCAATCTGCGAGCAAATGCTAAATTTAGCCTCATAGTATTATTACAACACGTTTGCTGCACTACAGAGAAGCACATTTTTGTTCTAATTCCTTTAAGGGTTAGGGAAATGCAACAGGTCTCTGTGGGAGTGACCTTCATCTGCTTCAATAGGGCTGTCAGCAGCAGTAGTGTCTGTTTAGATTCTGCCCATTACCTAAATGCACAGAGGAAAAGCCTCTTTTGTGCCTCCTAATCTCTGCAGCAAGAGGTGAGCGAGCCTCTCTGCTCTTTCTGCGTGCCCAGATGTAGAAAACCATGCTCCATCTCACAGTGTGTTTTATTTCTGCCGTGATTATTACAGGTTCAGAACACACCAGCAGTGGCTGGCCTTTCTGCTCTGATCACCCTGCACACACACACCTCCTCGTGCCATGCAGGAGAAAGAGCACTTTGTTTGACAGCCCCTCCACTCTTCCCCTGATGCCTGCCACCAGCTGAGGGAATCTTCTCTATTCCCTCTTGGCATTTACCTGGATGTTCCACAACCAAGGCATGTTCACACTGCAAAAAGACTGAAAAATATTTTATGCAGGTTAACTCTTGGACTCAATGATCTTGGAGGGTTTTTTTAAACCTAAGTGATTCTATGGTTCTATACCCCACCTTCCCTTTTTCTTATCTAAAGAAAACTGGTAGGGACCAGACTAGAAGCCAGGAGTCCAGGAAGAAGGGGGAAAAAATCCTTATCTCAAGGAGGGGTAATAGATAATTAGAAGATTTTAGCTCATGGATGAGATTCTTGTTTCATTTGGTTCTTTCCCAAGAACAAAGAACTCTATTTTAAGAAGGAGTGCTGAAAGGTTACTGGATATCTCTAGGAGTAATCAGTGTCTATTTACACTGGTGATCTGCATCGCTGAGCTCACAGACCAGAGATAGTTCCACAAACCCCCTCTCCCAGCTGTTCTCCCATACCACTGATGGCTAAAACCCAACCCTCTCCCCCTCACCACCGCAAACACAGGAGCTGCTTTCAGGGGGATTTTTAACCTCCTCTTTCAAGGTAGCATCACATCTGGAGTGGGAGACAAAAAGCAGAGTCGCACAGAGCCGCTTGCGTTTACAGAATGGCCTCAGAGATTCCTGGAAGATCGTTATTACCATATTTCACAGCCCTTGGTGTCACTGTGACCGAGAAGCTCACATATTCACCTTTGACCCAGGCCTGATAAGAGGCGTAGACAGAATTCCTCTGATAGTTAAGGTGGAAGAGTTATGATGGTGTACTGAGAGCAAAAGAAGGGGTGGCCCCACTGTGATTTAGGATTTGTAAGCTCCTTATGATGAGTAGAATTCACAATGAAAGATGCTTTATCATCGGGAGCTAAATCTTCCTGACAACGCCAGCTTTGTGCAGCAGTGGAATGGGCTTCTTCAAGAATAAACCAGCAGGATGTGTCCCCTTGGGATTCTGGGAAGAAAAATCAATGGTTATCACAAGAGCTCTTAATTTACACACCACGCAAGGGGCAGCAGCTGGAACAAGAAAGATGATCTAAATATTGAGTTGCCTTTGTTTAACTGAAAAATATGGTGTGCCCCTGATCTAGCTGAATTAGGGCAATGTTTCTGGTTGGGATTCTTCATCCATGCCAGACGGGTGACACACGGAGGGCTAATTTTAAATAATGGAAGGGATGCCTATAGAGAAAGCAAACCCAGGGTAATTAAAATGATGTGTCACACACAGAGACAGATTGGTGCGTGCTCTGTAAACCAGCAGCTGTACTGCACCTCCTCTCATCAAGATTCAGGAAACATTTCTTACCCTTACAAAAGTCACAAACCTTTTGAAGCCCTTGAAGAAACTCTATCTGCCTTCTTAATATCCTTTATTGCTACGCTGGGAACCAGTGGTATTTTCAACTACCTGTGCTTCAATGTCCCACTCCACACAACTAACGTGGTATTTTCTGCTTGAGATCTGTGTCATGGCTCTGGAGACAGGGAGAGAGCAACGGGTGTTACACACTCTGACTTGAGCAAAGATTTTGACAGAGTTTGCCAGAATATACCACAGACAAATTGACAATTTATAAACAGAATAAACATTCTGTGATGTGATGAGCCTGGAAAATTAGCTGGATTGTAGAAAAATAGCCATACTTCCGGGGTTTTAGGGTGGTGGACAGTGATACAAAGTCCAGCCTGTAGCCAGAGTCCAGTGTCAGGGATTGTTACTGGAGACAACACCGTACAAGCTCTTTATTAACAGTCTGAAAAAGGGGATGAGGTGCCTTCTCACCAGGTTTGTAAATGGCCAAGTTGGACTGGGAGGTTGACATACTGGAAGGAAAAGTTCTTATTCAGAGGAACTTATGAGGCTTGGAAAAATTGGCTGGCAGAAACTGGACTTCCCTAGGGTCTGGTATCTGGGAAAGACTAACCCCGTGATACAGACTTGAGAAACTTTTTGTGCAGGCAGTTAGTGATAAGAAGAGGGGGAAGAGTATTAAGCTAAAAGAAGAGAGATTGAAATTAGATGTTGGGAAGAAATTGCTCCCTGTGAGGGTGGTGAGGCCCTGGCACAGTTTGCCCACAGCAGCTGTGGCTGCCCCATCCATGGGAGTGTCCAAGGTCAGGTTGGATGGGGCTTGGAGCAACCTGGGATAGTGAAAGGTGTCCCTGCCCGTGGCTGGGGATTGGAATGAGATGATCTTTTGGGTTCCTTCCAACCCAAACCATTATATGATTTAAAGAATGGGAGAGTCTGAGGTAGATGTCCCTCAGCTGTCCCTTTTAATTGAATTATTCTGTGATCCAACTCACAAGTTGTCTTTAAGCCTCTTGTGAGTAGTGAGTAAGAAGAACATGGCCAGGACAACCTGCTCCCCCATGCAGATTGCTAGCTTTCATTTTGCCAATTCAGCTACCTGAATGGCTTCTGCTCTTTCAGAACACACAATAGGAGAATAACAATCCCCAGGTACCACACAAGTAATAGCAATTAGAGAGGATAAAGGGCTGTGAGTCCCAGGCAGGGTTTTCTCTGTGAGCTCAATGTACAGTGCATCACGAACCTCTGTGTTTTATCAGGGAACAGATTGTATCTGTACAGTGATTGTTGTAACTGATGGGTGGCAATACGCATTGCACTGGAATTTAACAATATTGTTCGAGTAATTACATCTATGACAATTTCCTGTCACGAGCATAAGCCTTGCTGCCTTCAAAGTGCAGCATGCCACACTGTGTGATATGGGTGGTTACAGCTGGTGTGTGACACCTGAGTGTGCTGTGGCTTATGCAGCCAGCCTGTCTCAAGACAAATGCATATATTATATACATAATACAAAATACAATATTTCTGAGTACATCACCTTCCCCAGCTCAATGGACAAAGCCTCAACCCTTCCCTGATTTTCCTGTCACATCTACAGTCCCCAAAGGCGCAGTGTGTGCTGTCACATGGCTCTGGAGACAGGTGATGTCTGTTTTCTGCTCAATTTGAGAACCACTTGTGTCTTTTCAGTTGCCAGAGGCCACAGCCTGGTTTAAACCCTTCTGCCAGGTCATATATTGGACCAGAAATGCAAGTTCTTGCAGAAGAGCTGGGACTCACAGTCCAAAATCAGGCTGCAGCAGAACCAGGAGCTCAAGAGCAGCCTGCCCTCTGTCCAGGTCACTTCTCTTCTGCCAGGCTCCTGCAGGGCCATCATGAACACTGGTGTGAAGGTGAGGCTCAGTGAAAGGAAGAGCATTTAAAGATACAAATAATCTCCGTGTATCTCTAATATTGTAAAAAACTTTTTCTTTTCTCTCTTCTGAATCACAAAAAATAATCTAAAAAATCAAAACTCACAGGACTTCAAAAATGTCTCAGTTAGAATCCCAAAGAATTACCTTTTGATGAAGAAGAATTCTGTATCCGACTTTTACGTATAAATGGTAAGAATATAATATCTACATATATAAACATATATACGTATACTACATAAGGTACTATTGCCATAAAATTCTGCTTAATTTTTAACAACTTAAATTTTTTTGTTGTTTTTTTTTTTAAGAAGTCAAGATTCTATTTAGAATAAAAGGTCAGAGGGAAGCATCTTTTCCTTCTTGAAATGAAACATTTTACCAGAACACAACAGCTTCAATTGATGCATTTCAACTTTGCCTGCTCAGAATTGATTGGATATTGCAAACTCTGAATTTTTTTTTTCATTTATTGTGAAATCTTATTTTCCAGGAAACATTACTAAGATGTTAATTGAGAGCATTAAAAAAAAAATGGCAAGGAAATGGTGGTGAAAAGGGTGAAACCACGAAGGATGAAAATCTCCATTTTTATTGGAATGGAGACCTTTTCTGCACAGCTTAGGCCCATGGATTTGTGTAGACTCCTATAGTTTTGTGGCTGTGTTTGTGACATCAGAAACTCCTTCCATTGCCTTCTCAGGGAGGTAAAGTTGTCCTTTGGTTCATCCAGAAGTAGAACTTCTTGTGTTCAGACGTGCAGACAGCCAGCTCACAGGCCACAGGAAAGGTGTATGTAACTCTTCAAGGCAGACCTGTCATTCCCCCTCATGAACACATAATTTTATTCATGGGTTATTTAATCATCACAAAATCGTTGTTTCTTTATTGAAAAATTATCTTTGGAAAAGGTGTCCTTGCATAAATAACCATGCAATTCAAGCACTTGCATTGCTTACACCCAGCTAAATAAAAAACTGAGAGAGCTAAATAAAAAACTGAGACTGAGCTAAGAGCTGATAATTATTTGCTATAATTTGCCTATTAAGTTTCTGGGAAGTCTTTTTTAACATTAATATACTGTCAGTATAAATCAGCACCTGAGCCATAAACCTCAACTATCATAGAATATCTGAGTCCCGTCATCTGTAAAGTCTGATGTTTTGAGATTTTTCACTTACAATTCAAGTCCAGCATTATCTATTCATCTGAACTTCTTCTGAGTTCAAAATAGAGAAGATTTTTTTATAATCTAATAAGTAATTCTAATACCTAGAAGAAACTAGGTGACATTTTTAAGTATGAAGTACTCCTTAAATGACAGTTCACTTTTTAAAGTGCCGGCAACTATTGGAAAACACTTAATACAGAATACAAAATATAAAATTTATTCAAAATCATAAAATATGTGCAAGGCAAAGGTCTTCCTAGACCTGTCCACATATCCCAGTTTCAGGCTGCCCCTAGTCCCCGTTGAAAACAGGAATACTATCATCTCATTTGGTTGGTAGTACCAGGTTCACCATTGCAAAGGAACAGAGGTTTTACTGAAAAGAAAGAAAAAAAAGAAAGGAAAAAAAGAAAAAAGAGAAAAAACAAATACTCTACTGATTTCCATACGAGACTGCCAGGAGGACAACTAACCTCATCAGCTGCAGACACTCATCAGAAACATTTGACCATCCTGCAGGTAAAGAACAGCCATCTGGTGTCAATGGCATTGCTGCAACTGTCTTTGGGACAAAGCACATTTCTGTACCAACCCAGGGGCCGTATTTACCCTCTCAACCTGTGGCCTGTACTCAGAGTGTTCAAGAAAAGCCATCTTTAAACTTCCCTCCAAATATTGCTTCAATAATACTCTACCTCACTCCCCATCATTTAACTTCAGATGTTGAAGAAGAAAATTTAAAAAAAAATGTTTTAAATTATATGCATTTTTATACATAGATGCACGTACACGTTTTGGGTACCTAAATGTGTGTGTAACTAAATGCCTAGAGGTGTATGTGTGCATATACAAAAATGTGGGGGTGTGTGTGCATAGCTGACAAAACAACAAAAAAAAAACAAGACTGAGAAGCATAGAATAAATTCATTAACCTTTGCCACAGGTTGTGGAAGGAGGTTTTGTTAATATTATGATTTCTGTGAGCGTTCTATTCATGACTGTTTAAAAAAGAAAGAAAGGTATAGCAGTCAATCTCAAAGAGTGTTAATCAGCTTTCAACAGGAGACATCATGAACTGAAAAATTAAATTTAGCTAAAATAGCCCAAAATGACCTATGTCAGTTCTATGCTCACCTGCATTAAACTACTTGTAAACCCAAGAACTTGCAAGATCATAGTTTTATATCAAATAAAGCCAGCTGGAGCCTGGAGAAGTTGTCCTGTCCTGTGTTTCTCAGACTATAGTGTATGGACTGCTGAGTGTCTGGAAGGTGTCAGAATGGGGCCTGTGAAACGACAGCCAAAATCCTTGAAAGATCACACAGGAGTGAATTCCCGGGAAAGTAGTGGGGAGAATAGCAAAATACAAACCAAACCGAACAAACTAAAAGCCCAGAAACCAAATAAAAATAAACAGATGCAAAGCCCCCAAACAAACAAACTATGAGACCTCACGAAAACTCAAAACACAAACAAATACCAATTAAAAAAAGAGAAAAGGCTGAGCACTCAATGTCAATGTCAAACCCTCTTCCTTAAAAGTTTCTGTCTACATAGTCTGTTTCAGTAATGTTGCACGAGATTATCCTGGATACAGTTTTTTGGGTTTTCTCTTTTCTTTAATTTTGGCATTTTGTCAAAAAAAATTACTTTATCTGGATTTTTGAAGCTTGGGAAATATTGATGTCTCCTGTCCTGAGACCAGCTTGCCTAATTATGTGATCCCACTCAGAACCTCTTTTTCTCCCCACCATGACCCTGGTCTTTCTTCCTACTTGTTCTCATCAGGGTATCCTCAAAATAAAGTTTCATTTCTCTTTTATGAACTTTGCCCCCAAAATTATACCAGCTTGAGGGGAAAAAAAAAAATGATACTGATTGGTTGGGGTTTTTTTACCCTTTATAAATTAGAGGAAGCATGAAAATTATGATCCTTCACTAGGAAGCTTCAGAATAGCTGTAACCACGTAATTACTACCGTGAATGAAATGGAAACTACCAAATACAGCAACTGATTTGTGATGCAAAATAAGTGCTTCCTGCTTTTCTCCCAAACTTAGTGCCCATGAAGAAGTGAGATACTGTAGCTGCAGGCATGAAAGCTACCCAAAATAAATCCTGTGAGTGGTGTGCGATGGGAAACATATTCTCTTCGAATTTTTTGCTATCTTCCAAAACGCCTTTGGAAGAAGAGAGATGATTCTAAAATAATGAGAGACTTCCCTGGCAAAACCTTGCCTTAAATAAATTATTAGATGCCAGTGAGGAAACATCACTTCACAGCCAGTAAATCAATGCCCTTTTGATTCAGGCTTCATTGAGGAAGGTCATGTTATGTTAAGGAACAGTTAACTATGAGTATCTAATAAAAGCCACTGGTGTCTCACTGGTTGACTTGGCAGCTGTGGAAACACAGTGACCTTGCAGCAGAAGGTGAGAGCAGGAGGTTGCACCCCCACAAAGCCTCAGCCACAGGTAGGTCTAGCCCCATGAGTGTTTCATTGCGGACTCATCAGCTTTACTCACAGGAACAACTTTATTCATGTGCATAATGACTGAAGAACCGTATTTTGGTATGCTCACTCACACCTCACTCACACTCAGCTCCTCGGCCTGCGAATCGTACACTCTTCATCTTGTTCCATTTTTCAAAACACAGAAAAGCACTAGTATCAACTGGAGAAACTCCAGATACAAGAGCCAAATTTAAATGGACAATTCATTACCAACCAGCAGGACTGTGAGCACGTCAGAACGTAAATGCCTAACTAACCTTAATGTGAAATTTGAAATTATGCCACGGAAAACCAAGGGACTCTCTAAGCTCCTGGCAGGTTGGAAAGCTGTGAATGCATGGGCCACATTCCTGGATGTCTCTGTACTGCTACTTTCTCCACTTCAGGAGTGCTGGGTAATTGGTTAAGTTTAATGATGTCCTCTTTGATGGTATCAGTAGTGAGAAGTGTTTGGAAGACTGTCCTAGCCTCGCAGCCAGTGCTTCCTACCAAGGGAAGTTCCCTGAAATAGCATCTGCCTCGATCAACCTATAAAGCAGCTCAGTCAAATACGGTGGTGAAATTATTGGGAAAATTCATGTTGATTTTCCTTGGCTTTGGAGCAGGCTGTTAAAATGCCCCAGGGCTCAGAACAAGGCTGTCAAGTGATGTATTTCCAGCAGGTGCCATTAAAAGGGAGCGAGTACTGGTTGTTACCAAGAGCCGACACAAATCTTTCTGCTAAATTTACCAAGCTTTCAGATCAAAACCTCTCTGCAGTGTTTTCCATTTCATCTGCAGGGAGATACTACACATGCATTCTTGTCTTGAGAAGTGTGCAGTACCTATTTTTTCCCACCAATACAGATAAGACAATGGAACTTTGCTCTCCTCGTTCCTCTCAATAGGAAAACTACATGGGACAGTGGGAAAATGACATTATAAGAGCTACCTCTTCTCCCATCATAAAGCAATGTAAATCTCTTGGCTTCAAAAAATAGTGCAAGTTAACACCAAACGTGCTGTTATTTAAACCTACCTTACTGAAACAGCTTTTGCATTCCAAAAAAAAAAAAAAAAAACCCAAAACCAAAAAAATGAAAACAACCCCAAACATACCAACAAAAAAATCACAAAACCTTATAACGAAAATGTTAAATCCAAATTCCTGTGCAGATGGGTACATTTCTGTAAGTTTTCCTCCATTTTGCATACAGATATGCACTTAGTGTAAGCTGTTCTTTTCCTCATGATATCTTGTGCACAGCAAACGCAAAGCTCAGGCATTAACAATAATCATAAAAACACCAAACTAAGCAATAATAATAATTATGGTACTGATTCGACATAATAACAGCAATAACTGGTTTTGAAACCCTGAGAGTGTAAAAGTCTTGTTTGTTTTATGAGCCTACACATAGTGCTAGTCTTAAAAATAAGAAATGCGCTTTCCAGCTCAGATTTCATAAAAAAAAATTACATCTTTAATTAAGATTTATGGCATTCAATATAACTCAGCAAGGATAGAAAAACTGCTTCAGAGCGTAAAAAAAAAAACAGTTAAAAATGGGGAAATATGATTAAGTATCTTTAATTCCTACTGCCTTCTTTACGGGGTTTCCGATGGCCTCAGGCAGAAATAGGCACTTATTGTCTTTAAAACGGCATTATTCTTGGCATAAAATGTTTATGGATCAAGACAAAACTCGTTTTGAGAAATAATAACACTGGCATGAGTTGAAAGGACCTTGCCTTTGGAGGAGAAAAAAAAAAAATTAAACATATATTTAGTTTAATGGAAAAATGTACTTAAAGGGAAACACTTTAAAAAAAGAGAGAGAGATTTTCATGATGAAAAATATGATTTAGACATATAATACATATGAGACCAAGGTGATTTGCATCTCAATAATGTAAAGTTAAATTTAAATCTCAGTTCAGCCTTAAAACGGAGATAATGATGACCCTTAAAGGAGAATGGGGCTTTGCAAGGAGCACAATTAACTATTTCTAGGCAACTGTGTTGCCTTGGGCAATGAAAAGCTAGGAAAGGTAGAATCCTTTTAGGGCTCAGACTCCTAAGCACTTGGCATATATTTCTGCAGATTTAACTGCAGGAAGCAGTAAATACTCATAGTCAAGCCTGGTCTGAGTCTTTGCAATCACAGTCTTGTTGGCCCTGCAAGCTACAGCCAAGAACCGTCTGCAACCCACAGCATTAAATACATGACCCTCTCATTAAACCTGTCCCACACCCCAGATCCAGGAGCCAATCTGAGGCAGAGACCTGCCTGGTCTCAGGTGGTTCTGCTGCCCAGAGGAGAAAATTACATGGACCCACGTGCCACCACTTTGTCAAAATTGAAGCTGGTCAGGGGTTTATAAGTAGGGCTTCCAGCATAGCTTTGTCTCCCTTGAAGAGGGAAGAGTGACAAGAACCAAGAGTATTCTTGCTGGACCCTTGATCCTTCAGTCTGGGTTATCAGCTTATATCACCAAGGATTGGTGCACACTTGAGTATGGTTGCTCACACAGCTGCATGCTGAGAGATCTAAACACAAAACCTGAATTAAAATACAAATAACTGCAGCCAGAAAACAAGGTTCAACATGATTGAACCTGGAGGACTGATGAGGTGCTAACAAATTCCTTTTGATCTTGCTAACTGCTTGAAATGCGAGTGGTGTTAAGGTATCCTCTAACATCCTGCCTTGTTTCAGAAACATGGTGAGACCCCTTCAGCTCAGGAAATGTTGCTGGGGTAAGACGGCAACCTCACTGCAGTTGGGTTTACAGATTGGGTTGTGGCTGTAATATAAATGGAGCCCGAGGGAAATGCAGAGAAATAAAATAGCAGCAAGAGGCATGTATTTTCTCCCATCTGGCAAAAGCTTGCTCCGTTAAAAAGTGTTTCGAGCAAGTAGTTAACATCGAAACTTCATTGAAATGACACCATAATATCCTAAGGAATAAACAGCATTCTTTTATCACCTCTTTTCCTAACCAATAAAGGTAAAAAACACTGGATTCCCTGTTATTTGCCCCAGGAAACAGGCAGCCTGAACACTGCTTTCTAGTCTAGGAATAAGACCCAAAACACAGGAAGGCTCAGGTGATACCAGAGAGGTTTCCACATCTCAAATCATCAAGATCCCACAAAATATTCAGCACAAAATATTCAGAAAAGCCTTCTTTTCTAGAAGAACTCCTTGGATGTGTTTCATCAAAGCAGTGATCTGTACTAACCCTCACATTAAAGTCCATGGGTAAGGAGCCTCTGACACTTCAGGTCACTTTTAATTTGAAGATGCATAACCATGGAGAAAAAAAAACCCAAATAAATTTTAAAAAAAAAATTGCAATGAGAGAATTGCTGCTCAGACCAGTCACAGGGAAGAGAGAAAGATACCCACCTCAAAATAATGTTAGTGCTTTGCACAGAGTAATATTATTTTTTTGGTTTTATGGATTTAAAATCAAAATGTCAACAGCAACCAGATCCCTAATAAATAAAATTTCTGACGGGTAGAGAAAAAAAGAGTGAGTTTTGTTTAGCAAGTACAACTCACCTGAACGATGATACACTCAAGGGCCACTGGAACCCCACTACCAGCATCACAGAGCAGGAGCATTGCTTTGTCACTGCCTTTTACTGACAAGCAAATCAAGGTTTTCCCTGACTTTCCATCTTCTCTATCTTATACTGACCAGTAATGTCCAAATACTGACCTTAGTAGGAGTTGCAAAAACACCAGGGCTTGTACAGACAGTAATTTTTTTATAGTGTCTGTGGGACTGCGCTGCTCAGCACCTGCCACTTAGCAAAGTGATAATCAAACTTCTCATTCTTACCAAGGGACATTTATTTCTGGGGGAGAGAAGCCTGGAGAAGAAGGAAGTAGGTGGGCACGTTTCCTTTGGTTCTGTAACATCAGCCCCATCTCCAAACTAAGCCTCCCATGCCAAGAGCAGATGCAATCCTGTCGCACGATGAACTTGAGTCTCACAAATTCAGAAATTCCAGAACTTCAGTGACACAGCGATAAAGGTGCCTTCAAACACTGATCCAAGTGCTCTGTGGGCCTAGGCACTGCAAATGGAAGATTAGCCCAAGATGTCTCACATCATTATGTCTTGGTTGGACACCTTCCACTACCCCGGCTTGCTCCAAGCCCTGTCCAACCTGGCCTTGGACACTTCCAGGGATGGGGCAGCCACAGCTTCTTGGGCCAGCCCATGCCAGGGCCTCACGATATTCACAACAAAGAACTTCTTTCAAACATCCAATCTAAACCTTCTGTCTTTCACTTATCCCAGGTATAGGTCCCTTTCAGTTTTCCTGCGATGTTTTATTCCTACTTTTCTCTCTGTTTGTGACTTAGGAATGTTTAGAGGTGAGCATCCTATTTTATTTCTCCCAGTCCATCTATTGAGCACATTGGAGGCTTAAAAGATAACAACAACAACAAAAACACAAACAAAAACCCAAAACAAAACCAAAAAATAACCGACAAACAAACCACAAACCCAGAAGCAAAAGATCACTTCAATAATCTAGAAGTACAAGGGGACTACAAAGCAGCCCAACTCTTGGTCTTTCATCATCACACATTTGAGGAAGACCATCAGCATTTTCAGGAGTGGGTGATGCTTGCATCCTCTGAGTTGAGCATTGTGACATTAACTGACAGCTCATGGGAATCAAGGAACTTTCCTTAGATACGTAAAAATAAAAGCCATGTAATAGTTACAAATTCTGCACCCTGGAGGAGGTGGGCAACATTAGCACAGATGTTGAGATTAGGAGATGTGGATCTTCTCCTCCAGTTCTATTGCCATAAACCTTCTAGTAGCCTCTTTCCTGATGGAAGGGTCAGAGTCTGGAACCCAGATGAGTGGCAATTTGTCAACTGCAAAAGTTAGTAAGACTTCATTATCACTTTGAAGTATCTGCTGTGCCACCCTCCCATAATTCACAGAATCGTGGAATGATTTAGGTGGGAAGGCACCTTAAAGCTCATCCAGTCCCACCCCCTGCCATGGGCAGGGACACCTCCCACTATCCCAGGTTGCTCCAAGCTCCATCCAGCCTGCACTTGGACACTGCCAGGGGTCCAGGGGCAGCCACAGCTGCTCTGGGCACCCTGTGCCAGGGCCTCCCCACCCTCACACCCAAGAGTTTCTTCCCAATATCCCATCTAACCCTGCCCTCTGGCAGTAGGAAGCCATTCCCTGTGTGTCCTGTCCCTCCATATCCTTGACCCAAGTCTCTCTCCAGGTCTCCTGTAGCCTCTTTAGCTTCTTCTTTAGCTTCATCTTTCTAATATGAATAATAAAATTTTCCATCACTTAGTTGTGACACAAAATCATATTTATGTGTTCAGGATATTCAGATAAACCCATGGATAATTTATGAGTTCATGTTTGTGTGAAAAGGGAAGTTTTGAGATATTTCCAAAATATGACTTTATTTTGGGATCTTTTAGCTAACATATGGTTGCATCCAGACTCTGAAATACTAAATAATTTATTACCAATTTCCTTTAAATTAACCTTTTTGAACAAGTTACATTGCATTTATTGAAATTTACTACTTTTTTTTTTTTCAACTTTTTAGTAAATTATCATGTATTTTCTCAAAGTGATCACCATCCTTAACATCTTCTAAGGAGACATAAATCTGTTTATGAGGAAAAACCATAAGAATGCATCATGAAGACTGCCATCATTTCAGGAAGGTCTATGCTGCCAGGTTCACTCTCTAAACTTGCTGTTATATAGTAAATGCTGAAACAAAAGATTAGCGAGTGGGAGGATGTCTCACACCTTCACCTGATTTTTAAGTTATTGTTTTATGTCCAGAACATATTTTAAACTATTTGCCTTTATTGGGACTTAAATATTCTAATTATTTTTAGGATATTTTTTTCTTCCATTAAGAAAAAGAAAAACTTTTTAGCCCTTTTGACGAGGTTGAGAAGTTGAATTTTGATTCTAGGAGTGCTGGGGAACAAAAAAAAAGAAATTATTTAGAAGTGTCCAAAAACCAATTTATCTGTCAGCTTCTAAATGGGAAAATAGCTTCCTAGAATCCATAGTACATGCAAAATTGAAAAAGCTCCTTTTTCAGTAATAACTATTACTCTTACACTTCCAACAACATGACTGTCTTATAGATGAATTTTATTTTTTCTCTTGCCTGTCTTGACCTTCCTATTTAATAAATCAAATCAAAACAACTCTGCTTTAAAAAAAAACACTCCAGAAATAGCCTCTGTTTCCTGTATCTCCTTTTTTTCTGGCTTGTAAGATTCTCACACGTCTTTTTTTTTTTTTTGCTTATAAAAGTCAAGCATGCTCCATTGGCACACAAACACACTTTAAAAAATACAAAATTTAGATTGATACTTACAGGCTGGTATATTCCCAGACGATGTTGATTGCTGATAACTTTACCTCTGCAGTTCTTAGTTGTTGGATGCTGTTTACATGTGCAAACACCTAAAGCTATGGAGGAGAAAAAAAAAAAAAAAAAAAAGTCCAGCACTTTAGAGATAGTGAAATTAAATTATTCTGAAAACATGCTTTTATCTGAGGAAAAACTTCGATTTGTATGTCACAGGAGAAAGGATTTTGCATGTGCCACCCTTCAAAACTGAAGTGGAAAATGCAAATAACTCCTAAGTTTGTTTTTTCTAAAGAAGAAACTAAAATGGAAAAGAGGAAAATGGAAATCAAGAGCTGAGTACGTCACAAAGGGAGGAATAGTGAGAGGTGAGAAGGTCTTCAAAGAGGCTCCTTGAAGCTGTTTTTCCCAGAGCCCCCCTGAAGACAGTGTCAATAGAGCTCTGGATTTCCCTCTGAGGGGAGCTGTGCTGGACACAGAACCCAGAGAGAGTCTGGGAGGGAAGCCTCTCCTGATCTCCAGTCACTTTCCCATGGTTTTGTGACTTAAAGTAGAAAAGCTCTCTCTCATCCCTCCCCAGGCTTGCTGCCTCTTGCTGTACAGCCTCTCTCTGTGCAGCCAGCCAGCTCCCTCTTCTACCACCTACTTTGCTCCAGAAAAGGAGAGGGGAGTCCTTTACTGAGGCCATGTGGCACAAAAAGTGTTCTGCAGGTACTCAGAGAAAAGAATTGAAGTCTAGTTTCCCACCTGGAGAGGTGCTTTGTGTCACAGAAGAACTAAATAGGAAGAGAGTCCCATCCTTGTTTTTGGACTGACTTTTATGAAGATTTAGCCTGTTGAAAAGCAAACCTGAAAGATAAAGTCACAAACACCCACTGAAGGAAAAACTACCTCCACAGAAGAGGCTGTTCATAGCACACCCCCTCTCCTGGAACTGACTTGTTTATCTGGGACTGGATTCAAGTCTTCCGAGGCACTGAAAATCCCTGAGAGCAGCCATCAACCCACATATGTATATATGTGAATACATATGCAACACTCCAGATTCATACTGTGTTGCCTAATTAATTGAGTAATGCCACCAGGAAGCAGCGAGACAAGCAGGTGACTAGTGTAAATAATAGAATGTGTGTTCTGGATCCTCAGCAGTGAATGTCCTCCCCAGCCTAGTGTGAGCTATTCATTACTTTCTAGGTTGTTTGCGATAACAAATAGATGAGAGTTTGTTGTGATTGGCTCATCAACATTTCATGAACCCAAAAAGAGCAACCCACAACCAAATAAACCTTCCAGCTTAAATGATTCAGAAAAAACTGTTATTTCACAGGAGCGGCTTTAGGGAGCTCGGATCACACCTCTTTCATGTAAATAAATATCTTAGTACATGGCTACTTGGTTTGATTTATTTTAATAGTAAAGAAAACTTGGGAGAAAATTAGGTAAAATAGCAAGATAAAGGAAAATGCACCAGGTAATTTAGAGTAACTAAAATTGCATGAATCTGCTCAACCAACATCCGTACATCCAGTGCAATATGTTTCCCAAAGCACTCCTAACACCACGTTGAAGAGTCTCTGGCGCGCTGTGCTTCTCAGACTGGATGTAGTGGCCCAGTAAATGATGCCTGACATTTACACAGCACCTTTCACCTCCAAATCCCAGAGCACCTGACAGACTGTTCAAACTGATTACCGGCTCTGGGCCAGGTTCTGCTCTCTGGTGCGTTAAGGTAGACGGAAGGACCCTGCCTTGGTAGCCTGGTTGCAGTCTCAATTATATCACTGCAATTCCACTGACTTCGGCCAATTTTATTAAAGGGTCATTTTACCAGGCTGTGAAACTCCACCAATATCAATACTTTTAGGTTCTGCACTGTGAGCATGCAGATTTCAAACAGCCTACCCACATTTGTGGATAGCTCGTGGCAAAGAGGCATCGATGGTTGTACTTCTGCAAGGATTTCCAGTAAATAATATTGATCTCAACAACAAATCCGGCCTCACGGCTATAAAAATCACTTGGTTTATCACTCAATATACAATGCATGGGCCCAGTTTAATCTCAAATGATAGGAGGCCATAAACCTAAAATCTGACCGGTGTCAGTACTCCCACAGCCACCAGTGGACATGAAGGTTGCCAGGATCTGGTTCAGCCGTGATTTTTTTGTGGAGATGAAGTTGTGAGCATTGCACAACACAAAGCATTTCTACTGGTCTCTCTGAACTCTGAGGTTTATGCTGGGCAGTCTTGCACAGCTCCTAATTTAGTCTTTCATTCTGCAGAAGTAGAGAACTTGCTTGGTGTAACTTGACAGGTTGCCTGAAAGTTGACCTTACACATTAGCTGGAAACACAAAGAATAAGGTTTTGTCAGGCCGCCTGACAGAAGCATCCATCCAGGCATAGCAAGATCACAGAACTGGGAGTTGGGTATCACTGTCTGTGCGAGTGAGGGTACAATCATTTTGCACAAGCATTTGTAAGCACTGGTTAAATTTTCCATCCTTTGGCTCCCCTGGAGGAGCAGCTCGTCCACACGCCAGAGAAGGAATCAATAGACTCCACCTCCCCTAGCTGTGTTCTTCCACTTAAATGACATCTAGGTGAAAAACATGGTTTAGTGGAAGGTGTCCCTGTCTATGGCAGGTGTTTGAAATTAAAAGATCCATCAGGTCACCTCCAACCCAAACCATTCTATGAGTCTATGACTCCGTGAAACACACCTGGTTGTTGGCACAGGACAGAACATATGCCATGAGCGGGTAATGAATTAGGCTTGAAGCCACGTTTCTAACTAGTCCAATACAAAGAATCCTACCAGACAGCATTCTTCCAGATTTGTTCTTGGAAGGAGTATTTATCATTCACTGCAAGTCTTCATCACGGTTTTATGAGTAAATACTTCCCAGCTGATATTCAACACACACATGAGCTATTGGCAATCACCACTGCTCTGCGTGTGACAGCGACTGCTGCCTTAGCTGCCCTGATCACCACAAGGTGAACAGTGCATCTGTAGCCACACTTCCTCACAATTGCTGAGTGTCTTCAAACAGCCCTGGAGGTGGGGCTGAACTGGGGCAGATGCACCACATTGCATGCGAATCTCTTCCTAAGGTTTAAAAAAAAAAAAAATAAAAAAAGAAGAAAACTTTAAAAAAAAAAAAATCCAAAGGATCAGTTCCAAAGGGCAAATACCTTAGCAGGTGAGGCCAGATGGCACTTAAGGCTCTTTACATGGTTGCCTATTTACACTCAGATGCTGCCACTTAATAACACTGACGGAGGAATAGGTAACAGAGGCGAGTGATTAATTAGTAGGTCAAAGGCTATTTCCACTTCACTCCTTTTATTTACCTGAGACAAGATTAAATCAAATAATAGCTCATAGAAGGAGACTTCCAAGGGAAGCTGCTAATCACAACTCATGTACTTGGTATTCACACAGTGTGCTCAAACTCTGGAAAAAAAAAAAAATTGTTTGGCTGAAAGGATTGCAACAAGCCAAGCAATCTATCGTAAAAACAGGGGCTGCTGGCTCGCTTTCCTGGGAGCTTTTATTCTTTGAATTGGAAAGACCTTATTGAGTCTAGAGTCCCACAGGTCTAGCACGTGAAACAAAACAGATGCTGCCAGAATCGTATGTATTACATTTGACAAAGAGGAAAGTTAGCCCAATTTCACGTGGACGTGTACCCAGGAATAAATTGGTTCGTAGCAGTTGCAGCAGAGAGTATCCTCTGTTCTATTAACATGTTCCACCGTCTTAAAGGAACATTGGATTTATATGTTCCCGTCCTCAGATTTGAAACAGATTGTCTTATAACCCTGAAAATGTTAGCAAACCTGCCTGTAATATAGAAGCCCTTTTTTTTTTCCCTTGAGAATATTATGGGGTTTTTCATTACTTTTTTCCTTAAGATATCTTAACTCAGAGTATAGAGAGGCCTCATTCCTGTCAGTGCTCTTATAACCCCATTGCAATTACAGCCATTAGTGGAATATTGGAATGCCAGTGCTGGTACTAGATGTAGAAATAGATGTACCCATGAATGCCAAACCTCTCTTGAATGACTGGAAATTGCCTGTTTTCCAAATGTACATTTCTACAGCGACTTCATGCCTGGGGAATGCCAAATAATAGAAATTCAGGACTCAGACATGCTTGGAAATATGAATCTTGATCCAAAACCAAGTTATGTGGTTTGGGACTACCTGTAGGTTTTATGATATGTGGGCACTGAAGGTACCTGCTGCCAGAGTAAACATAGGAGGCATGGGAAGCATCTGGGAAGGAGAGCAGAAGCCAGGTTCCCTTGGGCTGGGCTGCAAACCCAGCTCAGGGTCAGGGTCATCAGGGAGCTGGTCAGGGTCTCATGCTGGGCTGGTGGGCACTTCCACGTGATGTTGCTGTACAAGAATTGTGGAGGACGCTCAGGCCTGAAGCTCCAGCCCAGAACCAGGGGCACTGAAAGCTTGAGTTCAGTCTCAGACAGAATCTCAGAACCACCGAGTGTTGACCCTGCCCTGGAAGAACCCAGGCCAATGCTGTTTCGTTCGTAAAGAGAGGCAGCTTTTTGCATGCACTGCTTGAACCTTCAAAATCCTGGACTGAGCTCAGAAAGATGAATTACAGATGAGAAGAAGGCCTCTGTGGGCCAGGTAAGCTTCAGGCTTATTTTCTGTCTCTGTCACAGATTTGCTATTGGATATGGGTAAATCCAACAGAGATTACACAGCTCTCTGTGCCTCCATGTTTCATCTGGAAATAATACAGTTATCTGCATCTGTTTAAATGCAAAAGCCAAGGTGCTCAGGTATTGCCATCAGAGCACAGATAAGTCCCTCAGGCTCTGAGATCTGGATGCAAGTCTGGCCACATGCATTTCGAAACTTCGAGAGACTTATGTCCCATCACAATTATGTGGAGAAAACCACTCAGATTAACTCCCACTGAGAGGTCTCACATAACTCTGGTCCCCAAAAGCCTTCGTTAATAGCATGGAATTTTCTTTTTATTTGATTTTTTTTCCTCCTTCCTTTGTAGTTTTTCTCTCTCACAAATCACTTGGTAAATTAAATCTTAAATGTTTCTGGTTTAGAAATTATCAGTATAAAAAGGCTAACTATGCTGAGACAGATCCTTAGAATAATCAAGCTGTCCTGAGGTAAGGTGTGCCATGACGAACACGGTTTGAAATGTAACCTGGACCACCAGTCAGGAACTATGACCCTGGAGGAAAAGTCTATGAGTCTTTTTTTTCATTTTTCCTGCTTATGTCCCATGCCTTTTCCACACAGCTGCCTGGTTCCAGGCTAATAGAGGATTCCCTGCCAAGGAAGACCTGAACCATTTGGCATCCAGTCTCTTGGCAGTGACAGCACCAAGGAAGCTACCCCTGCTTCATGGTCTCACGCTTTTCAGTGTCTGAAGAGGACTGGAAGTAATTCTAAAGGACAGTGAGCAAAAGTTTAATCAGATAATTGTGATAACGTTATCAGTCTCTAATTGGCTCTGTAAAAGAAAATGTAATTATCCCACTAGCTGGTGATAGGCTGAGGTTTCTAAGAAGCCTGAGTGTTTGAGACAACCTTGTCAGAGGGGTGTTTGTGTTTTACACACAGATATATCTGTCATTAGGCAGAGAGTGAGGAAATGCAGAGGGTGGTGAGATGTCTGAGGCAAGAACAGCAGGACTCGCAGCCCACAGAACCACTCTGGCTATCCCTTCACCTCGGTGTGAGCAGGAGGACTGGTCCCCCTTTTAGACTAGTAAATGAGCTTTGCTGGACAGAAAAAGAGGTGCAGAATTGGTGTCAGTCCTAGAAGTTTTAGTAAAATTATACCAAGTTACAGTTGTGCTAAACTGGTCCACATCAAACACTTGAGGTTAGAAGGAAAAAGGACAGTGGAGGAGAGTGAGGGAGAGTGAGAGAGAAAAAGAGAGAGAGAGAGAAGGGGAGAGGGAGAGAATACTTGGAGTGTGGGATGCCAAAGTCCAGCCGCCTGAGAGCACATGTATCAGAAGATGTTTTCTGGGGTAGAGAAATGAGGCCAGGGGAAGAACAGTCTATGCTTCAGTGTCATTTTCTACCTTGAAAGGTCATGTTTGACTGATAATGTCATTTTCTATCCTTTCAAAGCAAACGTAGGCTGGAAACGACATCATCTTGCCTGAGGGAGCTTTATAACACCTCCTTGGTTTTGTGGCACTCAGCAGTGCATATTGTGGAAACTGAATCAGATGAGCACTTACCCGTCATCAAACAAAACAGCAGATCTTCCAGACCCACGAGGTGTCACCTGTGTTTTCCACGTTTTTCTCACCCTGCTTCCACACCAGAGGCCAGCAGAAACCATGGGAAGAGAAGACAAGGCATCACTCAGACCAAGAAATGCCTTCCTACACAGTGCCCTGGTTCATCACGTGCAAAACACGCTCGGGACAGAGCTCTCCTCTCCCAGCGTGGTTCTTTGCCTGCCACGATGGTGCTGCTGGTGCTACAGCTCTGCTTTTTCCATGGCTCTTGGGTTCGGCACATCTCCAAATTGTATGTTTTGCCTGCAGCTGTAGCAATGATTTGCAACACAGCAGCTCTGACTCCAAGCGATCACAGCTGGCGCATCTTTTTGAGCTAAATTGGTGAAAGACAGAGTAAATGACAGGTTGCTTCAATGCAGCTCTTAGCAAGAACTTATGGAGATTATTACGAAGGAGCTGGAAAGTCATCACTGGAATCTGCTTGTGGAGCTGACAACTGAGAGATAGCTTTCTTTGATAACTTTTAATCACTGTGTTTTCTACTTATGCAAATTGCAATAATACCCTTGATGCTCTGGATTTCTGTAGCATTCAGGCTTGTGGCAGCGACATGACAATTCAGACTTGGATGTTCATCCTTCTCTAGCTTGTGTCTGCTTCAAAGATGTATTACATTTGGTGGTGACATACACTGATTCGTGTAGTACGTGTGTCACCAGAACATGCACTCAGAAAGAAACATCCCACAAAATGCCACTTTGGGAGACTTCCCCTCAGTTTCATCATCGTTCAGGGTTTATTTGCACAGCTAATTGCGAGTAAGCTGCCTTTGTGTGCCAAAAACAAGAAAAAAAAAAAGACATAAGAGCCTAATTTATCTTGTATCGAGGTTTCTCCTAGTCCTTCATTCCAGAGAACAGGCAGAGCAAGACTAAACTCCTCCACACACATCTGAACTGGGTGGACATATCAAAACCAAGAGTTTAAAGAGGGAGCCTAATAAACCTCATTCTCACTAGGTGATACAATAGCCTTTGTATGCCTATATTGCCATGCTGGTTTTCAAAATGAAATAATGACTCCTAAGCCGCTCAGACAGTTTTTAAAGTGCTACCAAGCATCTTTGCACAGGCACAGGGCTTGGTGTATATCATGACCTACCCAGTGTAATATCTTCTCATGAGTGGCGTGGAAATTGCCTATTTATTCCACTCTGACTCCATCACGGGATTAGTCTTTATATTACAGTCACTGGTTATATATATATATATACATGTATATATAACTGGTTTGCCTGGTTCAGCTTTCCATGGGTTTCTTTGAAAGATGATTTAATAGGACATGGGACCATAATGCTGTCAGCAAATGTGGTGCTATTAGATCATACTGACGCTAATTGAGACCTAATACACCCTCTTGCCCAAAAGAATGTATTGTGGGTAATTTTATCTCCATATTCAATCTAAACTTTCCATCTCATTACTCCCAGCCTTACCTACTCCAGCCATCCTAAATGATCACTCCGCCTGTTTCCACCAATGATAAAGGTGTGGACAGTTATCATATTCCAACCCCTGCTCCTCTGGATGTAATTAGGCCAAGGTGTAAAGTGATCTGGGTCACCCAAGGTCACAGCCTGGCCTAAAAGAGGAGGTCAAAAGGGGGAAGGGGTGCTCTATCAAGGCAGTGCTGTTGATGAGCTCGACTGAACAAAAGTGAGCCCAGCATCTGCAGCCTTGTTTATTTTAATTTGCTCTGTTCTTTTCGTTAATGTGCCTCTTTTTCCCCTGCTTGTTTGAATTGATGCTACAGTGTGTATGTTCAACTTTGAGGATACCTGTCTGGCCCAGGCTTTGCAAGGTTTTGGGAAACATGGTGTAAATTGAATTTTTCTGGTGCGACACAAGAGCTGTCAGTGTTATAGTGGTGTTACAGGGATAAACATGTCAAGTTTAAGCCAAGTTTTACTCAGACATGTGCTCTGAGATTCACACTGAGCACTCAGGTGAGTTGCTTGGGTTTCCACCCAGGTTAGGAAACACAGGCATGCAGGAAGTTTAGTGTATCGCCTCTTAGACATGTACTGAAATCACCAACAATGCCAACACAATCGTTGATCATTAGATCAAACTTCAGCAAAAAGGCAAAAGAGAGATAGAACTAAGCTCACAGACCCCCAAATTGAGGTGTGCACAACTTCAGAGTTCAGTTTTGTTACTCACACACAGGTGTTTGTTGGCATCTGAGATGTCCTGGAGTATCCCACGAGGGTTTTGTGGGTTGTTCCAGAAAGGCAGAAGGCCTGTGGCATTATCCTTCAGGCCTCTGGAGATACCTCAGACACCCCTTGACATATTAAGAGCATTAGAAATCCGTATAGGTGAGTAACTGAGTTGGGATCTCTGTTATGTTACTCTTACAATAGTAAAAGTGAAGAGCGAACTTTGTGCAAATCCTTTTGTTATTTTGGGCTTTTTGATGTGTGTGGGATGGGATTGTTTTAACCACACTTCTCATTCCATGGGAAATTCTGAAAAGACGTTTTTCTGTAAGGTCAATTTTGAATCAGAACAAATTAAAACAAAAATT